>OZ024828.1:87122019-87463698 GCA_964016985.1 Anodontia alba | reverse complement strand
AGAAAAAATCCAGCTGATTGGTCTAAAAGTGTTGGCTAAATAGCAAACAAATTGGATCCTTACCAAACTGCTACTTTTCTGTAGAAGTTTGATCTGGGCTACACTGTTTACTCAGTAATGTCTCAATGAATATTTAGGGCAAAGACTGGACACTGGTTAATAAACTACAAAAACACATCACGAAAACATACCTATATAATTTTGACCCCTTAAACCCCACTTTTATATAGAAAAACTGGGGTTTACAGGGGTATACATTATTTTCCTTATTTCTGCTCAAAAACATAGATTGTGGGTACTTGTTAGAACCGCCTCGATGAGGCGGTTCTAACGAGTACCCACAATCTATGTTTTGAGCAGAAACATGAAAAATATCAGAATTTTTTATCTGAAAATTTTCAGTTTTTGGTGGTAAAATTTTCAGTATATTTGAATAGGCATGTTTTTGTAATGAAAAACAAAATTAAAACAACTTTATGATTAAAACTACAATTGCATTTTGCTCCTGACAATATGAGAACATAATTATTGACCGGCGCGATTTCCGGTGCGGGAATCGCGCCAGTCTTTTAATATAGCTTTGGATTTTTACATATGGGAGCATGTTCGATTAGCTCACTGAGGACTTTTTGTATCAGCTGGGATCGTCGGTTTGTGATGATGCTGGCAAATATAAAAAATCTTATTACAAACTGTGTTATAAACAGATTAATGTCTATTTTATTTTCATTTCAATCAAAAAATTTCATAAAGCTTAATAAAAGCAAACATTAACTCTTTATGTGCCAAATTTCAAATGACATTGTCGTCTGCTTTCGTTTTTTAACAAACTATCGCCTGAAAAGAAGTTTATATGTAAAGTTGAAAGACGGAATGTCAAACAGCGTAGATCCAGATGAGACGGCTCATATAAGCCGTCTCATCTGGATCTATGCTGTTTGCAAAAGCCTATTATTATCGCCAGTGGCAGTGAAAGTTAAAGAATCAAATTATTGTTCGATTTTATCTGTTACATTGAAAATTTATTAAACTTTAGTATACCCTTGTCCCATATTTCTATGTAAACATGAACAAAATTTGTGCCATTATTTAGACGTTTACGTCTAAATATTTTGTCTTGTTAACTTTTAAAGTGTCAAGCAAACTTAGCCTACTGCAATTGTAAGTGGCACTTTTAATCTGTACAACTCTCCAAGTAATTCAGCAGAAGACAAATTGATAATTTTTTTCTAACTTTTCCCAGAAAACAGGTTTGACATTTCATGCAAATTGTCTCCAATGGAGACAATTTGCATGAAATGTCAAAATCTGTTTTCTGTAAGAAATAAAAAAAAATATTTTAAAGTGTCGCCTGCTGAAAATTTTACCCAGAGTGCAAAGCATTAAAGGTTAACATTTTTCTTATTTCTCCATAAAGACAGGTTGTTTGATACTCCTACCGACTGCTTCCCCAAGGCAATTTTAATGAGTAGCACTATAACATCCGAGGAACACCAAATGAAGCTTAACATGGGAAAAGGGCTCTTATGTCATATGCAAATAGCAAAGGTCTAGATCAGCATACATATCCATGCAGTCTGATCAGGGCCTTCACTGTCCATTTACAGAATATCACAGAATATACCGACAAAGGCACTTATCAGACTGTGCAGTTGTGATCCCCCATTTGGAATTTTGCTGTTTGCATATGACCCTAGGACACCCTTTCACATTGCTCAGTATATCTTGTCCTAGGAGAAATAAAAAAACTAATTATGTGGAAAGCCCTCTTGTCTCAAGCTATAACCATTTAAAAATAAACATAAATAAACTTTTAAGACTCGCTTTTATACAATAAAATATAACACCTTCTCTGCCTCTAAAACCTCTAAAACAAAAATAAACAAATAAACATTGACAAAAAATCTATCAGAATACTAATGTACAAATATATTTTTAAACAAATCATAAAAACTTGAACAGTATAGGTGGATGGGTAGATTTCAAAGAGAGAGGAGAGAGAGCACTCTTATTAGAAGTTGCTGTCTCCCTTCTCACAGGTAGGCCCCTCTAGCAGAAAAAGTTAAGCCCCTTCTCGAAGTGAGGTTTCTCTTAAATAAAAATTTGCTCCCACTGGGAGCAAATCCTTTCCTCTAAGAGTAGCCTCACTTTAAGAAGGGAGACAACTCTTTCCAGTCTGAGTGATCTCCCTTGGACATCTATCTATCCACCTTAAGTAAATTTACAAAATGCCCATGGAGAAAATGCAAATTATGGCATGATGGTAACAAATAATGAAAGGCCAAGCCAAAAACATGAAAAAAAAAAATGTGAATGAAAACAGAACAATTAAGATTATCTACTCATAACAAAAAAGTACAATATATGAGGGGTGATCAAATAGTTCAAAAACTAATTCAAAAACTCCAATAATATTTTACAGCGAGACCTTGATTTTATTTGGGATAAGATAAGGTTATCTATCTGACAAGCAGACTATTATTTCTAGAATCTGTGGCATTAGTGAACTGGTAAAAGGATGACATCATTTATGTCATATATCATGCACCCACTGACAAAAAGATTCTCACTGACAAAAAGTCAATGAAAACATAAATAGCAATGTACAAGTATTATGAAATGACTGAACAAAGGAAATAATTAATAATAACGCTTAGCACTATGGGTAAAATTTTCAGCAGACTACATTTTGAAATATTTTTCTTATTTTTCCCAGAAAACAGGATTTGACATTTCATGCAAATTGTCTCCTAAGGAGACAATTTGCATGAAATGTCAAATCCTGTTTTCTGGGAAAAATAAGAAAAATATCATCAATTTGTCGTCTGCTGAAAATGTCCAGAGAGTGGTAAAGGTTAAAGAACCATGTCATAAGAAAAGGATCCAAAACACACATGTAGAAAATGAAGACCCAGATCAGCTTCCTCATCCACTCAGTCTGAGCAGCGTCTTTCCTGTCTATCATGTATCCAACCATTCTGAAAGTGCAAGTGAACAGTGCACACTATGGGCCTTCACTGTTCATATATGTAATAAATATCCTTTTCTCATGACATGGCTTATATGATACCAGTAACATTTAGCAATATAGATAGAAGGCCAAAGCGAAATGGGATTGGATTCCATCCCCACTCCCCCTCCTTGCCATCCTCCATCCTCACAAAAAGAAAAAAATGTTAGTGTATTTGGGTGTTTAGTTTTTCATCACAAAAACATGCCTATATAATTTTGACCTCCTTAAACCCCACTTTTATATAGTAAAACTGGGGTTTACAGGGGTATACATTATTTTTCTTATTCCTACTCAAAACATAGATTGTGAGTACTTGTTAGAACCACCTCATCAAGGCGGTTCTAACGAGTACCCACAATCTATGTTTTTGAACAGAAATATGAAAAATCTCAAAGATTTTTATCTAAACATTTATATTTTTTTAGTGGTAAAATTTTCAGTATATTTGTATAGGCTTGTTTTCGTAATGATGTGTTGAAAGTTTTACTATAAAATTTATTTACATAGGTCTAGATAAGAGAGGGTATCAGGTAATTTTTTTTCTTATTTCTCCATAAAAACATATGTTGTGGGTACTCACTAGAAGCACCTCACTGAAGCACTTCTAATGAGTACCCACAACAAATGTTTTCATGGCAAAATAAGAAAAGCATCAATACTTTTAGATTGAAAAAAGCATCTTAGCAAGAGCTATGCATTTAGTGTATTCATTACAAAAACATGCCTATTCAAATATACTAAAAATTTCACCACCAAAAAATGAATATTTTCAGATAAAAAATCCTGATATTTTTCATACTTCTGCTCAAAACATAGATTGTGGGTACTCGTTAGAACCGCCTTGTCGAGGCAGTTCTAATGAGTATCCACAATCTATGTTTTGAGCAGAAATAAGAAAAATAATGCATACTCCTGTAAACCCCAGTTTTACTATATAAAAGTGGGGTTTAAGGGGGTCAAAATTTTATAGGCATGTTTTCGTGATGTTAAATGTGTTAACCCTTAAAACACTATTATAAAGCAAAACAGCAGCAGACAGCATTCTATTTTTTACTTTTATTAGAGAAAATAAGACTTGACATTTCATGTGGACTTTCTGCTAGACAGATAATTCACATGAAATGTCAAACCTTATTTTATCACACAAAAAACAATCAAAATGCTGTCTACTGTATCAGTGATTAGCACATTAGGGGTCAAAATTTATGCTGTAAAATGCATTGGAAAAAAAAAAACAAAACTGAGCAGACCTTGATCAGACATACGTCAGTAAGCTCTGAGAAAACTCACATACCAACCTAGATCAACAGACTGTAAGAGTGGGAATAGCTGAATTGTGTTAAATCAGCCTGAGAACTTTATGATCATCCCTCATATAAGCTATTATGAAAAGACATGTAAATATAATGTGATAAATAGATGTAATTAAAATTACAAGAGCTCTATTATACCCTTTCTTAACCCATTTAAGTCTGGAGAACCCTAAAAGGGTAACTGGCAAACAGTGCAGACCCAGATCAGATGCCACAGAATGTGGCATCTGATTTGGGTCTCCACTGTTTGCAAATAGTTCTCTAGGAATGTCTAAACCACTCTAGGAATGTCTAAACCACATAGCCTGACATACCTAAAATTGAAATTGTAATATATATAGTGTGGAGAAGTCTATTCAGTCTAAAATGGGTTTTATATACCCTATGAAGTAAAAAGTCTTAGTGTACCCTTTTGTAATCTATAAGCCATCTAAATCTGTGTTTATGCATGTATGTGTATGCATCCATGCATCCATGCATATGTGATGATGATGATGATGATGATGATGCTTTTTATGCCCCCTTTAACATTATTCAAGCCATATCGAGACAAACACATGTGTGTGTGTTTAATCTACAAATTATCCACAGTGACGTCTGTGGTGTATACCGTATTTACAGTATGTATCGTGACAGAAATGCCTGAGCAAACAGTGTAGACTCAGATGAAATGCCACAGAATGTGACATTTCATCTGAGTCTACACTGTTTGTCACTCATCCACCAATTTTGGGTAGTAAATTGTTCTTGTTTAATTTTAGAACAAGTATGGTAAATAGTTGAGGCGTCCAAATACTTACGATAAATATGGTAGTTATTTCCCTTACTGTAACACTTTCAAGGGAAATAACTCCAACATGGAAATAACCTCCTTCCTCACTGAGGGCTACTCATAAAGGAAAAAAAAAAATCCTTCTGGAAGTAAATTCATTCCTTTAAGAGTAACCCTCATTTTATTTAAAAAAAAAAAATAATACAAAGGGAAATTCCTGTCTGAAAAAAGTTTTCTTCCTTTAAAAAATGGGAAAATTTCAATTTACCTTAAATGACATTGTTAACCATTACAATGCTGTGCAAAATGATGGCAGATGATATTCTAACATAGTTTATCTTTTTATTCTTCTGTTAAAATAAGACTTGACATTTTACACGAATTATCTGCCAAGCAGAATATTCACATAAAATGTCTAATCTTATTTTCAAAGGAAAAAAAATTAGAATGTTTTCTGCTGCTATTGAGATTGGTGCTTTAATGGGTAAATAGTGGAAATACCGTAAAATCTCTATTAGACGCCCAGGCTCTAATAAACGCCCACCCCCCGATTTGGATGTTAAAAATGGCGATTTTTTTGGACAATTCTCGAAAAATAACAGCCTCTATTAAACGCCCACTGGAAAAAAAAAGACCTTACCTTATGCTGAAAGTTTCCAAATTTGTTGCTTGATCGCCGAACGCAAAAATCTTTTTCTCTTGTGGTCCAAATTAAATCGTAAATACAGGGAATTTCCAGTCCTCCGCCTTGAACAAAAGTCCCTTCTGCAGCTTAGTAATTTCGGAAGTGATATGAACAATACTGCCCTCTTTGTGCAACTGTGTCAAAGACTGACATAAACCTTCCGGAATATGTCCGACAGTATTATCGCCTTTCTTTACAATGATCGCACTGTCACTATGCTGATTATCAGGCTCAAAGAAACAATCCAAGTTTGTCCCACAAGAATAAGTAATCCGGTAAACATGGTGACCTTTAATAACACATTTGACCGACACGATCTTGCTGACCGCCATCGTGTGTTTGACGCGTGTCTTCCTAACATCAAAGGCAGCACCGCAGCATTTTCCCGCGGAAAGTTTTAGAGCCAGCGTCCATAAACACGTGGTCGATTAGGGTTGATCAGTAAACAATGAGCTACAACTACACAGAAAATTAAATTTGATTACACTACACTGCATAATAAGTTGAAAAAATATTAGTCAACCATTGGAAGTATTCAGCCAATATACGGTATGCCTAGCGGGACATTGGCAAACAGTGTAGACCCAGATCAGACGCCGCATCGACCACCGCGGCATCTGATCATGGTCTACACTGTTTGCTTAAAGTTCACACGTTTCTGTTAATTTTACCATAAACAAAACAAACCTATTACTGCAAAAGGAGTGCTCAAAACTTATTAGGCGGAACAAGGACGTAAATAATACAATTTTATACGTCTTTGGGCGGAAGATTCCATTGTCATATAAAGGGTTAAATCTTCAATAAATTCAGCTGATTTAATGTCAGTTATGTATAGAACATAGGAAGAAATATATGAGAGAGTACACACGTTTGACTGCCCCTCGCAAATTCATAATACGTAATCGCAGCTGGCAGCATATTTGCAGAACTGCAAAGAGGCCCGATGCGGGAGATAATGTATTATAAATTCATCATGTTAGCTTATACTCCCTAATGAAGCCTCAGTGGCCAAACTATACTTGTTAATGAAGCTAAATGACAGACAAACAGGAGAGCCTTGCCTCCGATGTTGATTCACAGGAACTTTTTTGTGACATTGGATTCGAAGAATCGGAAATTAAACAAGTCAAACAAAATAAAGGTTTTATGTATTTTGCCATTTTACGCGAAACGAGAAAAGTGTTAATGATACTCGCAAAATAAAGAGAGATGTGGTACTACTACTATTCTATTCTAAGGCACGACTATTGTATCACCAGTCATTTTCTGAGAAAACAAGATGGCGGCCATTAGAAAGAAACTGATCGTTTTGGACCTTCATATGTGATTTGCAGGTTTCTATAGCCTTTAATAAACGCCCATTCCCCTCTTCATGAAAGATAATGATTCTAATAAACGCCCGGGCGTCTGTTAGAGATTTTACGGTAAGCACTTGAAACAGAAAGGCATAAATTGATAACTGTAAATGTTTAACATAACCAATGGGCGCACATTTCCAAAGGTACGTTTTCTGACATTGCTGCGTCAATATTTTTTTCTTACTTCTCAACGAAAGGATACGTTGCAGGTACCCATTTGGCTCGCCTAATGAGTACCAACAATATACATGTTCAATGAGAAATAAGAAAAATATTAAAACTTTTCAAATATTCAACAGACATTTTCATCGCCAAACTACTTTTTGCAGTTGACCCTCAATAGCTCGAACACTGATGGCTCGTTCACTATGACTAATTCAAACTCATTTTTGAGTCCCTGTGAAATTCTTCCAATAGCTCAAGAAAACTAATATTAAAGGAAATTTTCTTATTTTATCACGAAATTGTATTTGTTTGTACTCATTAGAATTGCCTCAATGAGGCAATTCTAATGAGTACACTCGACATACCATTATTGTGTAGACAATTGAAACGATTTCCCTAAATTATTGCCATTTTCTTCCTGACCTGGCGCCATGATTAACCCATTACCCATATCACAAACAAATTTCCATGGTCCCAAAGATGTTCGAGCCATTATAGTTTGACTGCGTATGTTATTCTCAGTGTAGCTTCTATCTAGCACTAATACTTGAACACTAGTGAGTTAAGGCACAAGCACAAGAATTATATTTCATCATCGCCATCCAATATTAAAGCAAGTGGATACACTTGGTAGATTTTACATCTAGTTTTACAAGGGAGACAACTTTTGTGACTTCCAATTTTCTCTAAAAGCCCCTTTTGAAAAGGGGTCTACTCTAGGGAGCAGATTCTTTCCTTTTGGAGTAGACTCCTTTTTAAAAGGGAGGCAAAACAATTTTGTCAAGAGTTACCTCTTCAGAAAGCACATCAATTCCCCTTAAAAGCATTTCACTGCTGAATCACTTTGTCTGTGTTCAGGCAGACTTGTAGAAGCCAGCAGGGGTAAATCCAGAGGCAGCTGAAGGGTCCAGTCAAACTGTGTGTAACTTAAAAATTTCATTTTCAGAAATTCTGGATCTGATCAATTTTTGATACAATATTTACCCTTATATATATATATTCGCTCAACTTACTCTTTACCTTATCCTTAAAAATTTTAACAAGTTCATTTTACTATCTGTGAATGTGTCTAAATTATATATGTGTGGTAAACAGTATAGACCCTGATCAGATGCTGCATTATGCAGCATCTGATCAGGGTCTATACTGTTTGCTCAAACTTGTCATCTGTCCAAATACATAGAGAAAATGAATATGGTAATTTGATCAAATTAACCATCCCTATCCCCCTCACATATATACACACCTCAGAAATTTTGAGCTCTCTAATAACTAATCCTGGATCCCGCCCTAGGTGGATAAATATCTTGAATTCCAAAAAGAATTTTCAATCATTTGAAAAACTGTTCACTTTGTCTGAAATCTTACCCAATGCCAAATCTTCCAGCTGTAGCCATAGCCAGTCAATATATACAAATTTTCAACATGCACTAAATTTGTAACTCCACTGAAGACACTTCTGCTACAAAAAGTCCTTATAGGTTTGTTATCTTCCCCTTGCAAGTTCATTCTAATGAGTACATTGTATCTGCAGCATACATTTTGGAGAAGAACGAATATTTTATGTTGATAACCACTTCATCTGGAGTTAGGAATTCTAATGCATAGCATGTTGGGTAGAAAATTCAGCAGACTACATTAGAAAATACTTTTCTTATTTTTTTTCCAGAAAAACAGCTTTGAGATATCATGCAAACTGTCTCCTCAGGAGACAATTTGCATGAAATATTAAAGCCTATTTTCTGGAAAAAATCAGAAAAAAATATCATTTTTTTTTTGTCTGCCCAATTAGCCCAGAGAGTGGTAAAGGTTAGCTACAGTATCTTTCATTACTTGCTTGTTGTTCTTCCAGGCTTGGACAAATTTCCAATTTGTCTATTTCTCCAGTAAAAATACTCTCCATGAAACCTAATTCTTTGATTCTGAATACTTTCTTTATATTTCTATACACTGGGTCAGTAAGCTAAATTTCAACATGCCCAACACTATTTATTTCACTCATTAGGACTACTATAAACATGATCTTTTAATCAGCTGTGACTAACTTGTAATACACTATCCGCAAGTCTAATGTCCATTTATTTTTCCAGATCAAACATTTAAAAAGTCAATTTCTGACACCCTGATGGCCGATATCACTGTCAACATGGAATGGAAGATAATCCACATTCATGATACTATTCAAATTCTGTTGGACACTTCTGAAACTACTTCGAATGAATATGCATTCAAGCTCCTGTGCTAAGCCTGCTGCAGTGTAAAATAATCAGCACCTGATATTGTGTAATATTTTTTCTTATCTTGTTTGAAAATAAAAACATGAAAGAGAATACCCTGCCATTATCTTGTCACAGGCAGATAACTCTGTCAGAATTTACGAAATATGCCTATTAGAAAGCCAAAACAAGATCACCATAATAATCTCCATAATATCAATGCAGATACCAAGTTTGGTGAATTGATATTTACTCAAGTTATTGTCCGGAAACTAAAAATACAGATTGACGGATGGACGTATGACAGATGGATGACCAGGTGGACAGATGGACAGACATATGGGCCATCATGGGTATAAAAAGTGCATTGCACTGCTCAGAAGACAATCAAATTAAGATACATCCTAGTTTCAGACAAAATAAGAAAAACATTTTCAAAACCACTTCTGCTATGTTTTACCTACAGGCTCAGGCTGAAGAAAACAATGTTTTAACATTCAAACCAAGCCATCAATCATAAAATGGCACAACAGCCGCACGTCTTTGTCACACTGAATCATTTTTGAGGAACAATTCAGAGTCAAACTTGTACTTTTCTATCACAACCGTTCATAAACAGCAGAAATTTTCATGACTTTAGTTGCTATGGCAACAAATCACAATACTGTTTCATCATCCAAATCTGAACCAACCAACAAGACATCATCTGAAGTTGGTGTTTTATTACCTTTTGATTTGCTCTCAACTTTTTTGGAACTGTCTCTGTGTTTTTCTGTTTCTTTCTTTCTATCCTTGTCCTTTTTATCTTTATCTTTTTTATCCTTTTTTCGTTTTTTACCTTTTGACTTTTTACCATCAGGAGAATCTTCGGGTGCTTTATCTGGGGATTTTTCAGGACTGATTTCAATTATTTCATCAACCCACTGATCATATTTAGTTCTTGAATCAACACTCCCTGCCCTAGCACGCCCATCATGCACTAATGGGCTTTTTGTGTCATGTGATGTGTCATGTGATGCATGACTAACATAGCCATCATCTGCTTTCACAAAACTTTGTTCCTCCTCTTCTTCAGCTATCTTACTTGAATTCAACCCTGACTGATCTGCCATGAAATGTCTCTGAGTCACAGGAGTAAATCCCTCTTTAAGTGTTGTTTCAAAATCAGTTTCATCATCTACAGTGTCTTTATTATATATAGGAAGCGGGCTCACACGATTGAAATGGAACTGTTTTTGCACTTTTGGGCTAGTTTTTGGGGTGCCATTTGGCTTTTTCACATATTTCCTTATCACTCTTGGAGCTGTCCCATTAGGAACAGCTGGAGGAGGAGTCGTATCTGTCACAGTCTTTTTTGCAGGAGATTCACTATTGTTATTTCCTACTTTAATATTCTTAAAATCAACATTCTTAACGTCAACAATGTTCCTTGGAGAAAGAGGAGCATTTTCAATAACTCCGGGGTCCTTTAAGAAAGCCTGACCTTTCGTAAGATCAATGTCTCTTTCCCAAGCAAGCTGAGCTGTAATGTTGGAGAATTTCCTGTCATCATCATCGTCTGAGTCATTCTTTCCACCGCTGTTACTTGGTTTCTTCACCACTTTCTGCAGTTTCAGAGGACCAGACTTGCCTTTTCGCTTCTGTTCCTTCAACTGTACAATGATTTCCTTCCCAAGTTTCTGAAAGTTAAGTTCAATGATTAGCACTCTGGGTAAATTTTTCAGCAGACAACATACTGAAATATTTTTCTAATTTTTCCCAGAAAACAGGTTTTTGACATTTCATACAAATTGTCTCCAATGAAGACAATTTGCATGAAATGTCAAATCCTGTTTTCTAGGAAAATGAAGAAAAATATCATCAATTTGTTGTCTGCTGAATTAGTCCTGCTGAATTAGTCCAGAGAGTGGTAAAAGTTAATCAGATTACCAGCAATGATTAACATTTAACCCATTTTTGACTGAATAAACTCCCCCGCACTATACATTGGAAGAGTCAAATTTGAATTTTAGGTATGTCAGGCTATGTGATTTAGATATTCCTATAGAAAAATGGCTTAACTATTTGCAAACAATGGAGACCCTGATCAGATGCCACATGCTATGGCATCTAATCTGGGTCTGCACTGTTTGCCAAAAACCCTTTTGGTTTTAGTCTCCAGACTAAAATGGGTTAAAGGGACGATGCACTTGGTAGGTTTCCACCATTTTTACAGGGGTGACAACTTTTGGTTTACTGCACATCAAGCCCCTTCTGAAATTGAGTCTACACTCAAGTGTGTTGCATGTGCAGACTGGTCTCTGTCAATTCTTTATTTGAATGAGCAACTTGATCAGAAATGATGCTTTTTGGGCATATGTGAACAGTATAGAGCCAGATCAGCCAAACAGACCACATAATCTGATAAAGGTTTTGCTATACATCAATATACAGTATAACCTCAATGGCTCGAACCCGGATGGCTCGTTTACCCTGGATGATTCGAACTCTTTTTTCAGTCCCTACAAAATCCTTCCAATAGCTCAAGAAAACAAATATATAGGGATTTTTTTTCTTATTTTATTATGGAATTGTATGTTGTGTGTACTCATTACAATCACCTCAATGAGGTGATTCTAATGAGTACACTCAACATACAATCACTATGTAGAAAATCAAAAAGATTCCCTAAATTATCGCTATTTGCTTCCTGAACTGGTGCCATGATTAACCCTCAGTGGCTCGAACTACCCATGTCTCGAACAAATTTCCATGGTCCCAAAGATGTTCGAGCCATTGAGGTTCAACTGTTTTTGCAGTGTCCAATGATTCTGAGAATATGCAGTAAAGGTCCTGATCAGGCTGCATGTAAGTGCAGGCTGATCTGGGCCTTCAATCTGCATATACCCTGAAGAGATATTTTAACATGGGGTAGCCAAATTTTAGTACGGTCCCTTTTTGCATGATGCATGTTAACACTTAGTACGCTGGGTAAAAATTTCAGCAGACAATTTGAAATATCTTTTCTTATTTTCCCAGAAAATAGGCTCTGACATTTCATGCCAATTGTCTCCTCATGAGATGATTTGCATGGAATGTCAAACGTCAAAAAGATTGTCTTTGGAAATAAAGAACACACTAAGGATTAGAAAATGGGAGTCTCGGTTTTATTGAGACTCTTCTTAGGCAGTGATGAAGATTGCAACACTGCAAACTGTCAAAGTCTGTTTTCTGGGAAAAATAAGAAAAAATATCATCAATTTGTCATCTGCTGAATTTGACCTCAAAATGGTACAGGTTTGCTTTTTTACCTTATAACATGAGTGCATGCACTGTCGTTAAAACAGGCATTGCATGAAAGTATTTACATACATTTTATAACCATTTCATGGTCTATAACAACAAATCTACCATGACGGATGTAAGTGGGCAGTGCTCCAGACAGGAACAGTATTCAGAAAATATTTTCCGCATTTCTCCAAACAACTTCAGAATTGTCACTGAGATGATTCTAATAAGATGCCACAATATATATTTAAGGTAAAAAAAGCAGAATCCAATTATATTTTACTATGAAATCATCTTAAATATATGAAAAAAGTACAACTGAAATACTAATAGGTCATTAAGTACCAAATATCCAAATAATTGTAACTTTAGGTTCACAATCATTCCTCAGTGTAAAATTTAGATTATCTTGACACAACTTAATACACTTGGTAGATCTTCTGCCATTCTGTGCAAGGGACATAACTTCTGTGACTTCCAATTCGCCTTCCTGCATATCAAGTCTTTTCTGAAAAGGGGTCTTCTCTAAAAGGAATGAATTTGCTCCCCTTGGGAGCAAATTCTTTCCTTTTAGGGAAGACCCCTTTTTCATAAAGGAGGTCAAACAATTTTGACAGGGTTACCTCCCTTGAAAGTGTATCCATGCCCCTTAAGATGTGGAATTTTATAATGCTTATATTTACTTTTCTGCATAAATTCTTCCTCTAGACAAATTACAGGCGTACTCAACTAAACGGAAATAGAATTTTTGCATCTAAATTAAGTTTAAAATCAAATATTCCCACTTTAATAACTCCAACCTTAACATTAAGGCAAATAAAATATCAAATGTCTCCACAACTGAAACTGGGACTCCAAAAACAGGTGTTACAGATAAATCAGAAATGGAGCAAAACAGGAGAGCTGACATAATAAGAAAAAATTCTTTTGGACACCTGTCTTTTCTGACTAGATGCTTTAACACTGCAATTGGCCTTTTAACATTTGCCAAAAGCAAAATTTTCCAAAATACATCTGAATCCAAGCAATTTTTTAGATATGAGCGGCATTGTCAGAAAAGTACCTTCGGACATGTACACTCAGCAAAGATTCAGATCAGTCCGCACATTTATGCACTGTCGCTGATCAAAAACTTCAGTAAGCACATTTTGGATAGCCAAGGATGCAAGGTTTCTTCATGCAAATGAGCCCCAATGATAGTAAAGGTACCTTTGAACATGTATACGAAGTGAAGAAGATCACCTGTGCATTCAGACAGTCTGATCAGAATCTTCACTTGGTGCATTTTGGATAGCCATGAATGCAAAGTTTCTTCATAGACTCTGATCCAACTGTGGCGCAGACTGATTTAAGTCATTCATTACGAAAACACGCCTATGTAGTATTGACCCCTTTAAACCCCACTTTTATACAGTGAAACAGGGGTAGACATTATTGTTCTTATTTCTGCTCAAAAACATAGATTGTGGGTACTCGTTAGAACCGCCTCACCGAGGCGGTTCTAACGAGTACCCTCAATCTATGTTTTAAGCAGAAATATGAAAAATATCAGATTTTTTAATCTGAAAATTTTCCTTTTCTGGTTGTAAAATTTTCAATAACTTGAATAGGCATGTTTTCATAATGGAGCACAAGTGATAAGGTATTTGTTATCATGTTGTGGCTCACAAAGTGACTGCCAAGACCAAGTGGGCCACACTATGCAAAAATGTGTCTTCGAGCATATGCGGACAGCGAAGGTCTGGATCAGCCTGCACATCTGTGCAGTTTGATCAGAGCCTTCACTGTCCACTAACAGAATCACTGAATACTATAGAATGTATCACTGGAGAGAAAATGCCCAGATAAGACCTTGCACATGTGCAGGATGGTTACTGACCTTCCAGTTTCCTACAGCTATCTTCCTTTGCCGTGCCTTCGTCTTTGGAGATGTTTTGATAACCACGAGTGCTCGTATTTCTTCTTTAACCGAGTCATCATCAGGTGAGGGTCCTGATAATTTGATGGAGTATTCACGATGAAATCGCTGAAGCTGTTTCTTGGAAAAACCTCGCTCAAGAACAACAACAATTTTGGCCCACTGAAAATGAATTTATATGCATGAACAGAGGACTTGTTAAGATAGAGTATTTTGTGATAATTCTAAGATAATTTTCTCAAGTTCTCCATGTTGTGAGTACTCATTAGAATTGCCTCACTGAGGTAAATACAATAGCACACATGATTTGGTTGGTTTGGAGTTTAACGGCCCAGGCAACACTATTAAGGTCATGTTGAGACATTCAGTTTACCTAACCACACTTTTCCTGGGCAGGCTTAGTCCTCTAAGCTGTTAAACAGTACTTGTGTATATCCTTTGGCCAAAAACTGACACCTGCCCTTTTTAAATCAGCAGGAGGGATAGAATGACCATAGAAAGTATTTCATGATCACTCTCCATGAATGAATATTGCCAGGCTCATAGGGATTGAACCTGCAATCTCCTGACCATCAGTCAGACACCCATCTGACTGAGCCATCAAGGCCAGTACACTAATATATGATCAGTTGTATCATGTAAAACTTTATTACGGACATAATCCATTAAAGTCTCCACAGTCCTCAAAAACAGACATTTTATTATCAATGAAAGGGTTAATACACTGAATGTATGGTATTAATACAATCATAAAATGTGGCATTTGACAGCCTGTAAAATTTCAGTTAGCCTCTCATTCTTGAAATGAAATGATTTTTTATCCAATCTCTGAATTAATTTTGCCAACATTAATTCAGAGATACGATAAAAAATCATTTCATTCTTGATCCACTTCAAAGATAGAGACTAACTGAAATTTTACAGGCTGTCAGATGGCACATTTTATGATCATATTAATACTATATATCAATTTATTAAACCTTTCTTGGGTAAAGAAAATGTCTATTTTGAGGAATATGGAGTCTTTAACATAACCAAGATTTTTGAGTTTATTTTTGTGCTTCATTTTGCAAAAATGATGCAAGTTCTACAAAATAAAAGCCCAATATAGAACGGAATGTAAATGCAGGCAATAAAATATCCCAATATAAACAGGAATCTTGCCTGCACTCACATCTGGGAAAAAAATCTATACTATTTTAGGCATCTGCAGTGAAATAATTTAAATTTGATTACATCCGATCTCCAAATTTTCTGCACTTTTCAAATATTTTAAGGCAGTAAAATTTCCACCCAATTTTACACGGCAGACAACTTTTGCAATGTCTTGCTTGTTTTCCTATACTCCAAGGTCCTTCTAAAAAGGGGTTTACTCTAAAAGGAAAGAATTTGCCCCCAATGGGAGCAAATTCTTTCCTTTTAAAGTACTGGTAGACCCCTTTTCAGAAGGGAGGCAAGCACAATTCTGAAGAGTTGCCTCCCCTTAAAGTGTAACTATACTTCTTAAATTTTACGTTCTTACTCTGCAGTGTGTACAGTATCCAAAAGGGCCAAAACAGGGAAAATTTGTACCTATGACATGAATTTCCTACAAAGACTCAGATCTGACTGCACATCTGCACCATCTGATCAGATTGTGCACTGTCCTTCTGCAGAAGGCTCTGATCCTTTGCTATCCAAAAAGCACCCAGCAAAGAACGGAATCAGACTGAGTGGGTGTGCAGACTGATCTGTGTCTTTTTTTTGTGATTTGTGTTTTACGGCCCTTTCAAGAATATTTCACTTAAATTGAGCGGATCATTCATCAAAGATAGACAAAAACTGGAGAACCTGGGGAAAACCACCTGACCGTCCTAAGAGCAGAACTTTGCTTTCCCACACGTGACCTGACCGAGGCGAACCACAGCAGTGAGAAACCTAATGGATTAAGAGTCAGCTCTCTTATCCACTAGGCTACAGGGGTGCACAATCTGTGTCTTTGCTAGGAGAACACATCATAGGGTATAATTTCACACATTCCAGCTCAAATCATTTAACCAACACATTCTTTGTTATCAGGGTTTTTTTCAAACAACTTCCAAACTATTATGTGCATTTTATCTTGTTTAAAATGATGTATCAATTTCAAAGCAATTATTTTGAACCATAGTATAGAGTGCAAATGCACTCTAATCATTGTACCATATAAACATGAAAATTTTACTACACTAACAAAATACCTTCATAAATGCAAACAAGAGTGCAAAGATGGCCCTCTATCGCTCACCTGATTACCAGACAAGTTTTGAGTCACTTGGCATTTTGGTTCAAGAGAAGAAGTTCAATATAGATTTTCAAGATGGTGGCCATCTTGGATTTTCTATCAGAATGATTTTAGCTACTTTTGATCTACAAGTCACTTCTATACTTCCAATGAAGCAGTGTTCAAGCCAGGAATTTCAGGGCCCCTACCCACCAAAATGTTAGGGACATATGAAAAAATCTGGGGAGAGTACAATTAACTATCAACATTTTATAGAAAATGTACCTGTTGGTTTCAGATGTGGGTATTTCAAGTTGCTCCATGTAATCTGTTCCTGTAACATCTGAACAGATGTACAATCCAGCACATGAACATAAGAAATCAATAGATTAGACAAGGTGTCAAGGAGCCTGCCATTGTTTTTTTTTTTTTTTTTTTTTTTTTTTTTGTTGTTGTTTTTGATAAGTGAGCTACCTATCTAAGTGTTGACAATACTGTGGAGATAAAGGGAATAATCATAACTGGATATTGTGAATAGATGTAAAAGCTGAAAATAACATAAAATATATAACAAATCATTTTGAATTAGTTCTTTTGAACACTGCTTCAAATTGATAAGCTTGATGATCTCTTTAGCATCAGTCTTCTAGTTTCAACAAGACTGACCTTCACCCAAAATTAATACCTTTCCATTAATCAACAAGTAAGACAATCAGTCAATTATATGAGACCCAATCTTTCAATCAATCAGACTAAGAACAGAAAGAAAACTTCCAACAGTAATACTTTCTGATAGTGATGTAATAACAGTGTAACTGAAGCTACCCCTCAATGAGGTGACCCCAGAATTTATAAATTAGGCAGCCATCTTGGATTTCAAAACAAAGTGATTTCAGCAATTTTTGATCTGCAAGTCACCCTGATACTTCTATCTAAATTTCAAGTCGATTGGCCTCTCTGTTCAAAAGAAGTTCAATATAGATTTTCAAGATAACGGCTGTGTGGCGGCCATCTTGGATTTCAGATCAGAATGACTTTAGCTATTTTTGATCTACAAATTGCATCGATACTTCCTACCCAAGTTTTATTAGTCAATTAGCCATTTCCATTCATGAGAAGTTCAAAACAGATTTTCAAGATGGCCAGCATGGCAGCTATCTTGGATTTCCGATCGTAATGATTTAAGCTATTTTTGATCAGCAAGTCACCCTGATACTGCCTACCAAGTTTTGAGTCCTGGCCTTTTGGTTCAGGGGAAGAAGCACAAAAAAGATTTCCATTTCCGATGGAATGATTTTAGCTATTTTTGATCTGCAAGTCACAGTGACTTCCTACCAAGTTTTGAGTCAGTTGGCCTTCTGTGAAGGAGTAGAACAAAACAGATTTTCAAATGCAAATGCACAAAATAGATTTTCAAGATGGCTGCCATCTTGGGTTTCCAGTTGGAACAATTTTGGCTATTTTTAATCTGCACGTCACCCTGATACTTGCCCTTTAGGTTCAGGTGAAGATGCACAAAACAGATTTTCTAGATGGCCGCCATGACGGCCATTTTCCATTTCCGACTGGGATGATTTCAGCTATTTTTGATCTGCAAGTCACAGTGATACTTCCTATCAAGTTTCACTATGAAGTTCAGTTGGCCTTTCTGTTAAGGAGTAGAAGTGCAAAACAGATTTTCAAATGCATATGCACAGGCTGATCTGGGCCTTCACTGTCTGCATAAGCCCCAAGGCCCATTTTCACGTCGCTGCCTCTATGTTGAGGGTAGTTATTAGATTCACCTCCCAAGTTGAGACAGTTCTAATGCTATCATTATGAAATTCAGAAAATAACATCACATAAACATCATTTAATACTCCCTTCAAGAAGGCTTCTACTGATCTGTCTTTTAAGTGTGTCCTTAATACCAATAGGTAGATATTTTAATTCTAGTAATTTTGCAAAACCTAAGCCTACAGAGCGGTAATTAGGGCAAATACAGCAATTTATGGAATATAGTAATCTTAGGGCTCTAGATAGGGGTATCTAGATAAATATTTCTATTTTCCTCCATGAAAATGTAAGTTGTGGGTACTCATTTAAGTGCATCAGTGAGGGTTATCTAATGAGTACCCACAATTTTCGTTTTCATGGAGAAGTTTTATTTGTGATTTCAAGACCTTTCCTTTAAGCATAAAGAGTAATTAGAATACATAATATATTAACATTTAACCCTTTTTCTTACCTGTTTTCTCCACTCTGACCTTAAGGGGTTTTGATACACTTGCTAGATTTTCTGCTATTTGTTTCACAAGGGAGACATTTTTGTGACTTTCTGTTTGATTTTCTCCATAACAAGTCCCTTCTGAAAAGGGGTCTTCTCTAAAAGGAAAGAATTTGCTCCCCCTGGGAGCAAATTCTTTCCTTTTAGAGATGAACCCTTTTCAGAAGGGAGACAAAACAATTTTTACAGTTACTTCCCTGAATGTGTTTCCATTTCCCTATAGAATGGAAACTGTACCTGTCAAGTGCCATTACCTGTTTTCTCCATTCTTTCTCTGACTTTGAAATCACTGACTGGTAGGTATTTCCCATCATGGCTATTAACATGTTCAGCAGCAGTATGGGAACCAGAATCATGAACACAGCAAACACAAGCTTTGTCAGGAGGGCATAGCGCGTCAGGTCAAAATCATGATACTGAAACAGATTAGAAGCAGTTTCTGAAAAACTAGCACTAAATGTGCATGTATGGGAAATGATTTTTTATATAATTCTTTTTAAATGACATAATCTATATTGCAATATGATGATGATGATGAGTTTAGGTTTAATGACACATCAATCCATCAGTGTCATTTGCATCAAAATGGTATCGAGGGTTGAGCGCAAGACTATGGTAAACATATTTTTGAAACCCTTGTTTAGGGGCAACTTGGACCCCTTTGTAAACAATGCAAATTTACGTGCCATTGCTCATACGAGCAATGGCACCTAAATTTTCATTGTTTACAGAAAGAAATGTTGTAATCTTCATAACGCCTTCATGGTGAGGAGATTAGGTTTGGGGAAAAACAACCATCTGACTTACGCTAGTCTTGCGCTCAACCCTCGGTATATTAACTTGGTTTTGTATTGCAAAGGCTATAATGATCAGTCATATATGCATGAAAATAGAAAACTAGAAAAATATTGCAATATGAAACATCTGTGTTGGTCCAAATGTAACTATTCTATATTTAGTGATTAGTAAAATATAGTATACAGTAAAACTTCAATGACTCGAACACTATTGGTCCATTTTAACCCTTGTCCTGCTGAATAAATTAAGATGCCACGCCCACTTCTAATTTTCAGCCAATCAGATTACTAGGTCCGGGTTATTGCTCTAAATTCACATACCGTAGAAGGCCGAGTAAAACCCGCACTTTTTTACCCCAAAACTGTAAATTTGGGATAAGGGTGCGGTTAATACATTCTAGAATATTTTTGACCATTTTTTTTTTCTTCAAAATTTTAGCGAGAAACCTCAAAATCAACCGATCTTCGCCAAATTTCGGTGAAGTTTGGAGCATAATCGGCACAAGATCTACTGTTTGTGGGCCATACTTACAAACAAGTGGTGTATGGATTCAGTATTTCATCCATTGTTTTCGATTTATCTGAAATCAAGCTGTTTTTATCAGCCAACATGACAATGGTATATCGTGTGACCGCATTGAAGCTCTTCAATCTGGAGTGTCTACTTTCGTTTTTGATTCTATGAAAGGATTCGGGAGAGCATCTTTGCCCGATGATTTTTGGGTGCGTTTTATACGATCTACTTCATTTTTTTCCCCGAATTTTGGTCGAAAAATCAGGGTGCGGTTAGTACTTAAAAGCGGCTAGTACTCGGCCTTCTACTCGGTATTTAATGGCAAATGGTGCAGATCCATTTGCCAACACACTGTTTGCAAAGACAGGACATATCCGGGTTCAGCAGGACTAGGGTTAATTATCATGGCTGATTCAAAATCATATTTTACTCCCTAGGAAATTCTTCAGATAGCTCAAGAATGCCAATATTTAGGGTTATTATTGGATAATATTCTTATTTTATCATGAAAATGTATGTTGGGTGCACTCATTAGAATTGCCTCAATGAGACAATGAGACAATTCAAATAAGTACACTCAACATCCCATTATTTTGTAGAAGATTGAAAAGACATCCCTAATTTATATCTATTTGCCCCCTGCCCTAACACTATGATTAACACTCATTGGCTCAAACTCTCATGTCTAGAACAAAGTTTCATGGTCCCAAAGATTTTCAAGTCATTGAAGTTTGACTGTATAAATAAATGTACATGTAATAGTAACAATTCTCCAGCAAAAGACTTAAAAAAATCACATCACTACAGTCAAATCAGTGTAAAGTAAGCATTTATGGGTAAGCCAAAAAAGTGGTTGCTAAAGACAGGTGCTTGCTTAATACAAGTTAGTAAACTTCCACTTCCTTAACATTTTATGGGACCTAAAACACCAGTAGTGGCCTATAAAGACAGGTGATTGTTTAATACAGGTTTCTTTTAACCCATTTATACCTAGCTCATGATGACTTCGGACAGGTTCATTTTCAATTGAAGGGGCAACTGGTTAGTTTTTATTATTATTCTTTTTAGAGATAATTCTATATTTCATGCAAACAGTGTAGGCCCTGATCAGATGCCACATTTTGTGGCATCTGATCTGGGTCTACACTGTTTGCCAATGTCCCTTTTATGGGATGCTAGGCTTAAATGGGTTAGGACAGGTTTGACTGTATTCAATTTTCATGACAGGTTTAACCAGTGACCTGTTTACAAACACCTAAAAATAACTGCTGTAGAAAATGTACTATAAAATCTGAAAAATTCAAGAGTAACCCAAATCCATAATTTACTTCCTTATTTAGCTCAAGTATTTCATGTCTATGATGTCAAGTACAGGTACTCTTTATGGATGACAGAACAAGGCATTCCTTTGAGGAATGCTAAGCACTCTGGGTAAAATTTTCAACAGATGACAAATTGGTGATATTTTTATTTTTCCCAGAAAACAGGTTTGACATTTCATGCAAATTGTCTCCATGAATGTCAGATCCTGTTTTCTGGGAGAAATAAGAAAAATATCACCAATTTGTCATCTGCTGGATTAGCCAAGAGACTGGTAAAGGTTAAATTGTACGAAACTATACTCTACTACCACTAATGGCAGTTAAATAGCTTGAAGAAATTGAAAATTACGGCTGCTAAGGTCGGGGCACCCGCTCTAATAGCCTAAACTGAAAGTAAAATCCATCTATAAAGGACTACCAGAGGTGAGTTGAAGATGATCAAGATGATCAAGACACAAAATCTCATCAAACTTAGCATGTATGTGAAGTTTCATAAAAATATCCAGAGGGCTGATTTTATAGTTATAGCCCAAAAATTAAATCACAGAAACACAGAACCATGAACAGACAGAATAGTTCTATTACCCTGTCCTCTGCTTTGCTAGCGGTGGCAGACAATTGACTGAAAAAATAAGACTTTAGGATACCCAGCCCGTTCTCATTATCGAAGTTTCACTATAATATGACATAATTACACAGCCTAATAAAAGCCCGTTGTAGGTAAGCGTCTCCCAACGTCATGGCTTTGTCAGTAAAGGGTTGTGACTTTTAAATCCGTATGATAGGAGGATAAACCCAAAACCACACGTACATCTTCTGACTATATAGAACAAAATTCATATGCATAATTTCAAAATGACTGGTAGAAAATTCTAGGAGTTGCGCCCACAAAGTATCTATTCCAATACTAATTGGACCTGGAAAAAACTAAGCTAAAAAAGTGGGAAAAGTTGATAAAAAATAATGGGAGGATAACCCAAAACCACACGCACATCTTCAGACCATGTAGAACAAGTATGCAGTTTCTAAATGATCAGTGGAAAATTTTAGGAGGTGTTGCGCCCACAAGATATCTATTCTAATACTAATCGGACTTAGAAAAAACTAAGTCGAAAAAGTGGAAAAAGTTGATATAAAATAATAGAAGGGTAACCCAAAACCCACATGCACATCTTCAGACTATGTGGAAGAAGTACGCATAGTTTCAAAATGATCGGTGGAAAACTCTAGGAGGAGTTGCGCCCACAAGGTATCTATTATAACACTAAACAAACCTGGAAAAACTAAGTCGAAAAAGTAGAAAAGTTGATAAAAAATAATGGGAGGATAACCCTAATATCACACGTACATCTACAGACCATGTAGTAGAAGTATGCATAGTTTCAAAATGATCGGTGAAAAACTCTAGAAGTTGCGCCCACAAGGTATCTATTCTAATAGTAATTGAACCTGGAAAAAAAACAAGTCCAAAAAGTTGATAAAAAATAACGGGAGGTTAACCTTAAAACCACATGCACCTCTACAGACCATGTTGAATAAGTATGCAGAGTTTCAAAATGATGGCTGGAAAACTCTAGGAGGAGTTGCACCCACAAGGTATCTATCCTAATAGTAATCTGACCTGAAAAAAAAACTAAGACGAAAAAGTGGAAAAAGTTGATAAAATATAATGGGAGGATAACCCCAAAACCAGATGCACATCTTCAAACCATGACAAAAACACCTGCAAAGTTAAAAAAGATCGCTTAAAAATGTAAGAGGAGTTGTGTCCACAAACTACCCATCTCAATGTGTCTATGGACGGATGGACAGACAGACGGACGGACGGACAGACGAATGGACAGATGGATGGACAAACTCATTTTAATAGTCCGACTAACTTCGGGGGACAAAAAACTATCAGCATAATGTAAAAGACTTTGCAGAATGATATAATGAAATATACATAAGATCACATCAAAAGACAAAAAAGAAAATAATAAAGAAACAGGTCACTAAATAAAATGTTTAAAATGCACCCAAGAAAGTTAGAAAGTTGTAGTCTAACATTAATGTAAAAAATTTACACTTAGTGTTAACAAATTTTTAGGCCACTTAAACAATTCTATCTATTGGTAGACATATATTTTGGAGTGAAACCATACTGGTGAATGTATGTATAATTCTACCATCCCAGCCGGCACATGACATTTATACAATGTCACATTAATGTCAATGCAATATCATGACATTGCATCAGTGTTAATGCAATGTTGTATAAACGTCATGCCCCCACTGAGATACCTGCCTGTATGTTTTTCTTTTGTTGTGAGTCATTTTCATAATTCAGCAATGTAAAATGTCCTCTGAGATGACATAATTTTAGTGTACTGAAACCTTCTTAAACATGACCTAACAGACCTTTTCATTGTAAGTATAATAGTTGGAAATGACTTGATCCTGTGATAATCAGAAAGTATCCTATAGGCCCCGAGGTTATAAAACTGTTTTCATGCTCAACTCAGTTGAGCATGAAATGTGTTTTGCTTATAAATCTTAAAATACTTCATGCTCAACTCAGCTGAGCATGCTCAGCTGAGATGAGCATGAAAAAGTTTTAATTTTTTGGTATTTTTATTTTTATGACCAAGTGAAATTTCATGCTCAGTTGAGTTGAGCATGAAAAAAGTTTTATAACCTCAGGGCCAGGTAACAGAATATTGGTTACTTTCAATTTTCGTGCTTACATCTTTTCCATGAATATTATAGTAATTTACCAAAATACAATGACCAAACTATAGGAATAGTTTCTCCCTTAGCAGACTGAATTTAACTCTTAGCATTCTGGAAAAAATTGCCTAGATCAATCTCATTGTGAGTGTCATTCAAAAACTGTTGGGCAAATTACGCTTAAATACACTACTGCCGTCGATAGGATATGTAAACCCACAAGAATGTTATAAAACACGTTTTAAAGCTATAGTTTGAGTTTTTTTTAGGTAACTTGATTATACATGTAATATGGCAAAATCTTGGACCTTGGATCAAACTGATCATTTTTTACATATCCTTAGAACGGCCGAGGGTTTTGAAAAATGCAGCCAAAATGGGGGTAGGGTTGGATGTTTGCAATCCAACATAAGCAACTGATCAAAAATAGCTTACTTGAAAATGTAAGTAGATATATTATTCTTCACAATCAAGCACTGCTAAAATTTTACACTCACGAAAGGTCATGGTGCAGGGATCCCGATGGGAAAATGTATGCGCATGGAGTTTTTTTTGTTTTTTTTTGTTGTTTTTTTTTGCGATCTCATCCCCCTTTTTCATACTTCCTCTCTCTCTCTCGACACTTTCTCTTTCACTTTTCTTGCGCATTTTGTATGCTGGTCCATTTGAGTCATGCTTAAATGGTGTTGACAAGGCTGCATTTTGAAGGTACAATGGTAAACGAATATTTATGGTCCCAAAATTTGACCATTTTTTCTTAATGTGGAAGCCTTTTGCTCCCTTCCTTTACAAGTTAGAGAGCTGGTGTTCATACTATAATCACCCTGCATACTACCATATTAAATGGTTTGGAACTGGAAAATTGCCTATATCAGTCTCACCATAAGGGTCGTTCAAAAAGTGTTGGACAGCAATTAGGCATAAATATGCTACTGCCGTCGAAAGGATAAACACGATCAAAATGAAACATGTTCCAATAACATCATCAAACGGTAGAAGTAATGTCAGGAAGCAACATTAAGGTTCCTAATGAACGGCCTGAATAATGCTATTTTCTTACATTGTTTATTGTTCTTCCGCTCAAATTGAAACACTTTTGTGGCACTTTCAAGAAGACAGTACTAGTAAAAAGGTATATGATAAAACAGAATAATGAACAGTGTTTGCTTGATATGAAAAATCTGTCACTCAGGAGAGTGGATAATTTGGTAAAAAACTTGTTCCTTTAGAATTTGTTTTATAACAAATGACCATTCTCCTTTGTGACAGATTTTTCATATCAATCAAACACTGTTGATTATTCTCTATATATTATTTCATGTGAAACAAAGAGGCATTTATGGATTCAAAAAATAATGTCCCACAAAGCCATTATTCCAACAGATGTCAGTATCAGCCAAAAAGCAACAAAGAATAAACAGCTTATTATGTTTGTAATCAAAATAATTAAAGGGACTGGATACACCTGGTAGAATTTTTGCCATTTTCACAAGGGAGACAACTTTTGTGTTTTCCTCTCCTTTCCTGCACCAAAAAAAAAAAAAAATAAAAAATAAAATTCTTTTTTGCTTTCCTGCTCAAAAGAAATATTTACACAAAAGATGTCTACTATAAAAAGGAAAGAATGTAGTCAAAATGGGGCCGATTCTTTCCTTTTAGTGTAGACCTCTTATCAGTGTGTGTGTGTGTGTGTGTCTGTCTGTCTGTCTGTCTGTGTCTGCACGTGCGTGTGTGTGAGAGGTGAGGGATGCAGTTTTGACAGTGTTGCCTCCCCTGAAAGCATATCCAAGACATAAAGATTTTAAAGAACAATCAGAAACACTACATAAAACAGAAAACATAACAAAACAGATACATGTACACATCTAAGAAAACAGATATAAATCGAAGAAAATTAACAAAGAACTTTTTTAGAACTTTATAAAAGAAAAATCTGATAGAACAGACATTCATTCCTCATAATCTTCCTCAAAAATAAGACTTAGTATTTCATTTAGATAAATGAAAATAATGTAGTTCTTTTTACTATCAGCAGGGCTTAGCATTTTGCCAAGCCAACTGATCTGGATCTGCACTGTTTGCAAAGGCAGTCATTACGAAAACACGCCTATTCAAATATACTGAAAATTTTACCACCAAAAAATGAAAATTTTCAGATAAAAAATTCTTATATTTTACATATTTCTGATCAAAACATAGATTGTGGGTACTCATTAGAACCGCCTCAATGAGGCGGTTCTAACGAGTACCCACAATCTATGTTTTTTGAGAGAAATAATGTATACCCCTGAAAACCCCAGTTTTACTATATAAAAGTGGGGTTTAAGGGGGTCAAAATTATATAGGCATGTTTTCGTGATGGCATGTCCAGGTTCAGCAGGACAAGGGTAAATGCTTTTATGTATTCTTTGTTTTGAAGGGCAACATTTAGAGATTTTGTTTAAACTAAGGCAGAAACTTCAAAGAGAAATGTTTTACAAAGACAAAGAAAATAATTTTGTGGTTTAAGATAAAGTTTTCTTGCACACCAGATAAGGAAATCCTGGATTACACCTGGGATAGAAATTCTTATCCTACCCAGGTTATCCTACCCAGAGTAAGATAAAAATCGAGAATTCTCACAAGTTTGATATGCACTGGTTGTAATGGACGTCACTTATACCATCGTTAAGGCTTACATCACTGAACATAATAATGTCATTAAACAAGGGCTGTAACATGATTGTTATCGTTTAAGTTTAAAAAATATTGCTGACATCAGCTATCAAAGTGGCTGCATTATTAAACAGTCTAAGTTCAGAAATAAAAGGTGTGCAAAAAAAAAAAAAGGAATCTATCATGGGTGTGAGGGGTAGAAAAATCCCGTCCCTCGCGATCACTCTATGGCATCACTCGGCAAGCCTTGTGATGCCAAACAGTGATCCTCAGGACAGATTTTTCTATCTACCCCTCACATCAATGATAGATCCTTATATTATAAGTCAGAAAAATGTCTAGCCTGAACAAAACAAAATGTAGACAGCTGTTTCTATTTCAAAAACATTTTTTTATGAGATGACACAAATAAGGTTCTACCATAACTGAAAAGCTGCAAAAAAGAGAGAACAATGAAAAATTGTAAAATCAAGTCACATGACTGTTAATACCTTGCTTCCACCTCCTTTAGTAAGCTAAGCATGGATTAAAAACAACAAACATGTACATTGTGAAACAAACATGACAAACACATCAACATGTGTGACATTTAAACATAAGTTAAAAACTATAAACTGTACATGCTGCATATACAAAGGGTTGAGGCATCAAGTCTCTAGACTGACGACTATACCTATCAAATACACTGTAACCTCTTCATAAGACAATTTATTGTAAGACTATTTAGAATATAAGACAGTTCAAAGGTGGACCCCATTTTTGTTGTATCCAACAAAAATGTATAATTATATAGAAAAATGACCATTTATGGTCATTTTTCTATATAATCCATACATTTTTGTTTAAGGTCTTTTTTCTATGTACACATTTTTATTTGGATCCAACATGGCTGTTTATTTAACGTTTATTCAGATCCCAGTAATAGTGTTATAAAGAGGTTGTGGTGCTTTTACTCCCAAAAGAGTGAAATTTTAAATACATCATTAATGCACAAACATCTTCAGTGAACTCTTCCATAAAGAACATTAGAAGAGTTCATTTTGTATTTACAGGGATACAGAAATTGCTTTATTAATTCTATTTAATTGCTAATGTCCTGGCAAACAGTGTAAACCCTGATCAGATTCCAGATTTTTCCTCTTGGTAGCATCGGTAGATTCTTCCTGGACATCTCTACTAGTTTGCAACATCTGAATCTACAATGTTTGCCAAGGTCCTGCTTTTTGGTAGGCTAAGCATTAAATGGTTAATTATGATTTGAATGAAGGCTCACTTTGAAATAGGGTATTTATCCTAACGTTTCAGACATACCATGAAGATCCTGATAAAACTGTTCTAAAGGTGCAATTTGATCAAGGTCTACAATGGTTGCCATCCTATCAGCCATTCTAGGCCCATAACCAACTAACCAAATGGACTTTTTTCAACTTTTAGGATAAGTATGGTAAGGAATTTAAGGGTTCAAATATTTAGAGTAAATCTGGTATTATAAAAATTTAACTTAAAGAATCAATCAGAACAGAAGCAGACAACGTTCTTAATTTTTTTTTTTCTTAGAAAATAAGGCTTTACATACCATGTGAATTGTCTGCTTTGCAGACAATTCACATGGAATGTAAAGCCATATTTACTCTGAAAAAAAAATCCGAGGGCTGTTTGTTATTATTCTACTAGATGCTTTGGAGGTTTAGTGCAGAACTGATCATCAAAACTGACATTCAGAATCTCAAAAAGCATGTGAGCAGAAGAGGTCCAAATACTCTGTGACTGACTTATTTGAACTTCACATAAAAATTCTGCAGACTTAAAATCTTCAAATCAATGAACTTTGCAACTATACAGTTTTAGATCCAGGAAAACGCTAACATAAACAGAGAGGCCAAGATCAGCCTACTCATGCATTTGGTCTGAATCTATTTCCATCAGTAGATTATATGCCTTCTATCTCGCTTCTTTATGTAAAAAAGCCCCTCTTTAACCCCCACCCCTGCCTTAAAACCATGATTAAACATGAACTTTCTGGTATTTATGCCACCATAAATCTTTAGTTTTATATCTCCATATATTATTCAAATCTCTTTAAGCCTAAAAAGATAAGGATATTATTTTAGCAATTTTGTAATTTTATTACCAAAAGAAATGATGCTGAAAAAAATGATAATAAATGCTGATCTACTTGTACTTATTTTCTAGGTCAGAAAAGCTATTAACCCTTGCCCTGTATAAATTGAGATGTCATGCCCACTTCTACTTTTCAGCCAATCAGATCACTTGATCCAGGTTTTAGCTGCAAATGACAAACAGTGCAGATGTAGATCAGTTGGCTTCTCCAGAAGCCAACTGATCTGGATCTGCACTGTTTGCAAAGGCATGGCATATCTGGATTCAGCAGGACCAGGGTTAACCACATATAGATAACTTATAGCATGTGGCATGTATGGTATGTGGCATAGCTCCATACAAGGTACTTTTTTAATGACCCAAAAGTACTGATATTTTTCTTATAATTTCTCCACAAAAACATGTCGTGGGTACTCATCAGAAGGGCCTCAATGAAGCACTTCTAATGAGTACCCACAATATCAGTTTTCATTGAAAAATAAGAAAACTAGAGCTGGTGTTTGTAAAACACTATGCCCTCAACTGCCTGACTCTAACACTGTTTGACTCCAACACTGCTTGCCCATGCCGGTAATAACAGTACAAATATATGAGATTTCAATATTATTTCATCAAAGGGAAATAACTCTAAAATAGGAGATAATTGGGATAAGAAAAAAATATGGGTCACCTATTTTTTCATGAGGAATCAAAATATGAAATTTCAAAACATTAGCATACATGGTTCTTAACTTATGCTATACACAATAAAGCAACGACATTAAATGGCCAGAAATTGCGAAGGGCCATAACTCCAACATTTCATTTAATTGGTTCAAAATTTAATCAGGTATCTCCTCCTCAATCCCAATCAGTATACCAAATATCATGGCTCTGGCTTAAATACTTTTTGAGATATCTTGTTGACAAGGTCAAAATGCCTAGAACTACAAAGGGCAATAACTACGTCGATTTTTCATGGAATTCCTTAAAAACAAATCAGGTAATCTCCACATCATCCCCAATCAGCATATAATATTTCAAGACCCTAGCTTAAGTACTTTTCGAGACATCTTGCTGACAAGGTCAAAATGTGCAGAACAGCAAAGGGCCGTAACTTTATCAATATTTTCACGGAATTCTCTCAAAATATAATCAGGTAATTTACACATCATTACCACTCACTATATCGAATTTCAAGAACCCAGCTTAAATATTTTTCAAGATATCTTGCTCACAAGATTTAATTCTGATTTTTTTCAAAGGGGCATAACTCTAAACAAACATGTTGGACAAGGAAAAAAATACGCGTCAGCTATTTTTTCATTGGGAACCCAAATATAAAATTTCAAAACCTTAGCATGCAGGGTTCTTAAGATATGGCATGCACAAAAAAGCTTCATCAACGGACAAATGGACAGACGGACAAACGAAGGCAAAATAATATGCCCCATCAATTTCATTCGAAACTAGGGGCATATCAGGTCATCTACTCATCGCTACCAATCTATTCATCAAGTTTCAAGGCTCCAGCTTCAATAGTTTTTAGATATTTTGCTGACAAGGGAAACATGCCCAAATTTACAAAGGGCCATTACTTACGAAATATTTTTCAGAATTTACACAAAAGTTAATCAGGTCATCTACTCATCATTACTAATCAATTCACCAAGTTTCAAGTCTCTAGCTCTAACAGTTTTTGAGATATTTTGCTGACAAGATAAAAATGTCAAAAATTACAAAGGGCCATAACTCATAAGTATTTTTCAAAATTTATTCAAAAGTTAATCAGGTTGTCTACTCATCACTACTAGTCTATTCATCAAGTTTCAAGGCTCTAGCTCCAATGGTTTTTGAGATATTTTGCTGACAAGGTAAAAATGCCCAAAATTACAAAGGGCCATAACTCATGAAGTATTTTTCAGAATTTCTTCAAAAGTTAATCAGGTCATCTACTCATCACTATAAATCCATTTATTAAGTTTCAAGGCTCTAGCTCTAATACTTTTTGAGATATTTTGCTGACGAGGTAAAAATGTCCAAAATTACAAAGGGCCATAACTCAAGAAGTGCTTTTCATAATTTCTTTAAAAGTTAATCAGGTTGTCTACTCATCACTACCAGTCTATTCATCAAGTTTCAAGGCTCTAGCTCCAACAGTTTTTGAGATATTTTGCTGACAAGGTAAAATTGCCCAAAATTACAAAGGGCCATAACTCATGATGTATTTTTCAGAATTTCTTCAAAAGTTAATCAGGTCATCTACTCATCACTACAAATCCATTTGCTAAGTTTCAAGGCTCTAGCTCTAACAGTTTTTGAGATATTTTGCTGACAAGGTAAAAATGCCCAAAATTACAAAGGGCCATAACTCAAGAAGTATTTTTCATAATTTCTTCAAAAGTTGATCAGGTTGTCTACTTATCACTACCAGCCTATTCATCAAGTTTCAAGCCTCTAGCTCCAACGGTTTTTGAGATATTTTGCTGACAAGGTAAAAATGCCCAAAAATTCAAAGGGCCCTAACTCATGAAGTATTTTTCAGAATTTCTTCAAAAGTTAATCAGGTCATCTACTCATCACTACAAATCCATTTACTAAGTTTCAAGGCTCTAGCTCGAACAGATTTTGAGATATTTTGCTGACAAGGTATAAATGCCCAAAATTACAAAGGGCCATAACTCAAGAAGTATTTTTCAAAATTTCTTCAAAAGTTAATCAGGTTGTCTACTCATCACTACCAGTCTATTCATCAAGTTTCAAGGCTCTAGCTTCAATAGTTTCTGAGATATTTTGCTGACAAGATTTCATCCATATTTTTTCAAAGGGCCATAACTCAGAAAAGGGGCATAATCCTGTCAAGAAAAAAAATACGTGTCAGCTATTTTTTCATGAGGAATCCATATAAGAAATTTCAAAACAGTAGCATTCACGGTTCTAAAGTTATACTATGTATCAAAAAGCGTGACGAACGGACGGACGGACGGACGGAAGGACGGACGGACGGACGGACGGACGGATGAACAACCCAGAAGCAATATGCCCCTCCAACTTCTTTGAAGTTGGGGGCATAAAAATATTATGTAGCAACTGTTTTATCTTGGGGCTATAAGTTGAACCAGGTCAACCTGTATAATATAATTTTATGGATCTAAATACAGTCGACTTTCGTTATCTCAACCTTGCTTACCTCGAATAACCGCTTATCTCGAAAACCGCTTATCTCGAAGTGAAAATCTGGGCCCTGTTTTAACATGGAAATCTAACAACAGGTAATAAAATATTGTGGAAAAGAGGAGAAATTGCTCCTTAGGAGCAATTTCTCCTCTTTTCCGCAATATTTTGAATATATGCCTAACTTCAGGAGTCAAATTACATAATTATTTGTTTTGTTAAATGTGGTTGTTCGATTTATTGTTTTCCTCAGTTCCGCTGACATGTCGAAGTACGGATGTCTCGAAGTGTTTAAGAGAGTCCCTTGGGCTTTGAGATAACGAGAGTCGACTGTATAGATAAATTGAGAAAATTATCCAGAATTATCATCAAACACTCTCCCTTAACAAATCCTCTGAAGGTCTCACTTCTTATACCACTGGCAAATTTTACTCACCTTAAATTCACCTAGGGTCATCTGGAACAGTGTCATGATTGTGGTTGGAAGTGATGAAAAACTCTCCTGATTTATATCACGGAACAGAAAATAAAACCCTGAAATAAAAGTATATATAAATGAGTGACATCATGAGAAAACCAGCCTTCAGCAAAATGAGAGCAGCAAAGGTTCCAAACTGTTTACCATTCACCTGGGACTTTTTAGACCCATTACCAAGTACACATAGTCAAATGGACTTTTTTTGAATTTTAGAATAAGCAAGGTGAGGGGTTTATACTGCCCATATTCTTAGGGTAATTACAGAAAGATAAAATAATAACTAGAGAAGGTTTTTTAGAAAAAACAAAACAAATGTCCCCCCCCCCCCACCCCCTAATCCCGCAAGAGTTGTCATTCTTGTACTCAACATGTCATCTCGTCCTGTTCTACATTTGTACCACGCATCATCAAAATATTCTGTAGGGTATTCGTGTTACAGAGCAGAGGCAAGAAATCAAATGCAAACACAAGAAGGGGAGATAACTCCAAAAGTAAAAAATGGCACAGTTGTCATTCTTGTATGTGACGTTGTCTGGTCCTGTTCTTCATTACTACCAAGTATCATCAAAATATTCCAAAGAGTGTTCGACACATAGTGGACACTAAATCAATGCATAATCAGTGTCAAATATAACAAAGGGAGATAACAGCAAAAGTAAGGAAGGCAGAGTTGTCACTCTTGTAAGGAACATGTCATCTTGTCCTATTCTACAGTTCTACAAGGTACCATTAAAATACTCTGAAGGGTATTCCAGTTACAGAGCAGACGAAAAATCTATTTCAAACAAAATAAAAGGGAGATAATGCCAAAAGTAAGAAAGCCAGAGTTGTCATTCTTGTACACTACATGTCATCTGGTCCTGTTCTACATTTCTACCAAGTATCATAAAAATATTCCAAAGGGTCTTTGACTTTCAGAGCATCACGAAATCAATGGATAATCACTCTTAGACATAACAAAGGGAGATAACGCCAAAAGTAAGAAAGGCAGAGTCATCATTCTTGTACGCGACAGGTTATCTGGTCTTATTCTACATTTCTACCAAGTATCATAAAAATATTCCAAAGGGTCTTTGACTTACAGAGTGGACACAAAATCAATGGATTATCAGTGTCAAATATAACAAAGGGAGATAACACCAAAACTAAGAAAGGCAGAGTTGTCATTCTTGTATGCAACATGTTGTCTGGTCCTGTTCTACATTTCTGACAAGAACCATCGAAATATTCCAAAGAGCAGACATGAAATCTTTTTCAAATAAAACAAAGGGTGGTAACTCCAAAAGTAAGAAAGCCAGAGTTGTCAATCTTGTATGCGACACATCATCTCATCCTGATCTACATTTCTACCAAGTATCATCAAAATATTCCAAAGGGTATCCAAGTTACAGAGCAGACAAGAAGTTTTACGCCGACGCTGACGCCAATGGGATCCATCCCAAAAACAACATGTCCCCACCCCGCACTTTGGTAGAGGGGGACATAATAATAAATACCAGTAAAAGTATACTTCTAATTGTATGGCCTTTATCCCTTCTACACTTATATTGGAAGAGTTAAATTACAATTTAGGCTATATGATTTAGATATTCCTAGAGAAAAATGTCTAAACTGTTTGCAAACAATGGAGACCCTGATCAGATGCCTCATTCTGTGGCATCTGACCTGGGTCTGCACTGTTCACAAATTATCTTTTTGGGGGTCTCCAGACGAAAACTAGTGCTGCCAGAGGACCTGACTATAGCCCTGCTGCAGGAATATCAGAGGGAGAAATACCCATAGTGTTGAAACATTTTTAATTCATGCTTACCAGATACATCACTGTAGGACATGGTAACATGGCAATGTAAAACCTATCAAGGGATTTAACTCCATGAGTTATGGGCCCTTGGCCCTGATTCTGGTATACACAATACATCAACCCACTGTCCATGTGTGGTCCAGGTTTCAACTTTGTTACCTTTACAGTTCTTGAGAAAAATGCGCCAAATATTTTTCATTAATGAAAATTTGTAAAACCTATCAAGGGAGGTAACTCCAAGAGTTATACGCCTTTGGCTCGGATACTGGTATACATGATACAACAGCCCACTGTCCCTATGTGAACCAAGTTTCAACTTTAGAGCTTTCATAACTCCCAAGAAATCTGTAATGAAAATTTTTCCTTTTTGGCAAATTGTAAAACCTATCAAGGGATTTAACTCTAAGAGTTATGGGCTCTTGGCCTATACAAAATACATTATCCCACTGACCATGTGTTTACAAGGTTTCAACTTTGTAACTCTTACAGTTCTTAAGAAAAGTGTGACAAAAAATTTTCATTAAAGGCAAAATTGTAAAACCTATCAAGGGATGTAACTCTAAGCATTATAGGCCCTTGGCTCTGATTCTGGTACACACAACACATCAACCCACTATCCATGTGTGCACAAAGTTTCAACTTTACAGCTTTCATAGTTCCTGAGAAATCTATAATAAAAATTTTCCATTGATGGTAAAATTTAAAACCTATCAAGATAAAACTCCAAGAGTAATAATCTCTTGGCCCTGATTCTGGTAAACACAATACATCAGCCCACTGTCCATGCGTTTACCAAGTTTCAACTTTATTGCTTTCATAGTTCCTGAGAAATCTGTAATGAAAATTTTCATTAATGGTAAATTGTAAAACCTATCAAGGAATGTAACATTATTGGCTTACAGTTGGACAAAGCCTGCTATTCTTGTAGCAGGTAAGGGTAGAGAGGGAATGTCCTTATTTCTTTTGTTTCTTCATTTTCATTCCTGTTCCTCTTTCTTCCCTGTCCCTCTCTTTCATCACTTCTACTATCTCTTCTCTTTTCTCCCTTTCTCTGGGAGACAACACAAATAACCACAAGAGTTGATGTGTTGTTAAACCCCAACACAATAAAAAAACTCCAAGAGTTATGGGCCCTTGGCCCTGATTCTGGTATACATAATATATCAACCCATTGTCCAAGTGTGTTCCAAGTTTCAACATTACAACTCACGTAGTTTCTGAGAAATCTATAATGAAAATTTTTCATTAATGGTAAATTGTCAAACCTATCAAGGGATGCAACTCCAAGAGTTACAGGCCCTTGCCCCTGATTCCTGTACTCACGAAATATCAATCCACTGGGTATGTGTGTACCAAGGTTTAACTTTGTAACCCTTACAGTTCTTGAGAAAAGTGCAGCAAAAGTTTATCTGAAAACTGGACGGAAGAAAGGAAGGAATGACTGAAAAAAAAAAAAAAAACATGTTCAGTGATCCAGTCTATTTAAAGGTCTAGATTTAGATCCTTAGTTTGAAATATATATACCAAACATAATCTATATAAACGCTTAAAATTTTAATGTTGGCCTAATTTTCTCTTTTGCAATAGTTTAGCCCTCAGACACTACATTGCACAAATAAATAATGTGCTGAGTGTTTTCAGACAATGACAATGAAATAGTTTCATATCAATTTTATAATACCTAATTTAATGGAAGAAATGCTACTCAGATTACAATTCATTTATAGTTATCAAGGTTGGAGATATCTTTAACAATAGAGCTGGAGGTTTAAGAAAGAAAACATGTATTTGGCATTAATTTGGAGAGTTTTTTTTCCTTATTTCTCCATAAAAACTTATGTTGTGGGTACTCATTAGAAGTGCCTCATTGAGGCACTTCTAATGAGTACCCAAAACATATGTTTTTATGGCGGAATGGACAAAATTATCCCAGAATAATCATCAAATATGTGTCCTTAATAAGTCCTCAGCTGGAGACAGAAATAAGGATATATTTCAATCTTTTGCATATGTTTGTGAAAACTGGTTCTAAGATTTCTTTTCAACAATTATAGTTAGGTTATTCAAATGATATCCTGTACTATATTTTTTTTTCCTGGAAAAAAAATAAAAGACGAAAAATATTTATCAATATTTTTTTATCTCCAAAACATTCTCTAATTATGGAGACAACATAAAAGTTATAAAATGAGAAACTGTACCTATGACGTGCACCCAGCAAAGATTCAATCAGCCTGTGCATATGTGCGTCTGCACAAACAGATGAGCGAAGAGAGGTAGCCAAATAACTATTTTTCTTATTTCTCCAAGGAAACATATGTTGTGGGTACTCACCATTCATGGAGAAATAAGAAATTTATCAACACTTTCTGATGAGAAAGTAACTCCCAATAAGAGAGGGTTTTTTTGTTTGTGTTGAGGTTTTACGCCCCGGTCAACCCAATAGGGTCATGTCGAGCATGGTCAGTTTGCCTAACCACACTTTTACTGGGCAGACTTAGTCCTTTAAGCTGTTAACCAGTATTTTGCACATTCTTTCGTCAGAAACTGACAACTGCGCCCTTCTTGAATCAGCAGAAGGGAGAGAATGACCGCTGAAAGAATTTCATGATCAAATCTCCACCAAAGAATGTTGCCGACCCGGCGGGGGTGGAACCCCCAACCTCCTGATCACCAGACAAACGCATCCAACTGAGCCACCCAGGCTGGCCCAGATAAGAGAGATAGCCATTCACTGGGATAATTCAGCAAATGACAAATTGATGATATTTTTCTTATTTTTTCCAGAAAACAGGATTAGACATATGCAAATTACCTCCAGCAGAAATGTCAAAAACCTGTTTTCTGGGAAAAATTAGAAAAATATTTCAACACGTCATCTTCAAAAATTTTACCCAGACCACTAAGCGTTAAACAAGTCCATTTGACAACCCAACAGTAAGTCCTGGAAAAAGTGCTAAATAGTAAACAGAGCAAACCTGATCAAACTGCTCCTTTTAGGAGTAGTTTAATGTGGGTCTACACTTTTTGCTCAGGCATGTATCAGAATATTTACAATTAACACTTAGCATGCTGGGTAAAAATGGCAGCAGACAACATTTTGAAATATTTTTTCTTATTTTTGCCAGAAAATTTGCATGAAATGTCAGATCCTATTTTCTGGCAAAAATAAGAAAAATATCATCAAATTGTCGTCTGCTGAATCTGCCCATAGCATGGTAAGTGTTAATATGGTAAAAAGACATATTTCACCCATTTATGTCGACTCTTCTACCACAACTTTTTGGACAAGTCTATTCCCAATAGCAGGTGTCAGGTTACTTTTTATTACTACTATGTTTTTTTAGAAATTCCTATATTTAAGCAAACAATGTAGACCCTGATCAGACTCTGCACTGTTTGCAAATTACCCTTTTGGGGGTTTCCCTAAAATGGGTTAAAAACAGCTGAGCAAAATTCAAATACAAGATTATAAGAATACAATTATAAAATTAAAATTTATGTTTGCAAAAATGTCACAAACTTTTCCAATCATTTCCCTAATCAACTAATTCATGATGGCATACCAAAAGTTTTTTTTAGCTGTCATAACTTGACAGGATACACATTAACCCAGTGTACTTATACACATTAATCTCTTTATAACACGGTTTGTTATAACACAGTTTTGGGTACAACACGGTTCAAAGATGGATCCAAAAATGTATAGATTATATAGAAAAATGACCATAAATGGTCATTTTTCTATATAATCTATATATTTTTGTTTGGATATAAAATGGTTGTATAACTAACACGGTTTATGCTTTGGACCCCAACAATAGTGTTATAAAGAGGTTGTGGTGTATAAGATAAATGTCCTAAAATTTCAAAATTATCATAGCTCCAGATAAGGGGCTTTTTTCGGCCAGGAAGTACTGATATTTTCTTATTTCTTCACAAAAACATACATTGCAGGTACTCATTAGAAGCCAAGGTGCTTCTAATGAGTATCCACAACATATGTTTTTGTGGAGAAATAAGAAAATATTCTGTGGATACCATCTCTCATCAGAGGCTATTAGTTTATTCCATGCTTTTTGGGTCTAAATTTTGATTTTTTACAGAGCTCTAGATAAGAGGGAGTAAAGGGTATTTCAGCATGAATTTTTTTAAAATCAGCATTGAAATGTAAGTTGAAGGGGTAAAAATACTCAATGAAAGTTTGGATTTCTGCATTGAAATCAAATTTAGGGAGTAAAAAGTATGAGTGAACTTTACATCTTTTAACTTAACCCTTAAAGCGCCAAGAAAAACTGCATCTGAAAATGTCGTCTGTTTATGTCGTCTGCTGAATATTCTTGCAAACTTTTCAAGCCTATTTATGCATACAGGCAAACAGTGTGGACCCAGAACAGGAGCAGTCTGATCTGGGTCCACACTGTTTGCAAAAATGACTTTTAAAACCACAAGCAGGTAACAAAGCAGACGACAATAGTTGTGACTGGCGCTTAAGGGTTAAAAATTTCTTACACATTATTCTTTTGTGAAAAATAGCAGTACACTAAATCAGAAAGGGTTTAACCATTTAAGCACCCATGACAAATTTATGCTTTCTTGGTTGTTTTGCTGTTGTTGTTGTTTTGCAGAGAAAATAAAGCTTGGCATTTCATGTGAATTGTCTGTTCAACAGACAATTCATAAAATGCCAAGCTGTATTTTCTCTGAAAAAAAAAATAAAAAAAAATAGAATTTTATATGCTATATACACTTATGCTTGGTGTTTTAAGAATTCAGCATTGCAAATGGACATTTAAGTATTAAGCTTTAACCGTTAAAGCGTCAAGAAAATTTGCATCTGAAAATGTCATCTGCTTATGTCGTCTGCTGCATCTTCTTGCAAACTTTTCAAACTTACATTTTGCATATAGTCAAACAGTGTGGACCCAGGAGCAGTCTGATCTGGGTCCACACTGTTTGCAACAATGACTTTTAAAGTAACCGGCAGAAGACAAAGCAGACGACAATTGTTGTGATTGGCACTTTAAGGGTTAAAGCAGGGGGTAAAATACTCATTGTACCAAAATCTTATCTAGAGCACTGTTTTTATGTAGTTATTTCTTAAAATACTTGGTGGAATGGCAAACAGTGTAGACCCTGATAAGACTTCTCCTACAGGAGCAGTCTGATCTGAATCTGCACTGTTTCATGCAAAATGTTAGGACATCATATCCTGAATTTGCTTTTACAGTAAAACCTGTGTAAGACAGCCACCTTTGAAATTGACCTTAGTGGTTGACGTGGAAAGGTGGTTGTCTTATAAAGGTACATGTCATGTAATTTTGCTAGCAAAATTACATGCCATGTACCTTTATAAGACAGACAACTTTTTCCACATCAACCACTATTTAAAGTCAGTCTCGAAGGTGGCTCTCTTACGCAGGTTTTACTGTACCTTGATGGTTTTATTTTAAAAATTGCCCACAAAACTGCTAACTCTAAGTCCTCTTATGAAATAATAGAATTTCTTTTTACTTAACTTCACAAAGACAAGACAATATTTGAAACAAGCAAAATCACTGGTCTTTAACAACTTTGTGATGGCTACAAATATGTTGAAAAAGAATTGGTTTTGAGTTATAAATCACTCAAAACAATGTACCGTATAACAATATACCGTATCTACCCTATTGGGACAAACAGACCTCAGGATACAGTGTAGACCCAGATCAGATGCTACAGAATGCAGAATCTGATCAGTGTCTACATTATTTACCACTCATCCAGCAGTCTTTCAGAAACGTCAACTCGGAAGTAAATTGGACTTGCTCAAATTAGGATAAGTACATTAAACCTTGTCATGCTGAATAAATTAAGATGCCATGTCCAGTTTTAATTTTCAGCCAATCCAAATACTTGATTTAGGTTGTTCATACTATCTTTCACATACTGAATGACAGTGCAGATCCAGATCAGTTTGCTTCTTCAGAAGCTAACTGATCTGATGTTTGCAAAGGCAGGACATATCTGGGTTCAGCAGGATCAGGGCTACAGGTTTTTCAATACTTAGGGTAAATACAGTAAGCCCTGACTACTTCAGAAAATGTGCTTCTTTGGTTTGGAGTTTTACAGCCCACTCAACACTGTTAAGGTAATGTGAAACCGGTCTATTAACCTACTCACACTTTTCCTATGCAGGCTTAGTCCTCTAAGCAGTTAACCAGTACTTTGTGCACACACTTTCACCAGTAACTAACAACTGCCCATCTTTAATCAGCGGAAGGGAGAGAATGACCATAGAAAATATTTCATTATCAATCACCACAGAAGTTATATGGTTGAGCTGGAATTCGAACTTGCAATCCCTGCATTTGCAGTAAGACATGCTGCCAACTGCGCTATGGAGCCCAACTCAGACCCTTTGTCTCCCTGCAAAGGAGGACAAATTTTCTGATAATACAGCTCATACACAATAAACATGAACCTACCTTGAGTGAAGCCAATGAGAAATATGAGATAAATGATTCCAAATCTGAAGAGATCACCTACACACATCTTATATATCATAGTCACAAATGGCCCTGTTAATTTCACACTCCTGTTAAAACACAACACGACACACATAACAGTGCAAAGGTGAAAGATAAATAGTTTGAACAAACAAATTCACACACTTGTAATCCAAATGAATTTTTATGGTATGAATTTTAATAATATCAATTTTTAATTATCAATAACTAATTAAAATTCATTTCATAAATATTCATTTGGATGTTACCTAAATGAATATTTAAGATATGAATTTTAATTAATTATTAAAATTCATATCAAAAATATTAAAATTCATATCAAAAATATTCATTTGGGTTACAGTCACATTTGTTAAAGTTATGGACATACAATAAAATGTTATGGTTTCATCTTGAGTTGGTCCAAGATATAAGTGTCAGCATTCAGGGTAAGATATCTTTTAACAATATGTTAATGTCTTGTCTTCTTATTCCTCGATGGAAATATATGACATACAGAAAAAGTTATTTTCAGGAGACCAGATATACTTAATAGCTTTTATACTATTTCTTACAAGGGACACAACTTTTGCAACTTTCTGTTTGCTTTCCTGCACTAAACCTTTTCTCAAAAGGGGTCTATTCTAAAAGGAAATGACTTCTTTCTTCTGAGAGCGAGTTCTTTCCCTTTTGAGTAGACCTCTTTTCAGAAGGGAGGCAGGAATCTACTCTAAAAGGAAAGAATTTGTTCCAAAAGCAAGATTTTTTTTTTTTATTGAGTTGGGGTTTAACACGTCAAACCCTGTGGGTCATTTTGTGTCATCTCCAAGAAAAAGGGAGAAGAGAGATAGAAGAGATAGTAGAGGAAATGAAAGAGAGGGACAGGGCAGAAAGGAAAATAAATGAAAGAGAAGAAGCAGAAAAAATAAAAACAGTCCCCTTCTACCCTTACCTGATGTAAGGACAGCAGGCCTTGCCCAACTGTAAGCCAATATCAGTTGAACACCCCGGTGACATAAGATATACGACACCTTTGCCTCACCAAACCAACCCCTTTCAAAAGCAAGAAGACCCTTTTCAGAGGGGAGGCAAAAATAATTTTGAACTGCCTCCCCTCCCCTGAAAGTGTGTGGACCCTTCTTCATAAAGAGATAATTCTTCTGAGATTCCATAGTATATGTTTATGAGGTAAAATAAGAAAATTACTGATACATAGATAAGAGGAGGCATTCATGTAATATTTTTTCTTATTTCTTATATTCCAAAACTTATATTGTGGGTACTCATCAGAAGGACCTCAGTAAGGCACTACAAATGAGTACCCACAACATATGTTTTTTATCATGGTGATTTAGACTGAATTATAATTCCAGAATGAAGATTTAAACACAGAATTTTGAAAAAAAAAAAATATATATATATATATATATAGAAGTAACTTCCTTGAAATTTATGTCAAACCTGCGTACTAAAATGTGAAAACAAGCACCAGAAGACTGAGATGTCATCTTTATTTAGTTTAGTGAAATAAAACGATATGTGAAGTTAAATTAACTGTAAAATTTTGCATTTTGGAGACTTTATTTAGGTGGACGTAAGTACATGGATGAATGAGCAGACAAACAGATGGACAAGGGGATAAACAGATGGGAACTTGCACACCTAAGTTGCCCATGCTAATGCACGTAAGACAAAAAAATCTGATTTATGCCTTAGATTTTGGACTGGTTTATGTTTCCACTATGAGGAGTTAGTGAATTTTGAAAAAAAATGTCTGATTCCTTAACCCTCCCCTCAAATGGTCCCCAGTCCCTCTGGGGAAAACATTAATAGCTGCAACACATCATAAAATGGGCTGTGTCAAGTGAAAAGTTCTTTTGAACATGTTCATAATGTGCAGATTCCGATTCAACCTGCAAAGTCTCTTTCGGGGCATTTTCTCTCCATAATACATTCTGTAGTGTCAAATGATTCTGTAAGCAGACTGTGAAGGTTCTGATCAGACTGCACAGATGCCCAGCCTGGTCTGGTCCATCATTGCATGTATATGCCCTCGGACACAAGTTTCCGCACGGCATGGCCCATATGTTGAGACACTGATAGGTGCATCACATATGGGAAAATGCTGACTTTTCCTATACACTGATGTGCTTTCAAAGATAATTGTGTGCTCCTTAAAGTAAAAAGGTGTCTTCCCAGCTAGCATAATTTATAAAGCTACAGCCGGCCGTTATCGGCCTGATGGGCTGATAACGGCCTGCTATAGATTTATGTAGAATGCTTACTGGGTTTGAACATGAAAAATGCAGAAATTCAGATTAACCTACACAATGCACAGTCTCCGAGCCTTTGCTATCTGTTATTACATTCTAAAGCATGGGCTGATTTTGTACGCAGACAGTAAAAAGTCCTGATCAGATGGCACAGATGCACAGACTGATCTGAGCCATCGCTGTCCTCAAGACACTTTTTAGCAAGGCACATCCTAAATGAAAACAGATATTCTTTCAAAGAGTAATCTGATGCATATCATTAATAACCTTTAACACTCTCTGGGCAAAATTCAGCCGATGACAGAATATCAATATTTTTCTTATTTTCCCAGAAAACAGTTTGACATTTTATGCAAATTGTCTCCAAAGGGAGACAATTTGCATGAAATGTCAACATGTTCTGGGAAAATAAAAAAAAAAATGTCTGAAAATATCGTCTGCTGTAATTTTTACCCAGAATGCTAAGCGTTAATTAAATAAATGTTTGCTCTTGTATGTCTGATCAGGACTCCAGAGAAGCACAGCAATCAAATGAACACATTTTTCTTCTTTTTTCATAAAAAAAACTGTTTCATTTAACATTAGAACTGTCACACAAAGACAATTAAAACAAAATGGCAGAAGTTGTATTGCATATTTTCATAAAGAAATAAGAAAACAATATTCTTATCTCTCAGGGCTTATATATAGCTCCAGATAAGGTACACTTTTCAACCAAAAAGTGTTGATATTTTTCTTATTTCTCTATGAAAACATATGTTGTGGGTACTCATTAGAAGTGCTTCACCAATGCACTACTAATGAGTACCCACAGCATATGTTTTTGTCATCATGAAAACACTCCTATATAGTTTTGACCCCCTTAAACCCGCTTTTATACAGTAAAACTGGGGTTTATAGGGGTATACATTAATTTTCTTATTCTCAAAAACATAGATTGTGGGTACTTATTAGAACTGCCTTGCTGAGGCAGTTCTATCAAGTACCCACAATCTATGTTTTGAGCAGCAATATGAAAACTACTAGAATTTTTCATCTGAAAGTGGTAAAATTCTCAATATATTTGAATAGGTGTGTTTTCATAATGGTGGAGAAATAAAAATATTATGTGGTTACTCCCTCTTATCTGGGGCTATGTAATACAGACAGCCCTGTCTGATTTCCTGTACTGATAAAGAGTTATTTGATTCAGCAGTTTTCTTGACAAATGATAATGGAGTCAAATCTTTGAAACAGGTATCTGATGATACTGAGAGCAGAGAACATCTAGATCAGCCAGAATATATGTGCACTTAACCATTTGTTGTACATTAAACAATCATCAGTTCTCAAAGCATGTAATGATCAGATCTCTAACAGACTTCATGGTCCTAGAATCAGACCACGAATGGACCATCAGTGTTATAAACATACCATTATGTACCTTTTCTTAAGCTTAAGCTTAGACATTTTGATATTATCAAACTGAAATTTAATAAATTTTGATAATATCACTACATTAGTTGTGCATTTTGATTATCACTGCATTAGTAGTGCATTTTGATAAGGCATTTGCAACTTTTTACAATCCTGTTAACTTAGTCTTTAGCACTCTCTGGGCATATTCAGCAGATAACAAACGTGATATTTTTCTTATTCTTCCCAGCCCACAGAATTGGACATTTCATGCAAATTATCTCTTTAGATTTCCCAGTAAATGAGGTTTTAACTGTCTCATCAGGAATTTACATGAAATGCTATAACTGTCTAGCAGCACTGAACATTTGGCAGTTGTGAAAAATAGTAAACTTTTTTCATAGAACTCTTTTTTTTTTTATGTCTCGGCTCAGCCTCAGGTTGATAAAGTCAGTCCATTGGCTAGATCTAGTTGGTATCAATCACTACATGAAAAATTATCAAAATATTCCACACAGTTCAAAGGTTACGGCCATTTTCATTTTTTCACATTTTTTGCATCGGCTTAGCCTCTGTCAATGAAAACTCAGTAGTATGCCATAATCAAAATATTCCCAATGGTTTGAACCCTACGGCCATTTTTGCTAACTTGACCACAGCTGACTTTTCTGTGGGTCGTGCAACTATCCTATATTATGACCGGAATTATCAGATCATCTGGAACATGAGCAAATTTAGAAACAAGCACCAAACACTCTGTATGAATGCAAAGTTAAAGTGCCATGCTAATACTAAATTATCACCTCAGATATCACCTAATCTGTTGGAGCTATGAACAAGATTAGAAACAAGCATATAGAATTCAAGTGCCATGCTTACACTAAATAAATTATCACCTCAGATATCACATTATCTTTTGGAGCTATGAACAAGACTAGAGACAAGCATATATAATTCATGTGTCATGCTTACATTAAATGATCACCTCAGTTATCACCTTATCTGATGGTGCTATGAATATTAGAAACAAGCATATATAATTCAAGTGACATGCTTACATTAAATTACCACTGAAGTTATCACCTTATCTGTTGGAGCTTTGAACAAATTAGAAACAAGCATATATAATTCAAGTGTCATGCTTACACTAAATTATCACATCAGATATCACCTTATCTTTTGGCACCAAGCACTCTGTATAAATGCAAAGTTCAAGTACCATACTAACACTAAATTATCACCTCAGACAGGAGCTATGAACAAGATTAGAAACAAACATACAGAATTCAAGTGCCATGCTTACACTAAACTATCACCTCAGATATCACCTTATCTTTTGGAGCTATAAACAAGACTAGAGACAAGCATATATAATTCAAGTGCCATGCTTACATTAAATTATCACCTCAGTTATCACATCTGATGGAGCTATGAACATTGGAAACAGGCATATATAATTCAAGTGCCTTGCTTACATTAAATTATCAACAAAGTTATCACCTTACATGTTGGAGCTTTGGACAAGCTAGAAACAAGCATATATAATTCAAGTGTCATGCTTACACTAAATTATCACATCAGATATCACCTTATCTTTTGGAGCTATGAACAAGATAGGAAACAAGCATATATAATTCAAGTGCCATGCTTACACTAAATTATCACCTCAGATATCACCTGACCTGTTGGAGCTATGAACAAGATTAGAGAACAAGCATAATACACTCTATATGAATGCAAAATTCAAATGCTATTCTGAAACTAAATTATCACCTCAGACATCACCTTATCTGGAGTTATGAACAAGATTAGAAAATAACAGAAGATTGTAAGGCGGAGTATTTGATGATACTTCTGGGATAAATTTCTCAAATTTCTCCCTTAAAACATGTGGGTACTTATTAGAAATGCCTCACTGAGGCTCTTCTAATGAGCACCAACATGATTTTATGCAGAACTAAAGAAAATTATCCAAGAATTATCATCATATATTCCTCATGCTTATGTCCTCTTAATGCTTAGCACTCTGGGTAAAATTTTCAGCAGACAACAGTTTGAATTTTTTTTTTTTCCCTAGAAGATTTGACATTTCATGCAAACTGTCTCCAATAGAGACAATTTGCATAAAATATCAAATCCAGTTTTCTGGGAAAAGTAAGACAATCTCACCAATTTGTCATTTGCTGAATCTGCCCACAGCATGGTAAGAGTTAAACAAGTATCTTCACACTGTATAAATGCAAAATTCAAGTGATGTATTAACACTAAATCATCATCTGAGTTTTCACTATCTTTTCAAGCTATGAACAAGATTAGAAAATAAGCACTATACATTCTGTGGGTATGCAAAACTCAAGTGCTGTGCTGAAAGGGTTTAGTTGTGAAAAATTAAAATCACTTCAAATCTCTGTCTAATTACCAGATGAAAACTGAATTATGAATATCCCCCAAATGATTGCAAATCGTCTAAGATCGGTCTTCAGCATGAGGTAAAACATAACAATGAAAGGTCCAGTGTCAGGATATCCTCTGAAATATATGTCCAATTATGAGCAGGGAACCAAACTTCATAGCTCTGGATAAGACACTTTTGTCAACTAAATAATATTTATAATTTTTTTTTTATTTTGACACTAAAGTGTATGTTGTTGGGTAGTTATTTGAATCACCTAGCTGAGCCAATTCTAGTGAGAACCCACAATGTCTGTTTTCACAGAGAAATAAGAAAAAATATTTATCTGGCAAGTACTACTATCTAAAGCTATGAAGCTGGCATAATTTGCCTATGTTATCAGCCTGGGCTTAGTTGTTCGAAACTAACAATATCATTAGTTAACGTTATCGTTGAAATTTTAAGCATTAAATATGGCATATATGCTAATATTTTTGCTGGAAAAATGTGAGTAGCTTTTGCAAATGCAAAAGCTACTCACATTTTTTCAGCAAAAATACCTGTGAATAAGATATTGTACTTACTAGAACAGTTAACATTTTGACCACTAACGAGCTTGTTAAGCTAACGATGCTTTGAACAACTGGACCCAGGTTTTTCATATTCAGCTTACTTTTATTTATTTGCTTATTTATTTATTTATTTATTTATTTATTTAATTATGTTTTTTTTTTTTTTTTTTTTTTTGATAGCAAAACTGGTTTGAAACTTTCATGGTCTCACAACAGGTGAGGGAAATTTTGTTATTTATTTATTTATGTATTTATTTATTTTTTTTGATAGCAAAACTGATTTGAAACTTTCAGGGTCTCACAACAGGTGAGGGAAATTTTGTGTTCTACATTGTTTTGAACAAGGGATGTAGGAAGTAGGTGGCCCAAAACCTGTACTAATTAGGCTGGTTGCTATTCTTAACATATACTTAACCTATTTACGTACCACAACTCATTGGTACTGTCTATTTCCTATAGCAGGATGACTGGTTAGTTTTTATTATAACTATGTCTCATAGACATTAGTTAATGCAAACTGTGATGACCCTAATCAGAGGCTGCATTCTGTGGCGTCTGATCTTGCCATTCTGTTATTGATTTTTGGCTGGTACTCCTATTTCCAATAATGGATGCACCTAAATTCTGAGATGGTAGAGCCCACCTCAGAAACTAAGGGATGAAAAGGTTAACAAAGGAAACTGGTATATTCATTTGCCAATCTAAAAGCAAAACTTACATTTAAAGCACCAAGCAAAATTTATAGTAGCCTAAATTATTTTTTTTTTATTTATTTTTTCGATAAATAGGTCTTGACATTTCATTTCAATCATAAAATGTCAAGACTTATCAGGGTTTTTTAAGTAAAAAAATATTTCAAAAGGTTGTCTGCTGCAGTTGTGACTGGCGCTTAAAGCACTAATATTTCAATCGATGAATGTTTCATTTTCAGGTTTCTATGAAAAAGGGAAGTAACAATAGTATGAAACTCAAAATCTCATTATGTGGATTATGTCCCTTGGACAAGATAGACTTTCTTAAACAAGAATACCACTCATAAATACATACTCAAAGTGCAAATGTTTTCAAATACTTATCTTTGTTTGGAAAATAAAACATATAAACTGAAAAGCTAAGTTTTTATATGACTTGAAAAACTCCAGGTAAGAGGGTTTCTCCACAAAAACATATATTGTGGGTACTCAGAAGTGCCTTGCCTTGGGCAAGGCACTTCAGAGTACCCGCAATATATGTTTTTGTGGAGAAATAAGAACAAGAATTCCGCGGAAGGCGTCATCGCACCTGCTGGCGCAAAAGTCACAGGAGCCTCAATCAGAATGTGGTTATTAAATAAGTTTATTTCATTCTTAGCAGTGCTTACTTGGAAAACTGGGTTGAAAAAAATGTAGATAAAGTGCCTAGTGGGGCACATATATTCCAGGCCAGTTCCATTCCCTCTAATGGCTATATCTTCAGCACTGACTTTTCGTATCATACAGCCCAATGATAATGGAACGTTGACGTAAAATGTGTAAGAGTCACTGGAGCATGAAATATAGGTCAAGGTCACGGGTCAAGGTACCTGCTAATTCAGTACATCAAGGAGAAGCACAATGCAAGGTATGGTGGTTGTAGGCCTTATAGTTGAGGAGTTATCAAACATCAACGTAAAATGTGTCAAATATAGGTCAAGGTCACTGGGTCAAGGTACCTGCCAAGCCAGGGCAATGAGGTGAAGCACTATGCAAGGTTTAGTGGTTGTAGGTCTTATATTTGAGGAGATACCGAACATCAATATAAAATGTGTCAAAGTCACTGGAGTGCACAATATAGGTCAAGGTCACCAGGTCAAGGTACCTGTCGAGTCAGTACATCGAGAAAAAGTTCTATATAAGGTTTGGTGGTTGAAGGCCTTACAGTTGAGGTCATATGGAAGGGTGACCTAAAAGGTGTAAAAGTCAATGGAGTGTGAAATATAGGTCAAGGTCACCCAGTCAAGGTACCTGCAGAGTCCGTACATTGAGGAGAAGTACTAAGCAAGGTTTGATGGTTGTAGGCCTTATAGTTGAGGAGATATTGAACGTTGACGTAAAATGTGTAAAAGGCACTGGAGCTCAAAATATAGGTCAAGGTCACAGGGTCAAGATACCTGCCAAGTCAGTACATATAGGAGAAGCACTATGCAAGGTTTGGTGGCTAGAGGTCTTACACTTGAGGAGATCTGGAACGTTGATGTAAATTATGTCAAAGTCACTGCAGCCAAAATATAGGTCAAGGTCACCAGGTCAAGGTATCTACTAAGTCGGTACATTGAGGAGAAGCACTTTGCAAGGTTTGATGGTTGTAGGCCTTATAGTTGAGGAGATATCGAACGTCGACGCAAAATATGTCAAAGTCACTGGAGCGCAAAATATAGGTCAAGGTCACTGGGTCAAGGTACCTGCCAAGTCTGTACATCTAGGAGAAGCATTATGCAAGGTTTGGTAGTTGTATGCCTTATAGTTGAGAAGATCTGGAATGTCAACGTAAATTGTGTCAAAGTCAATGGAGCACAAAATATAGGTCAAGGTCACTGGGTCAGCATATCTGCCAAGTCAGGAGGTCAGGGAGATGTGTCATGCAAGGAATGATGGTTGTTGTAGAATTGTAGTTGATTAGAATACTAACTTTGACGTAAATGTCGAACTTCGACATAACAGAACTGTTAAGAGACAGACGGACGGAGGAACGGACAGACGAATGGAAAAGCGGGCACCTATGTCGCAAAGTCAGGGGGTCAGGGAGATATTTCATACAAGGTTTGATGGTTGTTTAGTCTTGTAGATTAGAATACTAACTTTGACATAAATGTCGAACTTCGACATAACAGAACTGTTAAGAGACGGACAGACGGACAGACAAACAGACAGACGAATGGAAAAGTGGGCACCTGTGTCGCAAAGTCGGGAGGTCAGGGAGATGTTTCATGCAAGGTTTGATGGTTGTTTAGTCTTGTAGTGGATTAAAATACTAACTTTGACATAAATGTCGAACTTCAACATAAATGTTGACAGACGGACGGACGAATGGACAGACATACGGAAAAGCGGACGCCTATGTTGCAAAGTCAGGAGGTCAGGGAGATGTTTCATGCAAGGTTTGATGGTTGTTTAGTCTTGTAGTTGATTAGAATACTAACTTTGACATAAATGTCGAACGTCGACATAAATGTTGACGGGCGGGCGGGCGGGCGGGCGGGCGGGCGGGCGGGCGGGCGGGCGGGCGGGCGGGCGGGCGGGCGGGCGGGCGGGCGGACGGACGGACGGACGGACGGACGGACGGACGGACGGACGGACGGACGGACGGACGGACGGACGGACGGACGGACGGACGGACGGACGGACGGACGGACGGACGGACGGACGGACGGACGGACGGACGGACGGACGGACGGACGGACGGACGGACGGACGGACGGACGGACGGACGGACGGACGGACGGACGGACGGACGGACGGACGGACGGACGGACGCCTATATCGCACCCTGCTACAAGCAGGTGCGATAAAAATATCAATACTTTTAATCTTAAAATAGTGCCTTATCTGGCCCTATGACTGCTATCAATTATACATGCTATATATGTATTTCCTTTCGGGTCAAGCAGCTGATCGTAAATTAAATAAACTAAAAAATGCTGATGGAAATATATCATTTCATGCTATTATGTTTGTGCTTTCTTCAATAGGTCACAACACAATGGCACACAAAGCAACAGTAGAGTGTTGGAGTATTTTAAATTTGGTAGTATTGCAGTGCTATGGGTCTACAGGCATATCCAGCCAAACTACTATGGGTGAGGAGATGAGTTAACCCAGTGTAGTCTGGAGACTCTTAAACGGGTAATTGGCAAACAGTGCAGACCCATATCAGACGCCGCAGAATGCGGCACCTGATCAGGGTTTCCAGTGTTTGCAAATGGCTTTGCCATTCTTCTCTAGGAATATCTGCATCTCATAGCTGCACATACCTAAAATCGAAATTGGACTCTTCCAATACAGAGTGTGGGAGAGTTCATTCAGTCTAAAATGGATTAAGAAAGAGTATCTTGTGATAATTCTGGAATATCTTTTCTTATTTCTCCATAAAACAGATGTTGTAGATACTTATTAGACACATTTTTCATAGAGAACTAGAGAAATTTATCCCAGAACTATCATCATATACTCCTCCTTTACAACTCCTCCATAAAATATGGTGGTCGGGTGGTGCGAAGGTGCTGTGTATCTTACATCACCGGGGCGTCCAACTGATATTGGCTTACAGTTGGGCAAGGCCTGCTATCCTTGTAGTGGGTAAGGGTAGAGGGGGAATGTTTTTACTTCTTCTGTTTCTTCACTTTCATTCCTGTTCCTCTTTCTTCCCTGTCCCTCTCTTTCATCTCCTCTACTCTCTCTTCTATCTCTTTTCTCCCTTTCTCTGGGAGACGACACAAAATGACCCTCAAGGGTTGACGTGTCGTTAAACCCCAACACAATCAATCTATAAAATATGGTAGTTCAAATCTAGCCTCTTTTCTTGCTCTCTTAACCTTTGTCATGTTGAATAAATTAAGATGCCATGCCCATTTCCAATTTTCAGCCAATAAGATTTCTTGATCCAGATTTTTGAGATAAATTCACATACTTAATGGCAAACAGTGCAGATTCAGATCAGTTGGCTTCTTCAGAAGCCAACTGATCTGAATCTACACTGTTTGCAAAGGCAGGTATATCCAGGTTCATCAGGACCATCTTTTCAGTTAAAATTTACTTGACCTGCAAAATATTCCAGACCTGCCCTAGACAGCTAAATCAAGAACCAACATAGTTGAAACTTACCTTGCAAAAAAGAGTAAGAAGAACCAGGATCCAGGAACGGCAAGAATTAACAAAATATCTTCTACTTGTTGAAGTTGTAGAAAACGGAATGGTATACAAGCTAAAATTATCACACATGATAGAAGGAACACAGTATGGGCTGGAGCATGCCCCTGAAATAAGAAGGAAGTGAAAATTAAAGATTACTGGGGTACAGTAAAATTCTGCTATACTTAACTCTCATAATCTCAAACACTGACAACTCAAACTACTGCTTAAGTCAAACAAAATAAAGAGTAATACTGGTTTAGTTTGCTATATATTCCTTATACATTTAAAGACTATAAAGACCACATTTGTAACTGCCTAAAAGTGGTCTTGTTGGTGGAGTGGTCTTAATATTGAATATAGAATGATAAAAAAGAAACCATTCTGGACTGGCAAAAGCTGGGCCCAATTGTTCAAAGCTAACGATGTCGTTAGTTAACGATTCGTTAAAATTTACACCGAGTGATACGCAAATATTCTGATATTTTTTGCTGAAAAAATGTGAGTAGCTTTTGCAGTGCAAAAGCTACTCACATTTTTTCAGCAAAAAATATCAGAATATTGTATATTTAATCCGCTAAAACAGTTAACGAAATGGCTCTTAACGAGCTCGTTAAGCTAACGACGCTTTGAACAACTGGGCCCTGGTCTTTAAAGCAGAATGGTCTTAATTTCAAATGGTTTTAATAGTGGAATTTTACAGTATTCAACCAAACTATTCAGACAAATGGGGCTGAGTAAACAGTGTATACCCTGATCAGATGATGCAGAATGCAGCAACTGATCAGGGTGTACACTGTATGGTACTCATTCAGTAGTTTTTAAAGAATTAACCAAAAATATTATGGACTTTTCAAATTTTAGAAAGTGGTAAGGAGTTAATGTGTCTGAATACTATGGGTAAATATGGGAGTCATTCTAATAAACATGTAAAAGCATTGCCAATGAGCTTTCCCTGAATTTGTTGTAACTTTATTTTCATTAGTGGTCAGAAAATTTTTTGTGGTGCTAAAATAGTTCATTAAAGTGTTTTACTGACATGAGAATCACATTTTTTTTAAATATACAAACACTTTAAGTCCATTTATCTATTCAGTATGACACACTTTCACCCTTTACTTTCCACTGCAAATTTACTTAAGTTCTACTGCACTAGGCCAAATTTGCAAACACTTTCAAATAACTGATTGAAGACAGTTGAACATGAAAATCTCTTAGATTTTAACTTCAAAAGGAGTCGAGTTTCTGACAACTTTACTTATAAACAATTACCCTTATGTGAAAAATTGTTTTCTATAAAATGTCAGTTAATTTGCTACATAGCTTATGTAACACTGGAGCAAGATAAGATGTCAGGAAATATAACAGTTTAAAATGTAGTTTTACTTTGTAAAGCAGCTATAAACAAGAAATTTCCAATAAGCTGTGTTTATCAAGTTATTAGATCCCCGCCCCCAGCCTCCTACCCTCCCCCCCACTCCCCCGCTACACACACACACACACACACACACACACACACACACACACACACACACACATATTCTGACACTGTGCCTCCTATGATAAATTTTATGATGTACTTACGCAATTCTTTATAAATCCTATAGCCCCCTGAGATCCTATTTCTACAACTTCTAGTATAATGTATCCAACACAGAATAAACATATAATAATCTCACAGGTAAAACGTATCTGAAAAGCAAAGGAAAAAATATAAAGAACCTCACTGAAGTTTAAGTCCCATCTGCGTTCATAAAATGTGAAAACAAGCACCAGAAGAGTGAGAGTTGTAATCCTTGTTTAGTTCATTGAGATAAAACAATCAGTGCAATGAAACTAACTGTAAAGTTAATAGTTTGTAGACGACGCTAGGGTGGACGTAAGTATATGGATGAATGAATGATTGGATTTGGATTGTGTTGGGGTTTAGTGACACGCCAACCCTTGTGGGTAATTTTGTGTCATATCCCAGAGAATGGGAGAAAAGAGATAGTAGAGGAGATGAAAGAGATGGACAGAGAAGAAAGAGGGAAATGAAAGAAGGTGAAGGAACAAAAGAAATAACAACATTCCCCCTCTACCCTTACCTGCTGCAAGGACAGCAGGTCTTACCTAACTGCAAGTCAATATCAGTTGGGTGCCCCGGTGACAAAAGCTACAGGACACCTTTGCCTCACCCAACCCTCCCAGATGAATGGACGAACAAACAGACAGAAACTTGCATGCCTTAGTCGCCCATGCTAATGCAGGTGTGACAACATGAGTGAAGCATAGCTCAAGATATGAGGAGTTATCCACATTATAGTTTTCTTATTTCTGCATGAAAATGTGTTGATGAGGTGCTTCTAATGAGTACCCACAACCTATGTTTTCATGGAGAAATAAGAAAAATGTCAGGGCCCAGTTGTTCAAAGCATCGTTAGTTTAACGAGCTCGTTAAGGGTCATTTCGTTAACTGTTTTAGCGGATTCAATATACAATATTCTGATATTTTTTGCTGAAAAAATGTGAGTAGCTTTTGCATTGCAAAAGCTACTCACATTTTTTCAGCAAAAAATTTCAGCATATTTGTGTATCATTCGATGTAAATTTTAACGAATCGTTAACTAACGACATCGTTAGTTTCGAACAACTGGGCCCAGTACTTTTTATTTGAAAAAAAAATCCTTATCTGGAACTATGATGGAAGTAAAGACAGGACATGATTTACAAATGCATACACAAGCAAGAGCATATATTGTTCTTACTTGCAAATCATCCATTTTTCTTATTCTAAATGTCACCACTGTTTGAATATCGCAAGCATCTTCGCATATTAAAAGGTTTTAACCTTAACCACTCTCTGGCCAAATTCAGCAGACAACAAACTGATGATATCTTTCTTATTTTTCCAAGTAAACAGGATTTGACATTTCAAGCGCATTGTTTCTATTGGGGACAATGTGCATAAAATGACAAATTTTATTTCCTGGGAAAAATAAGAAAAATATTTCAAAATGTTGTCTACTGAGAATTTTACTCGGAGTGCTAAGCGTTACAAAAAATATTAAGTGTATCAAATTTACTCGTTATTTTTTGTAACGCTTAGTGTACCAAATTTACTCTTTTCAGGTATATCTTTCTTCATAAAACCCAAAATTTTCAAGCTTTATGTTTCTTTTAGTACCGTACTTCAACATAATATGTCATATATACAAGTCCTAAGTATTACCTGAAAATGTTTATATTGCTGTTGAGCTGAGGTTTAATGTCCCAGTTAAACAGAACTTAAGTCATGTTGAAAGACGGCTTCTGAAACTTTAGGACTTTTACACAAAGCTGATGATGAGCAAACTCAAGTCCTGCTTTAAGTTACATACAGCTGTGCCACAGAGGCACCAGGCAACTATCCATTTTACAAGCCCCAGATAGAATAACAGAAAAAAAATATTTATAAAAGTTTCAAAATATAATCGATAATTTTGGTGACAATTTAGGATAAATTTTATTATTTTTGCTTCAAAATGTATCTTTTAGACACTCACTGGAATTGTCTTTGTGAGAAAAATTCCAATGAGTACCATGACGCATATTTTTGAGAACAACACCAAAAAAAAAAAAAACAAGAACAAGGGACTTCTAATGGATAGTAGAGACAAATTATCGTACAACTATAACAAAATAAATTCTTCTGAATACAGTCGACTCCCGTTATCTCGAAATCAAAGGGACTCTATGAAACACTTCGAGATATCTGTACTTCGACATATCAGATTTGTGGAACTGAGGAAAACAATTAATCGAACAACCACCTTTAACAGAATGAATATGTAATTTGGCTCCAGAGTTATATATTGAAAATATTGTGGAAAAGAGCAGAAATTGCTCCTAAGGAGCATTTTCTCCTCTTTTCCACAATATTTTGTTGCGTGTTGCTAGATCCCTGTGTTAAAACAGGGACCAGATTTTCACTTCGAGATAAGCGGTTATTCGAGATAAGCAAAGTCGAGATAACGAGAGTCGACTGTACTCCCCTTTTTTGGAATCTGTGGATTCTTCACAGCATGTGCAGACAGTTAATATATTATCAATAAAACAAGAACTTACAGCATCTTTAGGTTCTGTGTAGACTAAAAGCCCCGAGGCTGGTCGGAGGTATATAGCTACACTAATCAGAGACAGGTAGATGAATGTTAGGATTAAGCGCTCAAAAAATCTCCTCTGAAAAACAGAAAACAAATACATGACAACAATTTTATGTTATCTGAAGTCTAATAGTGAATATTTCACTTACCAGTCACAGACAGCCAAATGCCAGGATTATCTGCTCAAAATGATTTCCTTCGAAAGAAAAGGTATGTTGTTAAGGACTTCACAAGCCGTCCAACATAATTCCATTAATCCTTGCAACCCTGTAGACCAACACAGATGCCTCTGCAAACAGTGTAGATCCAGATGGGATGGCTCATAATGAGCCATCTCATCAGGAGCTACACTGTTTGCCATTCTGTTTCTGATTTTAGACTGAAACCCCTATTTGCTTCAATGGATACATCAAAATCCGAGGATGGAAGAGTCCACTTCAGAAACTCAGGGATGAAAAGGTTACTATCTAAGTGACATTCTGAAGAATCTATGTTAGCATGGTTAAATAAATGCTGTATAACAATATGAATAAATCATAGAACTTTTAAAATTATAACATCATAAGTAACTACTAATATGAATTAAATAGGTGCTACCTATATCCGTGCGTCCAAATTATCATCACATGCTTCATAGGTGGGTTGGCCAGATCTAAATGAATTTATTTTCAGACCACACTTGACTTCTGAATCCACTGCATGAATTGTGATATAACATCCAATATTTCAGTAGAGGTAAAGGTCAACTTACTCTGGCATAGGTTTTCCATTTGTCATCTAGTAGCTGCCTCATCACCCCACCCTGCAGCATTTCTAAATGATCATCTTCCTCTCCATTTATCACAATCATTAGAGCAGAGTTCCAATCTGAAAAAAAAAAAAAAAAAATCACAACTGAATCAGTGGATAAAGCAGAATATACCAATGCATAGCAAAGCCCTTTATCATATTGTACAACTTCACTTGCTGATCTGGTTCTTTACTATCAGTCATTCAGCAACATTTTTTGTTTTATTCAGGTTTTACATCACTTTCAAGAAACTTTCAGTCATACCCTGACAGTGTCTGATGTGGCAGGGAGCTCAATGCTTACGATAAATGTCCTAAAATTTCGAACACTTTATTCTCTACTATTCTGGCCTAAATTTTGCTTCTTATGCACTTGTTTCTTAAAATACTTAGTGGAATGGCAAACAGTGTAGACCCTGATCAGACTGCTCCTTCAGGAGCAGTCTGATCTGGGTCTGCACTGTTTGCATATGTCATTTTATCAGAAACTTTGGTGTTCAAATTTTTAGGACATTTACCATACTTTGAGAATACTGCCTCACTGAAAATATCACACCCGACACATGACATGATATTCCACTACGTCACATTACTGTAATAACTCTAAGTATTGGGACAGATAGCAAACAGTGTAGACCCAGATCAAATGCCACAGACAGCGGCTTCTGATCAGGGTCTACACTGTTTATCATACAATATTTTAAACACATCAACGGGTAGTAAAATGGACTACCTATTTCATTTTAGGACAAGTATGGTAAGTAGCTAAGTTGTCCCAATACTTAGGGTAAATTTGGTATACTGACCAAATTTTACACTGTGTAGGAAAATATGTTTTCTCAAAATTAAGTCATACTCTAAATAAGGGATATCCAGATAAATGCTTTTTTATATTTCTCCACAAACACATACATATATTGTGGTACTCATTAGAAGTGCCTCAGAGAGACACTTCTAATGGGTACCCACAACATATGTTTTCATGGAGAAATAGAAAAAAATAGCAATACTTTTGGCTGAAAAAAATGATGACGATTTGGGCCCAGATGTTCAAAGCATTGTTAGCTTAACGAGCTTGTTTGTGGTCAAGATGTTAAATGTTCTTAGTAAGTACAATATCTAATTCACAGGTATTTTTTGCTGAAAAAATGTGAGTAGCTTTTGCAAATGCAAAAGCTACTCACATTTTTTCAACAAAAATATTAATGTGTATGCCATATTTAATGTTCAGAGTTTTAACAATATGTTAACTGACAACATCGTTAGTTTTCAACAAGACCTTGATGTTTTATGTCCCTTTCAACATTATTTAAGTCATATCAAAATGTTGGAGGGGTGATAATGAAAGGCTCTGTGCAATAAAGGCCATTCAGTCATGAGCTGATTTCTGCCACCAGCAGGATTCAAACCCGGACTCCTTGATCGGAAGTTGGAAAGTCATGAACTGAATTCTGCCTCCAGCAAGATTCAAAGCCAAGACCTCCTGATCTGAAGTTGGAAGCACTAACTACTAACCACCCAGACACTTCTTGGCTGAAAAAAACACCTTATCTAGAGCTGTGACTGGATTCAAGTGTACCTGAAATGATTCTCAACAAAACAGCTATTGATTACCTCAGCTCCTGATAAGGTCATCTGGAAATTCCCATGTCATTTACAATGTTTACATGAAATATTCAAACACCTTATCTTCTTACCATACTTGTCCTCAGATTCATTTTATTATTGTCTGATATGCGACTATGTCTAAAAACTGTTGGATGAGTGGCAAACAGTGTAGACAAGGATCAGATGCCGCAATATGCGGCATCTGATCTTGGTCTACACTTTTTGATCATGTCTGTCTGTCCACAGATTTAGGGTAAATACAGTTGGAAGTTAACAATGTAAACAAAGAATCAGTCTTAACGGAAAATGAAGCGGACAGAACTTCTGTCTATGTCTGATAGCTTCTAAAAACTTCAGTCACAACTTTTTCTAGGGTTAAAATTAACAAGAATAATAGAAAATAAACATTTAACCTTTAACCTACTGGACTTACCCAGTAACAAAACAAGTAGTTGATATTTTTATTTATTTTTCACAGTTAGCTATGTAGTAATTTTATCAGTCTGTAAGGAAGAGATTGATTGTGTTGGGGTTTAACTGCATATCAACCCTTGTGGATCATTTTGTGTCATCTCCCAGAGAAGGGGAGAAAAGAGATAGAAGAGATAGTAGAGGAGATAAAAAAGAGGGACAGGGAAGAAAGAGGAACAGGAATGAAAGCAAAGAAACAGAAGAAATAAAAACATCCCCCTCTACCCTTAACTCCTACAAGGATAGCAGGCCTTGCCCAACTGTAAGCCAATATCAGTTGGACGCCCCGGTGACGTAAGATACACAACACCTTCGCCACACCCGACCACCCCAGAAGGAAGAGGTTGAGACTCAGCACACTTTTTCAGCAGAAGACACACTGAAATATTTTAATTGTTTTCTCCAATGGAGACAATATGCACAAAATGTCAAATCCTGTTTTCTGGGAAAAATAAGAAAAAATATCAATTTGTCATCTACTGAATTAGCCCAAAGAGTGGTAAAGGTTAACAAAATTGCAACAGAAGGCAACTGTAGTTAGATAATACTGTATTTGAACAGACAGGTCTATGCAAACAATGCAGACACAGTCAAGATCAGATGCTACTTCTTATCAGGGTCTACACTGTTTGCCACTCATCCAGCAGTTTTTAGAAACATTAACCCTTGCCATGCTGAATAAATTAAGATGCCCCGCCCACTTCTAACTGTCAGCCAATCAGACTACTTGATCCAGATTGTTGATATAAATTCACATACTTTATGGCAAACAGTGCAGATCCAAATCAGTTGACTTCTTCAGAAGCCAACTGATCTGGATCTACACTGTTTGCAAACGCAGGGTATACCCGAGTTCAGCAGAACTAGGATTATTAGGTAGTCAAATATGTATTTTTTTGTGTGTGTGTTTTTGTACTGTTTGTTGCTTTGCTGTCTTGTTGTGTTTGATGGGTTCTGTCTTGGGAAAGTGATCACATCAATGGGGAAAAGGGAGCTGGTTGCTTATTTTTTCATTGGTTTGTGATGTGTGTGTTGTTCATTTTAGTCTGTTTACCTAAATTCCTCTTGGTGTCATTGGTAGTCTGTGATTGTGGCTCTCCCTGGACATTTTAAAAGCATAGTTAGGAATTATGATGTGTAAATGTTTAAGGTAAGTGTAAAGGTTACTCCCAAGCGGGCAAACAACATCAAAATGACGTTGTATCAACATCGATGTGACGTGATCATGTCGCATCGACGTTGATACGACGTCATTTTAACGTTGTGTGCTCACTGGGTCAGTTCTTACCACCCATGTTTTTATGCTATCTAAGGGTACTTCACCCTTGCCTTGCTGAATAAATTAAAATACCCCACCCATTTCTAATTTTCAGCCAATCAGATTACTTGATCCAGGCTGTTGATACAAATTCACATACATATGACAAACAGTGCAGATCCAGATCAGTTGGCTTCTTAGTAACAGAAGCCATCTGATCTGGATCTACACTGTTTGCAAAGTCAGGGTATATCCAGGATCAGCAGGACAAGGGTTAATAATTGACCAAATCCCAGTAACTACTGATGGGGTCCAAACAAAAATGTATAAATTATATAGAAAATAATAATTTAAGGTCATTTTTCTATGTAATCTATATATTTTTGTTTGGATACAAAATATATAGATTACATAGAAAATGACATTTTTCTATGTTTGTTTGTGTTGAGGTTGTACGGCCCAGTCAACTCAATGGGGTCATGTCGAGCGCTGTCAGTTTACCTAACCACACGTTTACTGGGTTGGCTTAGTCCTGTAAGCGGTTAACCAGTATTGTGCACATTCTTTCGCCAGAAACTGACAACTGCCCTTCTTGAATCAGCGGAAGGGAAATTATGACCATAGAAAATATTTCACGATCAATCTCATCGAAAGAATGTTGCCGACCTCGGTGGGGGTTGAACCCGCGAACTCCTGTCTCCAGTCGGATGGCGCATCCAAATGAACCAACAAGGCTGTCCATTTTTCTATGTAATCTACACATTATTCTTTGACTAAAGCATTTCTTTAGGTGCTCAAAAGAACCATATTATAAAGAGGTTTCTGTGAATACTTACTTGTTTCCCCTGTAGGACTAATGGAGTCTATCTCTGTGAGAGGATATGCTGAGCAAGTAACGTTACTGTACCGCCAGAACTCCTGAAATTACAAAAAAAAAAAATATAAAAAAATATTAGGTTCTTAACCCTTAAATAAGGTGAAGTGCCATGCAAAATTGTAGCAGATGACATACTAATTTTTTTTAAATTACTGTTTCAGAGAAAATCACTGCTTAACAGTTCATTCACACGAAATGTCAAGCATTATTTTTCTGCATTCTGCAGCATCTGATTTGGGTCAACATAGTTTGCTCACGCCAGTCTGTCCCAATACTTAGTGTTATTACAGTAAAACTGGCATTTTGTATATTAACCCTTGTCCTGCTGAACCTGGATATACCCTGCCTTTACAAACAGTGCAGATCCAGATCAGTTGGCTTCTGAAGAAGCCAACTGATCTGGATCTGCACTGTTTACCATTAAGTATGTAAATTAAAGCAACAACCCGGATGAAGAAATCTGATTGGCTGAAAATTAGAAGTGGGCATAGCATCTTAATTTATTCAGCAGGACAAGGGTTAATTTTTTACAATGTAAAACTGTAGGAATTGCTAAGGCTCCAGATAAAAGGTGTATTCTATAATATTATTTTTGCTTTTTATTTTGTACAATAACAAACTTTGCAATATATATCAGAATCACCTTACTGAGACATTTATATTTCTGTGAAAAAAACTACATACATGTATATTTAACTAATTTTTATCTAGCATAATTTTCAGGCACTCCTTCCAGTGTGGAAGGTGAAGATCAATGGAGACGTCAATTAGACCAAAAATAGTTACATCACAAAACATCAAGCATATCATTGCTAAGTGCTTCTCAATCACTTTCTTTACCAGTCTTCTTTATTATTATGGCAGTGTCAAGCGAAAAATTGCCTTTGAACCTGCACATACTGTGAAGATTCAGAGAGTATCATCCATGCAGTTCTCCATTCATACATTTTGATGTGTCCAATGATTCTGTTGATAGACAGTGAAGGTCCTTATCAGTCTGGTTGCAGACAGTGGTCTAGTTGCAGGCAGTGAAAGCCCTGATCACACTGTGCATCTGCAGTCTGATCTGGGCCTTTGCTGACCATATATGCCCAAAGACAGGTCTTCACTTGGTAGGGTCAATTTAGCCTTTAATCTGCTGGACTTAAACATTTTTCCTTGAAAACAGAGCTTGACATTTCAGGCAAATTGTCTCCCTTTGAGATATTTTTTTAATTTGCATGAATAAACTTGAAAAATATTTCTATAGCAGGTTAAAGGTCAATCAAATTAATGACCTTATAATTACAGAACAGGTGTCATGCTAAAAGGTACCATACTTTATTCATGCAATGGACAGCCCCATATGTTTGTTTGTGTTGAGGATTTACCACCCATTCAACCCTATGGGGTCATGTCGAGCATGGTCAGTTTACCTTACCACATGTTTACTGGCCGGGCTAAGTGGTTAACTAGTATTGTGCATATTCTTTTGCCAAAAAGGACAACTGCCCTTCTTGACTCAGCAGAAGGGAAAGAATGACCATAGAAACAGACCTATATGTACTGGCACCTGTGTACTGGTCTCACCAATGTACATAGATAAGGTGCTTCTTTCAGCCATAAGGTACTAATGTTTTTCTTATTTCTCCACAAAAACATATGTAGTGGGTTCTTATAGAAGCAACTCATTGTAGAAGCAACTCATTGAAACCATATATAGAGAGTACTTATATGAAGCACCTCTTTCCACAATATACCTTTTCATTGAGAAACAAGAAACTATGTGGATACCCCATCTGATCTGGAACTACACATAATACTTGGTTCTAATTTACGTATAAACAGCTAAGATCTTGTGCAGCCTCATTATCCCCCTGCTTTTCAAAGAAAAAGTGGGGATATTTTGATACCCCCATCCATCCATCTGTAATGTCACACCACTGCTCCTAGACCATTCAAGCTAGAATCTTGAAACTTTCATAGGTGATAGCCCTATGGATAAGGACTGGAGGAACACACTCAAAATTTGATGTAACCTCTGGGGCAGGGCCCGGGGGTGGGGGATGGGGGGGTGGCACCGAAGGTCCAAAATCCATTTTGTACAAATATAGTTATTACCTTTGATTTGAAAAATCAAATGTAATAATGAATAGAATACAGTGGTGCAAAAATTTTGCCCCGGGGGCATGTCTGGGGTCACTAGTAGGATTTGGGTCCTTTTTTTTTTTTGATTGTCACACAACTCCTAGGCTTTTTTGAGCTAGAACCTTGAAACTGTCAAAGGTAATTGCCCTATGGATGAGGACTAGAGGAACGCATTTGGAATTTTGATGTGCGCTGGATACGCGATGGTGCTGGAGTGGGAATATGCAATGGCACGCCATCGACTTGCTCTAGTTATGTTCTATGTTGTTCGTAATCAGAAAACGGTATGTTTTTTTTTACTGGAAGTAACTGAAATAAATACGCCATATTTACTCTAAGTATCCATGCACCTTAACACCTTACCATACTTGTCCGAAGCTTTTAACTTGCCATTTGTATTAAGCAATTTAAAGGCCAGGGCCCAGTTGTTTAAAGCGTCGTTAGCTTAACGAGCTCGTTAAGGGTCATTTCGTTAACTGTTTTAGCGGATTCATTATACAATAATCTGATATTTTTTGCTGAAAAAATGTGATTCAGCAAAAAAAAATCAGCATATTTGTGTATGACCCGGTATAAATTTTAACGGATCGTTAACTTACAACATCATTAGATTTCAAGTGCCATAAATGGTAAATAAGCTTTAATTTACCTGTATTAAGCAAACACTTGACTCAAGCGACCATTTTTTGGCTTTTCCTTAGGTGCTAAATTACCTAACATAGACTGATAGTATCTCTTGTTGGGTCTAAAAAATTGCTGGACGAGTGGCAAACAAAGTAGATCCTGATCAGATGCTACAAAATGCAGCATCTGATTTGAGTCTACACAATTTGCTCAGACCTGTCTGTCCGAATATTTATCATAAATACGGTACCCCTAATAGCTGTAACATGACAACCAAGCAAACAACAATATAATTTGCCAATCAATAGGCCTGAACAAGAAAAGTAAATTTGAACATGGAATCCTACCTCTATATAAAATGACTAATTAGATAAATATTTACCTTACTTCTCCTCAAAAACATAAATTGTGGGTACTCATTAAAGTGCCTCAATGAGGCATTTCTAATGAGCACCCATAACATATGTTTTTATAGAGAAATAAGAAAAACTGAATTCTAGATTTTGGTTGAATAAAAACATCTTATCTAGAACTGTGTGGAATACCAGTTATTCATATGCTGCTGCTGTCAGAGTCTTTGAAAGTTTCAGTAAGTTGTCATACAAGCCAAATCTCAGTAAGTCAGATAAAATCCCAGAATTTAGCCTTCCTGAAAACCAATTCCATGAGATTGTTAAGTCTCACTTTTTATTATCGCACCTGCTTGTAGCAGGGTGCGATATAGGCGTCCGATTTTCCGTCCGTCCGTCAGTCCGTCCGTCCGTCTGTCAACATTTATGTCGACGTTCGACATTTATGTCAAAGTTAGTATTCTAATCAACTACAAGACTAAACAACCATCAAACCTTGCCTGAAACATCTCCCTGACCTCCTGACTTTGCGACATAGGCGTCCGCTTTTCCGTATGTCTGTCCATTCGTCCGTCTGTCTGTCAACATTAATGTCGAAGTTCAACATTTATGTCAAAGTTAGTATTTTAATCAACTACAAGACTAAACAACCATCAAACCTTGCATGAAACATCTCACTGACCTCCTGACTTTGCGACATAGGTGCCCACTTTTCCATTCGTCTGTCTGTTCGTCCGTCCGTCTGTCCGTCTGTTAACAGTTCTGTTATGTCGAAGTTTGACATTTATGTCAAAGTTCGTATTCTAATCAACTACAAAACTAAACAACCATCAAACCTTTTATGAAACATCTCCCTGACCTCCCGACTTTGCGACATAGGTGCCCGCTTTTCCATTCGTCTGTCCGTTCATCCGTCCGTCTGTCTGTTAACAGTTCTGTTATGTCAAAGTTCGACATTTACGTCGAAGTTAGTAGTCTAATCAACTACAATTCTACAACAACCATCATACCTTGCATAACACATCTCCCTGACCTCCTGACTTGGCAGGTATGTTGACCCAGTGACCTTGACCTATATTTTGCGCTCCATTGACTTTGACACAATTTACGTTGACGTTCCAGATCTTCTCAACTATAAGGCGTACAACTACCAAACCTTGCATAGTGCTTCTCCTAGATGTACTGACGGCATATACCTTGACCCGGTGACCTTGACCTATATTTTGCGCTCCACTGACTTTGATATATTTTGCGTCGACGTTCGATATCTCCTCGACTATAAGGCCTACAACCATCAAACCTTGCAAAGTGCTTCTTCTCAATGTACTGACTTGGCAGATACCTTGACCTGGTGACCTTGACCTATATTTTGGCTGCAGTGACTTTGACATAATTTACGTCAATGTTCCAGATCTCCTCAAGTGTAAGACCTCTAGCCACCAAACCTTGCACAGTGCTTCTCCTAGATGTACTGACTCGGCAGGTATCTTGACCCGGTGACCTTGACCTATATTTTGCGCTCCAGTGCCTTTTACACATTTTACGTCAACGTTCAATATCTCCTCAACTGTAAGGCCTACAACCATCAAACCTTGCATAGTGCTTCTCCTCAATGTACGGACTCCGCAGGTACCTTCACTGGGTGACCTTGACCTATATTTCGTGCTCCATTAACTTTTACACCTTTTATGTCACCCTTCCATATGTCCTCAACTGTAAGGCCTTCAACCACCAAACCTTCTATAGCACTTCTTCTCGATGTACTGACTCGGCAGGTACCTTGACCTGGTGACCTTGACCTATATTGTGCACTCCAGTGACTGACACATTTTATGTTGATGTTCGGTATCTCCTCAAATATAAGACCTACAACCACTAAACCTTGCATAGTGCTTCACCTCATTGCACTGGCTTGGCAGGTACCTTGACCCGGTGACCTTGACCTATATTTGACACATTTTAGGTTAATGTTTGATAACTCCTCAACTATAAGGCCTACAACCACCATACCTTGCATTGTGCTTCTCCTTGATGTACTGAATTAGCAAGTACGTTGACCCGTGACCTTGACCTATATTTCATGCTCCAGTGACTTTTACACATTTTACGTCAACGTTCCATTATCATTGGGCTGTATGATACGAAAAGTCAGTGCTGAAGATATAGCCATTAGAGGGAATGGGACTGGCCTGGAATATATGTGCCCCACTAGGCACTTTGTCTACATTTTTTTCAACCCAGTTTTCCAAGTAAGCACTGCTAAGAATGAAATAAACTTATTTAATAACCACGTTCTGATTGTGGCTCCTGTGACTTTTGCCCCAGCAGGTGCGATGACGCCTTCCGCGGAATTCTTGTTTCTTCTAGAATTCCTTTTAAAATTCATTTATCTTTGCTACATTTGGTGTTAGTGCCGTGTGCTGGCCATTAACCAATTGTAGACTGAGTGAGCTCACCCAAACTGTATATTGGAAGAGTCCAATTTCAAATTGAGGTACTTCCAGCTATGAGATTTAGACATTCCTAGAAAAAATGGTTGAATTGTTTGCAAACAGTGGAGACTCAGATCAGACGCCGCATTCTGCGGCATCTGATCTGGGTCTGCTCTGTTTGCCAATTCTGACCCTTTTAGGGGTCTACAGACTACCATGGGTTAAACTATAGTGTAGTTAATATTTTCTGTTCCTTTGTGATCATTTGAGCCCTTTCTGGGATTTTGGGAAAATTTTAAATCAGGGTCACTGATGAGGCCTAACTAGTCAAAACTAGCCAGTCTGATCCAGAAAACAGGAACAATTCAGCAGTTTATAGTTCTGTGTGTGTCTCAAGGGTCATTTCTTTTACAATCTACAGTCAATCCTAAATAGCTCAAACATCCTTGGCACCATGAAAATTTGTTCGAGATATGAGTTGTTGGAGCCACTGATGGTTAATCATAGCACCAGGTCAGGAAGCTAATGGTGATGATTTAGGGAAATATTTTCAATTTTCTACACAATAATGGTATGTTGAGTGTACACATTAGAAATGTCTCAATGAGGTGGCTCTAACATCTTTCAGACCATAAAACTTATTTGAAACATGGGTGGTTCTAGCCACTGAGGGGCTAATCATGGCACCAGGTCAGGAAGCAAACGGTGATAAATTTTAGGAAAGTCATTTTCATCTTCTTTATAATAATTATCAGTTGAGTGTACTCATTAGAACTGCCTCAATGAGACAATTCTAATGAGTACATACAAAATACAATTCCATGATAAAAAATTAATAAGAAAATTTCCCTAAATATCTGTTAACTGAAGAATTTCGTAAGCACTCAAAAGTGAGTTCAAATTAGCCATGGTAAACAAGCCATTAGTGTTCGAGCTATCGAGGTTTAACTGTATTTATCTTCACTACAGTGGTGTTTGTGCTGCGTAACGGCCGTTCTAATGATTCCCACAACATATGTATATTTCCTTGATAATGTGGTGTGTGCAGATTCTTCAGAGCCTCAATGGTTGGTTGGGTTGGGTTTATGTTTAATGGCCCAGTCAACACTATTCAGGTCATGTCAAGCTGGTCACACTTTTCCTGGGCAAACTTAGTCCTCTAAATGGTTACCAGTATTGTGCACATTCCTTTGCACGAAACTGACAACTGCCCTTCTTCAATCAGCAGAAGGGAAGGAATGACACTAGAAAATATTTCATGATCAATCTCCATGAAAGAATGTTGCTGGACCCTGTGGGGATCGAACCTGTGACCTCCTGATCACCAGTCTGCTGATCGCATCTGACTGTCAGCCACAGAGCCCGGCGTATTAACCTTTAAGGTGAATGGAAATGCCTAAAGGATTTTGCCACCATTTTGCAAAGGGAGATAACTTTAGCAGACAGGAATTGTTTCCCCAGTATTTGAAACTTATCAAAAATCAGGGTTGCTTTTTGATTTAAGCATTTGCTCCCAGAGGAAATGGAGGTAAGGTAATGAGAAGGAAGGCATAATTTCGAAGTCAGATTTATTTCCCTGGGAGGTGTATCCATTTTGCTTTAACCTTTACTACTCTCTGGGCAAATTCAGCAGACAACAAATGGATTATGTTTTCTCATTTTCTCCTATAAAACAGGCTTTGACATTTCATACAAATTGTCTCAATTAGCATGAAATATCAAAGCCTATTTTCTGAAAAAAAAAAAGAAAAGAAAAATATTTTAAAATGTTGTTAGAAAAATTTTTACACAGAGTGCTAAGCATTAAGGTGAACAGATATGCCTAAAAGATTTTTTCAACATTTTGCAAAGGGAGACAACTATTGCTGACAGGAATTAGTTTTCCTAGTGTTTGAAACCTATCAAAAATAAAGGCTGTTCTTAAATTAAAGAATCAGCCATAGCTCTTGATAAGCTGCTTTTTTCAATAAAAAACTATCTATATTTTTTCTTATTTTTCAACAAAAACATAAGTTATGGGTACTCATTAGAAGCGCCTCAGTGAGGCACTTCTAATGAGTACCACAATTTATGTTTTTGTCAAGAAATAAGAAAACTATTTACCTGATACCCACTCTTATCTAGGCCTAGGAATTATCCGATCCCACAGGAAAGGGAGGCTATGTACCAAAAAGGAGGCAAATCTTTCAATGTCAGATTTATTCCCAGGGAGAAGTATCCAATCCCCTTTGACTCTTGCCATGCTGAATAAATTAAGATGCCACACCCACTTCTAATTTTCAGCCAGTTAGATCCAGGTTGTTGATACAAATTTGCATACGTCAATGACAAACAGTGCTGATCCAGAACAGTTGGCCAACTCAGCTGGATCTACATTGTTTGCTGCAAAGGCAAAGCATATCTGGGTTCAGCAGGATCAGGGTTAACCCTTGTCCTGCTGAATAAATTAAGATTCCACACCCATTTCTAATTTTCAGCCAATCAGATTACTTGATCCAGATTGTTGATATAAATTCACATACTTAATGGCAAACAGTGTAATTCCAGATCTGGATCTACACTGTTTGCAAAGGCAGGGCATATCTGGGTTCAGCAGGACTGGGTTAACTTAGCAGATTAAAGGTTACAATAATCACCCTTGGCCTGTTTAATAAGCCATGATGGATCAAATGTTTGGGGATTTAAAAAGTGACAGTTTCATAATGTTATTCTAAATCTTGGTATGTGGTTTGACAACAGGCAATGCTATGCAGAGAATAGGCCTCTGGCATTTGGGGAGAGGCTTTAACCTTTACCCCTCTCTCAGCTAATTCAGCAGACAACAAAATGATGACATTTTTCTTATTTTCCCCAGACAATAGGTTTTGACATTTCAGGCAAATCTGCATAGAAAATCAAAACCAATTTTTTGGGGAAAAAATAAGAGAAATATTTCAAAATGTTGTCTGCTGAAAATTTTACCCAGAGTGCTAGGCATTAAAGAAGTCCAAAAAGCACTTCAAAAAGTCTCAAGAACATTCTACCATTTTTACCCTAAATATTCCATAGGCCAGATAAGAGTAGGCATCAGGTAATTATTCTTTCTATTTCTTCATAAAAACCTGTGTGTACTCATTAGAATCGCCTTAGCAAGGCGCTTCTAATGAGTACCCATGACATATGTTTTTTGTGGAGAAATAATAGAGTGTTTTGTTGGGAAAAAAAATAAAAAAACACTTTTGCTTGAGCTTTGTTTTCAAACAGACATGTCTGTGTCTATGCAAGCTGTGTAAATCCAGATGGGACTGCTTATAAATTTGATCAGGGTCTTCAATGTTTGTTTGTGTTGAGGTTTTACGGCCCAGTCAACCCAATGGGGTCATGTCGAGCGCGGTCAGTTTACCTAACCACACGTTTACTGGGCAGGCTTAGTCCCCTAAGCGGTTAACCAGTATTGTGCACATTCTTTCGCCAGAAACTGACAACTGCCCTTCTTGAATCAGCGGAAGGGAGAGAATGACCGTAGAAAATATTTCATGATCAATCTCCACGAAAGAATTTTGCCGACCTCGGCGTAGGTTGAACCCGCGACCTCCTGATCTCCAGTCGGACGGCGCATCTAACTGAGCCACCGGGGTCTTCACTGTACAGACACTCAGCCAGTACATTTCAGCCACAGACTTTTTAAAATTTTGGAATGAGTATGGTATGGTGACAGGAGTCATGCCCGTGTCCAAGTTTAATTAGTTGGTTTGGAGTTTAACAGACCAGTCAACACTATTAAGGTCATGTCAAGCCAGTCATTTTACCTACACAATTTTCCTGGGCAGGCTTAGTCCTCTAGGCAGTTAACCAGTACTTGTGCAAACTCTTTAGCCAGAAACTGACATCTATCCTTCAATTCATAGCAACAGATAAGGCTCTTTTTTCATCCGAAAACTGCTGCTTTTTTCATCCGAAAAATGCTGATATCTTTCTTATTTCTCCATGGAAACATGTTGTGGTACTCATTAGAAGTGCCTAGGCAAGGCACTTCTAATGAGTACCCACAACATATTATGTTTTTGTAGAGTAATAAGAAAAATATTATTAAGATACGCCCTCTTATCTGTAGCTATGTTCATGAATCCGCAGTAGGGACAGACTGATCTTAGAAAAAGTTAAGGAGTTACGGCTGTGCCCAAACTTTTAAGAAAAGTATGGCATATTAATTCATAATAAACCATTTCAGACACCTAATAATGAAACCTTTGTTTCCAATCTTGATTCTCACACATTATTACAAAAATATGGGATAATACCTGGTTAACCCTTGTCCTGCTGAAAAAAATTAAGGTACCAAGCCCACTTCTTATTGTTAGCCAATCAGATTACTTGATCGGGATTTTTGCTATAAATTCATATACTTAATGGCAAACAGTGCAGATCCAGATCAGTTGGCTTCTTTAGAAGCCAACTGATCTGGATCTACACTGTTTGCAAAGGCAGGGTATATCCGGGTTCAGCAGGACAAGGGTTAAATATATTTAATTCTACATTACTGTGTTATCACATAATATTACAATACCGTATTTATGCAAAGTATTGGGACAAACATGGCAGACCCATGCAGGTCAGACAATGCAGAATGTGGCATCTGAACAAGGTCTACACTATTTACCACTCATCCAGCAAATTTTTCCACACAATGATAGATATTAAAATCAACTTTTTTCAAAATTTCAAGTATGGTAGAAAATTAAGTTGTCATGATATTTAGGGTAAATATGGTCCTTGGTAATATTGTAGTATTTTATGAAATCCTCTTGCTTTTTCAGTCTGTTAGTTCATTTACAACTGAACAATATTAATCCATAACTCTGGCACTTTTTTCATCCAAAAAGTACTATTTTTTTTTCTTTTTTCTCCACAAAAAAAAAACTTACCTTACGGATACCCATTTGAAACATATTGCCAAGAAAAGCACTGACATTTTTCTTATTTCACCAATTTTGGTTTGCTATTTGGAAAAAAGAAGGAGATAATAAAAAGGACTGGAATCTTTGTATTGTTGTTTCTTTGCTTAGGTCATAATCCCTTATAACACAAGCATCAAAGATGGACCCCAATTATGTTGTATCCAAAACAAAAAATATACAGATCATATATAACAATGACCCCCTTTATTGTCATTTTTCAATATAAGCAATCACTTTTGTTTGATTATAGATTCTATAGAAAAATGTCCATTCGTAGTCATTTTCCTATATAATCTGTTCATTTTTGTTTGGATAAAAAAATGTAAAGATTCTATAGAAAAATTACCAATTTGTGACCATTGTTCTATATAATCCATAACCCTTGATAAGATGCTTATTTCAATCTAAAAGTATTGATATTTTTCTTATTTCTCCACAAAAATATACGCTGTGGGTACTCATTAGAAGCGCCTCACTGAGGCACTTCTAATGAGTACCCACAACATACGTTTTCGTGGAGAAATAAAAAAAACATTGATCTGATACCCCCTCTTATCTAGACCTATGTTATTAAATCTATATATTTTTGTTTGATCACCATATTTACTCTAAGTATTGGGACACCATAACTCCTTAACATTGTTGTCCTAATATTTGAAAAAATCCATTTTAATGCCTGCTGATGTAGCTAAAATACTGTTGAATTCACGGCAAACAGTGTAGACACTGCCCTAGAATGCACCATATGATGTAGGTTTATATTGTTTGTTTATGCCTTACTGTTCCAATACATTACGAAAACACGCCTATTCAAATACATTGAAAATTTCTCCACAAGAAACTGAAAGTTTTCAGGTAAAAAGTCTGATATTTTTCATATTTCTGCTCAAAACATAGATTGTGGGTACTCGTTAGAACCGCCTCGGCGAGGTGGTTCTAACGAGTACCCACAATCTATGTTTTGAACAGAAATAAGAACAATAATGTATACCCCTGTAAACCCCAGTTTTACTATATAAAAGTGGGGTTTAAGGGGGTCAAAATTATATAGGTATGTTTTCGTGATGATTTAGGGTTATTATGGTATAAATATATAATTATATACATGTAGAAAAATGACCATGTATGGTCATTTTTCTATATAATCCATACATTTTTGTTTGGATACAACACAACTGTCTTGCTAACATGGTGTTTGCTTTGGATTCCGGCAACAGTGTTATAATGAGTCTGTGGTGTAACATTATAGTATTTTACGAAATCCATTTGCTCTTTCAGTCTGTTAGTTTATTTACAACTGAAGTATTGATATTACCCATATTTAAACACTATCAGATAAAATATTGGTTCTTAACGCATGCAAAAATCAATGCAAGAGTATCGATTGGTCGAGACTCATAGCAGTACTGCCAACATTTCACAGCCAAATAATTTGTTAATTATAATATCAGCCAATCAGTCAGAAAATTGACAAAGGTCGTTGCTGATTTACGTTAATACTGCAGAGCAAATAGCCGTGACATAACAATTCTTATAAATATTGTTACATGAAAATATTTAAGGATTATGGTAACATTGTACAAATAAATCTGTTTATATTTCTGGTCACTGCTTAGTGCTCTGATTATGTACAGTGACGCAAAGTTTATAAAATTTCACAACATTCACTGGTTGGTGGTGTGAAAATTAGCATTTCATGTGACAAAAGGACCCTTAACCCTTGTATTGCTGAAAAAATTAAAATGCTATGCCCAATTCTACTTTTCAGCCAATCAAATTACTTGATTCAGGTTGTTGATACAAATTCACATACTGAATGAGAAACAGTATAGATCTAGATCAGTTGGCTTCTGAAGAAGCCAACTGATCTTGACCTACACTGTTTGTATTGGTAGGTATATCTGGGTATATCCGAGTTCAGCAGGAGCAGGGTTAATGCTTTAGGATGCTGAGGAAAAAATTTCAGCAGACAACATTTTTAAATATTTTTCCTACTTTTCTCAGAAAACATGATTTGACATTTCATGCAAATTGTCTTCTTAGTAAACCATTTTTTGTTTGCTAGTAACCAAGGGCCTTAATCTTGTTGAAAACTGACGGAAAATGCCGAGAAATTATCTGAAATACAGTCGACTCTCGTTATCTCGAACTTCACGGGACCTGATAGAAATGTTCGAGTTATCAGTAGTTCGAGACAACCAAATTGTGACGTCATAGGTATGACGACTGTTCGCCTCTCTGTTCGCCAAAACGTGCTTGGAAGGCACATGTATATGGCAATTTAAATAATTTACGCGTCTTCAGTTTGCATTGTTACTATTTGTTTTAGGAGATGCAATGGTTCTCTTGGAATAATATCATCAATAAATGTTAATAATAATAAATTTCAAACGTCTCTTGTTGTCTTTTAATACTCCTGCAAATTTGGATTTCCATGTGAGCTATAAATAAATTACTCGTTTCCGGGTTGTGTTAGCTATACGTTATGAACTGGTTTGGATTAGCTCCCTTCGCCTAGATGACGCGATAAAGAGTTGACTGGTTTCCGCTTTTGCATAAAACGCTTACAATGTTAAGCGGCAGCTGTAAACTAGTTTGGATTATCTCCCCTGGCATAAACGAACCATCTCAGCGCGGCAAACTGTAGATCCTGCAGAGAAAGCTCGTTATGAACCGTCTCATCTGGACCTACACTATTTGTGCGGGTATCCGTACCAGTCTACAGGGTCGGAAGGGTTTACATCGGTACCCACGTGTGATTCGTCTATTTGAGGCCGTGCACGACAACTCCTATTAGAAGACTGTGCGACTGTCAAAGACTCGGACAAGCCTGCACGCCCACGAGTTTTCCATTATACGCATGAGCCTTATCTGGGCTTACCAAAGAGCACCGCCTGACCAAAGAGTAACAAGCAAAGATTCAGACTTAGTTAGCCTGATCAATACAGGCTGATCTGAGTCGGAACCTGTCGCGCACTGACTTTTTTTGAAGACGCTATATCATTCAGACGGACAGTACTCAATAGTGAAGAGCATATCTAAACAATAAATTAAAAGAAACTTCGTTGATTAATCTTCAATAACACTATTCTGAGCCGCTTTTTATCTTACAAATCAATGACACGAGACGGTGTTGAGCGCCGCGTGTCAAACCCGACTCGACACGCACGTGATTTCATAATTACGGATTTTAGACATTGTTTGTTTTGTTTGTAATTACCTGGACAAAGGTGAAAATTAAAATATTGATTTATTTATCAATGGCCTATTATATTTTCATTACCTGAGAGACCGGCGGCGCTGCATCTTACATTTTTTTCCTTCGTCATGGTCCGAGTTCGAGATACGCGGTAGTAAAAACTGTGAAAAATATATTCAGGGACTGAAAATGATGGACGAGATAGCCGAAGTGTCGACATAAAAGTAGTTCGACATACGCGAAGCTGAAATGCAATAAATACATAGGGAAAATAATCGGGACTTAGAAATCAGTTCGACATAAGTGATAGGATCGAGATAAGAGGGGTCGAGATAACGAGAGTCAACTGTATATGTAAGATATTGTCAATATCATTTGATATAATTATGAAGTTTCAATCAAATTCATTGATGTCAGTAAGCAAGGGCAGTAACTCTGTCAATGTTAACTCTGTGGGTGCTTATCAGAAGCAGCTTAATGAGGAGTACATTCATTATAAATTTCAGACACTCTGACACATTTTATTCGGGAAACCCCCAAAAAGGGTAATTCATAAATTGGCAAACAGTGTCACTAAAGCAGTCAGTTCCCCTTATGCAGATGCTTAGTGTGTACCAAGTTTCAAAAGGCTTGCCCTTGTAGTTCCTGAAAAATTGGCTAAACCTGAAAACTTATCCCATTTTAGTCTGGAAACCCCAAAGTGTAATTGGCAAACAGTGCAAAACAAGATCAGTTGCCAAAGAATGTGGCATCTGATCAGGGTCTCCACTTTTTGCATACAGTTTAGCCATTTTTCTCTAGGAATATCAAAATCAAATAGCCTGACATTCGACTCTGCCAGGTTTATTCAGTCTAAAATGGGTTAACTGCTTGTCATACTTGTCCTAAAATTCACACTTGTCTATTTTACTACCTACCATGTGCCTAAAAACAGCTGAATCATAGCTACAGATAAAAGGGGGTATCCACATAATATTTTTCTTATTTCTCGACGAAAACATATGTTGTGGGTACTCATTAGAAGCGCCTCAGTGAGGCGCTTCTAATGAGTACTCACAACATATATTTTTATTGAGAAATAATAAAGATATCAGCAGTTTTCGGATGAAAAAAGTGCCTTATCTGTTGCTATGTGAATGAGTGCCAAACAGCATAGACCCTGATCAAATGCTGCATTCTGTGATATCAAATTATCAAAATTACCACTTAACCTTATAACTGTAAATGTTATCAATTGCACCTGAACTCACAGGAAATGTAACTATTATTACGAATAATGGCCATTACAGTGATAAAAGGCCGCCCACTGATTCTCTGCCTCTGAAAACACTTTATATTATAGGACATGTCTATCAGCCTGGAATAATTTGCTATTTATTTTCAATGATAAACAATTAGCTGAGGGAGAAGTCTGTGAAGATTTTACGTTTTATTCATTATAGAAGTCAAGTCAAAGCGGGGCTTGTTAACCCATTTGAGATCCCAGAAAGGGAGACTTGCAAACAGTGCAGACCCATATCAGATGCAACCTAATGTTTGCAAATAGTTTACCAATTTTTCTCTAGGAATATCTCAATCACACAGCTTGACATACTTAAAATTGAAATTGGAGTCAGGACTCTTCAATGGGTAGTGTTGGGGGAGTTCATTCAATCTAAAATGGATTAAGAACAATATCTATCTACAAGTCCCTCCTATCTACAACTGTGCACTACTGTAAACATTTCTTTTTAATAACCAGCATGCTGAGTTAAAACTAGTAATAGTGTTTTCAGAGAAAACAGATGTCCCCCAACAGTAAATTTTCAGTTTTTCTACTGCTGTAACCTTGAAAATTAGGCAAGGTCACCAAAATCTAATTGGTTCTTTGTTATGTCCAAATTATGCATCCAAGTACATTTGGTAAGATGCCAACCACTGATTCACAAGATATTGTGCAGACATGACAGTCATGCCAGTGTCATGAATTTTCAGTTTTTCTACTGCTGTGACCTTGAAAATTAGGTCAAGGTCACCAGAATCTAACCAGTTCTTTGCTATGTCCCAAGTATGTATCCACAATAATTTGGTCAGAATCCAACTATTGGGACATGGTATTGTGCAGACAAGAACATCTCACACCAATGGCAACGCCAAAACCGAATCATGTCAATGCCAATGCTGACACCAATGGGATCTGCACCAAAAACACTATGTCCCCCTCCCCATAGGTGGGGGACATAATTTGTCATCTACTTAATCTGCTCAGTGATTGGTGAAGGTTAAGCATATCCTTTTTTTTTTTATTTTTCTTGATACTCTGATTTATATAAAGATCAATACTTTATTACACTGACAATTCAAAAGTTCAAAGAGTTATATAGTGAGAAATATTTTACAGAAGGTTCACTGCTTCATTCTCCAATTATGCATAACTCCAGATAAGAAGGCATATCAGTTGAATATTTTTCTTATTTCTGCATGAAAACATATGTTGCTGGTACTCATTAGAAGTGCCTCGAAGAGGCACTTCTAATGAGTACCCACAACATATGTTTTCATGCAGAAGTAAGAAAAATATCAATACTTCTCAGTTGAAAAATGTCTTATCACAAGCATGAATTATGTTGAGGAATTGCCGGAAATCCATGTTCTCAGAATCCTAATCAGTTTACCTCATTGCCAGGACAAAGTATAATTGACTTAAACCAGAAGCTGCTAGGTCTAGATATAACAATTTCTTTGAGGCTTTGTGGGAACAATAAAAACAATTAATTTCTACTTCCTAGCAAAATAATAAAAGATTCTGATGCAAAATTGTTGTACAGATGAACCTCATGGCTAATTCAAACTCATTTTTTAGTCCCTACAAAATTCTTCGGATAGCTCATAAAAACAAATACTTGCTGATATTTTCTTATTTTACCATGAAATTGTGTGTTGAGTAAAGTCATTAGAATTGTCTCATTGAGACAATTCTAATGAGTACACTCTACATACAATTATTGTTCAGAAGATCAAAAAGACTTTCCTATATTATCACCATTTGCTTCCTGACCTGGTGCCATGATTAACCCTCAGTGGCTAGAACTACCCATGTCTAAAATAAACATTTATGGTCCGAAAATTGTTCCAGCCATTGAGGTCTTTCTGTATGTTGTATTCATATGTATAAATGAACTTTGCTCTGCCTTATGATATGCCATCATGTATGTCCTATTATTATATCCTCATGGGCTTTCAAGCTTTTGTAACTTTGAAACAAAACTATTCTATTCTTTTCATTCTTTTTCATTTTGTTTCAATGAATTTTTATAAGTAACAATGAACACAAATATTACCATTATAACTTGTGTTATTTTTATCTAACATATATCTCATAGCTCTAAAAACATGGGGGTATCCAGAAAAATATTTTTCTTATTTCTCTCTTGCTTCTAATGAAAACCCGTAACTAATTGTTTTCATGGAGAAATAAGAATATATCAACACTTTTTGGGCAGGAAAAAAATGTGCTTTAACTAAGGTTATGGCATGTAAATGTATATGCAAGTACCGTATTCGACCTAATTACCGCACTGTGCGCATAGGTTTTTCGAACTTACAGGACACACTCATTTGTGGTCAAATATGTAACTATCTACTATAAAAAAGATCAGAAAAGGACTTATTTAATGATGACTATGCGATTTTTTCTGACTTTCTTTACAAAGGCATATGTTGTGGGTACTCATTTGAATTGCATCGACTTGTCGATGCAATTCAAATGAGTACCCACAACATATGCCTTTGTAAAGAAGTAAAGAAAAAAGTACACTGGTTGTAACCTGAAGACTACGGAATTTCTTGACTGTGCGCTTATAGGGGTATGTGCGGTAATCAGGTCGAATACGGTATTCTGAAAGTAGTTTGCTAAGGGACACAAAGGCTGAACATATACTGACAAAATTTGTAGGTATTCATTAGAAGTGTGTCAATGAGGTGCTTCTAATAAACATCCACAATGTATGTTTTTAGTGGAGAAATAGGAAATATCAGTACCTTTGGTTGTTTGTTTGAGGTTTTATGGCCCAGTCAATCCAATGTGGTCATGTCAGGCACAGTCAGTTTACCTAACCACACTTTTACTAGACAGGCTTAGTCCTATAAGAGGTTAATCAGTAGTGTACACAGTCTTTCACCAGAAACTGACAACTACCCTTCTTGATTCAGCTAATGAGAGAGAATAATCGTAGAAAATATTTCATGATCAAATCTCCATGGAAGAATGTTGCCGACCTGGCTGGGATCAAACCCACAACTTCCTGATCACCAGTCCGGATGCATCCAACTGAGGCAACATGATGGAAAAAAGCACTTTATCTATCTGGACATTTTTTTTTTCTTTTATATGGGCCAGAAATATATAAACTTTTTTTTCTGTTATGTAGGCCAGAGACAAATAAACTTTTTTCTGTTATGTAGGCCAGAGATAAATAAACTTTTTTTCTGTTATGTAGGCCAGAGATAAATAAACTTTCTTCTGTTATGTAGGCCAGAGATAAATGAACTTTTTTTTCTGTTATGTAGGCCAGAGACAAATAAACTTTTTTCTGTTATGTAGGCCAGAGATAAATAAACTTTTTTTTTCTGTTATGTGGGCCAGAGACAAATAAACTTTTTTTCTGTTATGTAGGCCAGGGACAAATAAATATTTTTTCTGTTATGTGGGCCAGAGATAAACTTTTTCTGTTATGTAGGCTAGAGATAAATAAACTTTTTTCTGTTATGTGGGCCAGAGATAAACTTTTTCTGTTATGTAGGCTAGAGATAAATAAACTTTTTTCTGTTATATAGGCTAGAGATAAATAAACTTTTTTCGTTATGGAGGCCAGAGATAAATAAACATTTTTTGTTATGTAGACCAGAGATAAATAAATATTTTTTTTTTGTTATGTAGGCCGTAGATAAATAAAACTTTTTTTGTTATGTAGGCCAGAGATAAATAAACTTGTTTTGTTATGTAGGCCAGAGATAAATAAACATTCTTTGTTATGTAGGCCAGAGATAAATAAACATTTTTTGCTATGTAGACAAGAGATAAATTAATATTTTTTGTTTTGTTGGCCTGAATGATAAACAAGTCAACTACCTATCATAAATGACGCCTTTTTCACTGGATATGCTAGTTTTGTCAGCCAAAGCCATATGTTACAGGAGACATTTTTGTATGTAATGTAGCTCAGTAATGTAGCTTAGTCAATATAGGTCATAGTGACTTATGTATGGTATGTGACACACCCTCTCTTCACCATATGTAGCCATATATTTTAGTCAGCATATCCCTTATAATAGGGAAGAGGAAAGACTAAGTGATTACTAACAGGCACCCACAAAATGCTGGGTCCTAAAGATCACTAAATGTTTTCCCCCTTTCTGGAAAGGGGTCAACTCTAAAAGGAAAGAATTTGCTCCCCTTTTAGAAAAGACCCCTTTTCAGAAGGGGACTGGCATGCAGGAATGGAGACAGGAAGTCACAAAAGTTCTCCCTTGTGAAAAGCTGGGGGAAAGTCTACAATATGTATCAAGTCACCTTAACAGGGATTGTGACTTACAATGCTGTTGAGTTCAAGAATTTCCTTGAAGATTTTATGACGTCCCAGTCTACTGGCAAGTGTAAGGGGAGTTAAGTTGGCCTCGTTGCGGATGTCTATCTTAGCTGGCTTCTTGTGATGTTTTAACATGTATTTGTACATCTCCTGTAAATACATACAAATGGCAACATGTAATGTTCCACAGTGTATAAATTAACAAAATAGTTATGAAAATCAAGACTTTCTGAATTGGGACATTAAATTTGCAGCAGGAACATATTCCCAGTACAGTAAAACGTCAATGACTCAAACTCTGATCGCTTGTCTACTGTGGCTGACTCAAACTTGTTTTTAACCCTTGTCCTGCTGAATAAATTAAGATGCCATGCCCACCTAATTTTCAGCCAATCGAATTACTTAATCCAGGTTGTTGATATAAATTCACATTCTAATGATAAACAGTGCAGATCCAGATCAGTTGGCTTCTTCAGAATTGTTTGTTTGTGTTGAGGTTTTACGGTCCAGTCAACCCAATGGGGTCATGTCGAGCGCGGTCAGTTTACCTAACCACACGTTTACTGGGCAGGCTTAGTCCTCTAAGCGGTTAACCAGTATTGTGCACATTCTTTCGCCAGAAACTGACAACTGCCCTTCTTGAATCAGCGGAAGGGAGAGAATGACCGTAGAAAATATTTCATGATCAATCTCCACGAAAGAATGTTGTCGACCTCGGCGGGGGTTGAACCCGCGACCTCCTGGTCTCCAGTCGGACGGCGCATCCAACTGAGCCACCGAGGCCGACATGGCTTCTTCAGAAGCCAACTGATCTGGATCTCCACTGTTTTCAAAAACAGGACATATCCGGGTTCAGCAGGACAAGGGTTAAGTTCGTAAGAAATTCTTCTAACTGCTCAAGAAAATAAATATTTAGTGATGTCTTAAGGAAATTTTCTTATTCTATCATGAAAATGTATGCTGTGGGTTCTCATTTGAATAAGGCAATTCTAAGGAGTACACTCAACATACCATCATTTATAGAAGATCGATAAGACATTCATGAATTATCCGCATTGCCTCCTGATCTGGCATTATGATTAACCCTTAGCAGCTGGAATTACCCATGTCTAGAACAAATTTCCATAGTCCCAAAGATGCTGGAGCCATTGATGTTTGACTGTATTCCACAGTGTATAAAATATTAAAATAGCAGTGAAAATAAAGAGTTTCTGAGTTGGGAAACTAAATTCAAAGCAGAAATATATTCTTGGGCCCAGTTGTTCAAAGCATTGTTAGCTTAACGAGCTTGTTAGTGGTCAAAATGCTAACTGTTCTAGTAAGTACAATATCTAATTCACAGGTATTTTTCTGAAAAAATGTGAGTAGCTTTTGCAAATGCAAAAGCTACTCACATTTTTTCAGCAAAAATATTAGCGTATATGCCATATTTAATGATCAAAGTTTTAACGATACGTTAACTAACAACATCGTTAGTTTTGAACAACTGGGCCCTGGTATTTATTTTTTGGTGATTATGACTTTTACCCAGATAAGATATTACTTTCACCCTTACATATTGATCTTTTTTCTTATTTTCTCAACAAAGTCACAGCATTTCTAATGATTACCCACAACATATGTTATTGTAAAAACCACGTTCATTACGAAAACATGCCTCCTCTTAAACCCCACTTTTATATAGTAAAACTCGGGTTTACATGGGTATACATTATTTTTTCTTACTTCTGCTCAAAAACATAGATTGTGGGTACTCGTTAGAACTGCCTCGGCAAGGCAGTTCTAACGATGAACCACAATCTATGTTTTGAGCAGAAATATGAAAAATATCAGAGTTTTTAATCCGAAAAATTTCAGTTTTTCGAGGTGAAATTTTCTATAAATTTGAATAGGTGTGTTTTCGTAATGTATCTGGACCTATCTGGACATACTAGGACCATGACTATTATAGCACAGTTTGTTTAACTAACAAGATTCTGCCCCCCTCCCCCCCTCCCCCACCCCGCCCACTCCACACACACACAGTTTGCAGGTGGGGAGAGAGGGGGAATAATAAAAATGTGAAATGATAATAATAATTCCCCTGCCACTATTGTGTGGTGGGCAGAAGATGACTGTCAAAAACTGACAAAATTTGCCCATTAGCAATCCCAAACCAATCTCCACAATATCAATGCACATACCAAGTTTGGTGAAAATCCATTGATATTTACAAAGTTATTATCCGAAAACTAAAATACCAGTGGACGGATGGATGGATAGACAGATGGACAGACACATGGACTAACTTATGACCAACATGAAACCATAATACCCTGACACACAATAGTGGCAGGGTATAAAAACAAAACAATCTGAGACTACAGTTATACTGTATATTCTTGAATACCCCTATTTTTTACTTAATATCATGGATGAATATGGGGGACATTAGACTGACTTGTTAAGGTTATGTATAAAAAAAGCATTTCAATGAATATTATTATCTGACAGCATGATTACACAAACTACTGATTTTAACGCTTAGCACTCTAGGTAATATTTTCAGCAGATGACATACTGAAATATTTTTTTTCTTATTTTTCCCAGAAAACAGGTTTTGACATTTCATGCAAATTGTCTCCCATAAAATCCAATAGAGACAATTTGCCTGAAATGTCAAATCATTGGAGACAACTTGCATGAAATGTTAAAACCTGTTTTCTGGGAAAAATAAAAAGAATATCAATTTGGCATCTGCCAAATTAATCCAGAGAGTGGCTAAGGTTAAAACTGGAAGAAAGTCAAGGCTATAACCAACATTCATCCAAAGCCTACCTGTCAAGGATAATGAAATAAACCAGAAAAAAAAATCAATTTATCAATTTGAGCCATAATGGTGGAAAATGTACCTTTGGATATGTGTGTACAGCAAAGATTCAGATCAGCCAGCATATTTGCACAGTCTGATCAGAATTTTCACTGGCCGGTGCATTTAGGATAGCCCATAGCATGCAAAGTTTCTTCATGTGGACAATAAAGACTCTGATCAGACAGCATAAATGGGCATACTGATTTGAGTCTTTATTGGGCACACCTGTCAGAACATTACAAAAACAAACCTATTCAAATATATAGAAAATTTCACATCCAAAAACTGAAAATTTGCAGATAAAAAACTCTGTTATTTTCCCTATTTCTGCTCAAAACATAGATTGTGGGTTCTCATTAGAACCATCTCGCCGAGGTGGTTCTAACAAGTACCCACAATCTATGTTTTTGAGCAAAAATAAGAAAAATAATGTATACCCCTGTAAACCCCAGTTTTACTATAAAAGTGGGGTTGAAGGGGGTCATAATTATATAGGCATGTTTTCGTGATGGGTATGTTTTCTCACATTGCAGCTCATTTGTTAACACTTTGCTTGCTGGGTAAAAATTTCAGCAGACGACAGTTTGAAATATTTTTTCTTATTTTTTCTAGAAAATAGAATATGACACTTCATGCAAATTGTCTCCTTAGGAGACAATTTGCATGAAGTGTCATATTCTATTTTCTAGGAGAAATAAGAAAAATATCAGTTTGTCATCTGCTGAATCTGCCCATAGTGTGGTAAGTGTTAAGTGTTCATAGTACAAATACATCAAGTTAAATCATACAATTATATCTACATGTGACAACAAAAGATTAAAAGCCAATCATTTTTTACTTCATAAATGTACCTACCGGTAATTTGGAAGCAATTTACCCATTTGTTCAAACTGGTCTGAGCAAACAAAAAATTAGGTCAACAACAAAAACGACATTTGAGCCAGTGCACGACAAAACCGACAATAAGACTGTGTGACCAGTGAAGACCCAGATCACCTTTTACAGCCTCCAGGATAGTAAAAGCAAGATAAATGAGAACCTTCAACACCTTGAGTGGGTGTTCAGGCTGATCTGAGTCTTTACTGGTTATACAGGTCTTATTGTAGGTGTTGTCATGTACTGGCTCTCAGTTTGTATTTTAGTCCCTTGCAATAAATATATTGGATAGGGCTACAAATGTCTTTTTTTTTTAATTATTGTTCTTTGTTCATGATTTTTTTTTTCAAAACTCTTGAAGTTCTATGCAAAATTGTAGCAGACAATATCATATTTTATTTATTATTTTTCAGAAAAAAAAAAAAGACTTGGTATTTCATGTGAATAGTCTTCTCGGCATTGAACAATCTAAGTCTTTTATTACAGTAGATATGATGCCCCAGAATTTTTATGGATGCTCATTGAATAAAGCCCAAGTGTACCCACAAAGTATGTTTTCATGAAGAAATAAGAAAATATCAACATTTTTTGTTGAAAAAGGACCTTCTCTAAAATTATACTTTTACCAAACTTATCCAACTTTTGTTCTAGCATTAAAACAAAATTCAGGCCCGATTTCAATAAACAACAGAATTTAACCATATCAATTCTTAAAGTGCCACACAATTTGTAGCAGACGGCATTCTATCTTTTTCTATATTGTTTTCATAGAAAATAAGTCTTGACATTTCTCATGGATTTGCAGCTTCACTGACAGTTTACATGAAATGTCAAGAAATATTTTCAATGAAAAAATAAAAAAAATATTTTAAAATGTCATCTGTTGCAACTGTGATTGGCGCTTTAAATGGTTAACTTACCGGCTGGTCAGCAATTACAGCCATATGTAGTGAGGTGTTACCAAACGAGTCCTGCAAGTTTGGATCGGCACCATTATCAATGAGGTAGTCATAAATGTCCATCCAACCAAAGCATGCTGCAAACGCCAGTGGATACTCTCCATAATATGCATACCCTGAAAAAACAGAACATTTGTTTATTATTTTTACAGTTGAGTGATATGGCCAAAATTTCATGGGACACAGCTCTTTCAAAATTGTTTTTGTTCCCTTCTGAAAAAACGTTTGGTTGGTTTAGTTTACCTACACCCACTTTTCCTGAGCAGGCTTAGTCCTCTAAGCGGCTAACCAGTACTTGTGCACATTCTTTAGCCAGAAACTGAAAACTGCCCTTCTTGGCTATTCTAAAACAAAAGAATTTGCTCCCACTAGGAAAAAATTCTTTCCTTTCAGTGCAACCATTTTCAGAAGGGGCTTTGTGCAAAGAAAAACATTTTTTTTTTTTTTTTTTTTTTTTTTTTTGCAATATGAAGGGAATGGATACACTATCAAGGAAGACAACTCTGTCAAAATTGGTTTAACTCCCTTCTAGTTAACCCTTCTCATGCTGAACATGTCATGCCCTGTCTTAGCAAACAGTGTAGATCCAGATCAGTTGACTTAAGAATTTCTATCAAAAACCCAGATCAAGTAATTAGATTGGCTGGAAATTAGAAGTGGGTGTGGCATCTTAATTTATTCAGCATGAGAAGGGTTAATGCAAACACTGTAGACCTTGATCAGACACCACATTCTGTGGCATCTTATCTGGGTCCGCCCTGTTTGCCAATTACCCTTTTTCAGGTCTTCAGACTAAAATGGATTAAATATGACAAACTATCAATATTTTCTTAGCAAGAAAAATATCAATGTCTTCTGGTTGAAAAAAGTGCATTATCTGGCGCTATCTTTTGGTCAAAGGAAGGGAGTAGATAATCTTACCTGGAGGTATGCACCTGCACTCATTGAAGACAACACTAGGCAAAATAAAAAATGTGTGTGTCTAGGGTAACCCTAACTAATTTTCCTAGTTAAACTTAACAGTTTTTTCCATGTTTTTTTGTTTGTTTGTTTGTTTTTTTTCAAACAAAAAATAAAAATAATAGGTGTTACTAGGACAAAACATTTATGCTACTATATTTATACTAAATATTCAGAAAAGTAGTGTAGACCCAGCAAACAGTGTAGACCCAGCTCAAACTGTTCCTACAGGAGCAGTCTGATCAGGATCTACATTGTTTGCCATTCTATTAGTACTTTTAAGACACATCAAAGGGTAGTCAAACAACTTGGTAAAATTTTCATGTGAATTATGGTGCGAAATCAAAATATATTTGATAATTATAGTATGATTCTGTATAAAAAAAATTAAAAGAAATATAAAAAAAGAACAAAAAGCAAGAAAAAAAAGATCCCCACCTATCCTACCTATTTTTTTTTCGAACATGTTCCCCTGCACACAGATTTTTTTATTTGGCCTTTATAACACACTCACCTTCGTAAGTGGTATCTTTTTTCCTGCCATTCTTTTGATCTTCTGGAAGAAAGAAGCGTCCCGTCGCCCTCTGATTCACATTAGCACCATTTGACACAAGTAGTCTGACAGATTCCAAATCACCATACACTGTCGCTAGGTGTAAGGAACTTTCACCTGCAGAAAACAAACCATCAAAGCCCAGTTGATCAAAATATTGTTAGCTTAACCCTTGTCCTGCTGAACCCGTATATACCCTGCATTTACAAACAGTGTAGATCCAGATCAGTTGGCTTCTGATCAGGATCTGCACTGTTTGTCATTAAGTATTCAAATTTGTATCAATAACCTGAATCAAGTAATCTGACTGGCTGAAAATTAGAAGTGGGCATGGCATCTTAATATATTCAGCTGGACAAGTGTTAACAATCTCATTATTGCTTAGCACACTGGGTAAAATTTTCAGCTTACAACATTTTGAAATATTTGTCTTATTTTTCCAAGAAAACAGATTTGACATTTCATGCAAATTGTCTCCACTGGAGACAATCTGCATGAACTGTCAAATCCTGTTTTATGGGGACAATTTACACGAAATGTCAAATCCTGTTTTCTGGGAAAAATACGAAAAACATAACCAATTTGCCATCTGCTGAATTAGCCCAGGGAAAGGTAAAGGTTAAGTCAGTGTGACATTAAGTGTTTTAAAATAAATGTCTGACCACAGTGATATTTTTGTTGTGAAAAAACATCTGAAGAATTTTTCCATCAAAACAACAAATTCTTGTTAAATATCAGTTAAAGTGTTACCCAGTACAGGGAATATTTTATGTGTACAGATAAAGGTGTGAATTTATTTTAGCCAATCAGTAGACTAGAAATACCATACATGGTAATTCTGTTGGCTGACGAGAGATGTTACCTCCTCCTCCTTGTGATCAAGAGACAGAATGACTCCGTGGTTGTTGTTGTTGTGCGGATTTTTAACGCTACCAGGCACCTGTGGCACAGAGAGGCAGCGGCGACTGTTATGTACATGTGTTTGTACAGCCTTGCTTTCATGGATCACTTGCTTTCATGGATCACTTGCACACTTGGTGCCGCTGTCTGTCACCAAACGCCACCCTGTCCACTTTATACTCAACCCAGGGCACGTTGAGCATTAGCAAGGCATACTAATGATCTGAAAATTTGTCTCGATCCGAGCTGGATTCGAACCCATGATATCCCGCTTGAAAGTCAAGTGCGCTAACCACTAGGCCACCCAGCCCACTTTGACACTGTGGAATTTTAAATCCTCTTTTTATAGTGCACTCCTGTCTTTAAACAAAATTTTATTTGTATAAATTCATATTAGTACATAGACTAAGACAAACATAGGCAACTTCATACAAGTAGAATTCAGAAGAAAGTCAGAAGACTTGTATAAATATGTATCCTATCACTGGACTATTTTGTGATCACAGGATCATAAAATGATACTGCAGTGTTTGAGTCTGTGTTAGGGAAGTTTTGGAGGCCACATAGTTAATCATAAAAGGAACCAAACAATAGGGTTGGTGACAAAAAATACTACTGATCTGGATCTGCACTGTTTGTCGATTAGAATGTGAATTTGTATCAACAACCTGGATCAAGTAATCTGATAGGCTGAAATTAGAAGTGGGTGTAGCATCTTAATTTTTTCAGCATGACTAGGGTTATGCTTGAAATTGCATAGCTCCAGATAAGAGGGGTAGCCACATAAATATTTTCCTATTTCTCCACAAAAACATATATTGTGGGTACTCATTAGAAGTGTCTTGGTGAGGTGCTCTCAATCCTTGTCCTGCTGAATAAATCAAGATGCCATGCCCACTTCTAATTTTCAGCCAATCAGATTACTTGAACTGGTTGTTGTTATAAATTTGCATACTTATATTGCAAACAGTGTAGATCCAGATCAGTTGGCTTCTTCAGGAGCCAACAGATCTGGATCTATACTGCTTGCAAAGGCATGGTAATATCCAGGTTTAGCCGGACAAGGGTTAATGAGTACCCACAACATATGTTTTCATGGAGTAAAAAATGCCTTATCTGGAGCTATCATTTATAAAAAAATCTGAAAACAATAAGAACCTTTTTTTACTAACATTCAAAACACAATAGAAAACAGTCTCGTAAATTAATAAGGTGAAAATTATACTGTTCAAATACTGGAATCAAGCCCTAAGAGAAAAAACATTGTTGATGACCTACTTACAGAAATATTGATTCATATTTGTACCCAAATCCAGATAAAGTGAATATTTAGAAGATAAATTTTTGCATCAAAATGTACCTTGTGGGTACTTATTGGAATTGCCTCAATGAGGCGATTCCAATGAGTACTCGCAAGATATGATTTGGTTCAAAAACAACAAAAATTACCCAAAATTATCACCTCAGTTATCACCTTATATGGAGCCATGTTTAACTCTTAGCACTCTGGGTAAAATTTTCAGTAGACAACATATTGAAATATTTTTCTTATTTTTCCTAGAGAACAGGATTTGATTTTCATGCAAATTGTCTCTAATCGTGACAATTTGTATGACATGTCAAATCCTGTTTTCTAGAAATAAAATTAGAAAAAATATTACCAATTTGTCGTCAGCTGAATTAGCCCAGAGAGTGGTAAAGATTAATAATAAAGAACATGTTGTGGGTGGTTGGACATGGTACCTTGATAAGCTTATGACGTTGGTTTGTACAACTGTGTGATTAAACTGACTAAACAATTATGGATGCCTTAAAATTTTCTGGGGAAATTACAAAAAAAATATTATTTTAAATTAAATACTACATGTATATGCCAGATGCAATGAACCTAACCAGCCTATGCCTTCATCCACTCTGACCAGCAACATCCAGACATTCTAACTGGTTGGGGAAGGGGGCATGCTTTTTATATCTTCTGTTCCTCATGTCATTTTTCATTCGCGTTTCATTCAGTTTTCTCCCTAATTACTCTGCCAGACAGATTCGAGCAAACAGTGAGGACCCAGCTTAATCCCCCTAGAATAAGGTTGCTGACCAGGGTCTATACTATTTGCTACTCAGCCAGCAATTTACATACTTATACATGTATATTGATCTTGTTAATGTTTAGGACAATTATGATAAGTTCATAGGTCTAGATAAGGGAGGGTATCCGGTAAATATTTTTCTTATTTCTCCATGAAAACATATATTGTGGGTACTCATTAGAAGTGCCTCGGCAAGGTGCTTCTAATGAGTACCTACAACATATGTTTTCGTGGAGAAATAAGGAAAATATCAATACTTTTGGATTGAAAAAAGCGCCTTAAGTTACAGTCAATGGATACAATTGGCAGATTTTTCCACCATTTTTGACAACTTCTGTGACTGTGTGACTTCCTGGTTGCTCTCCTATACACCAATCCCCTTCTGAACAAGAGTCTACTTCAAAAGGAAAGAATTTGCTCCCATGGGAAGCAAATTCTTTCCTTTTAGCGTAGAGCTGTTTTCAGAAGGAAGCAAAAACAATTTGGACAGAGCTCACTAGTACTGTGACTACTGTCTCCCTTAATGCTTAGCACTCTGGGTAATAATTTTCGCAGACAACATATTGAAATATTTTTCTTATTTTTCCCCAAAACAGGATTTAACATTCATGCAAATGTCACCTTAGGACACAATTTGCATGAAATGCCAAATCCTGTTTTCTGGAAAAAAATAGGAAAAGTATCATCAATTTCTCAGCTGCTGAATTTGTCCACAGCGTGGTAATGGTTAAAAAAAAAAAAATAATAATTTCCCCTAAGGTGTTCAAATATTATGGATAAATATGGAAACTTACCAAAATATTCATCAGCTTCATAAAAATCCAAAGCCAGCTTTGGGTACATATTAAGTAATATTTTGGCAACTTCATAATGTTCAGGACTGTCTGTAAGATACAGTAAATGCACTGGGGTTTCCCCAACCCCACCACGTTTTGCAAGATCCCAGCATGCTTCATGATGGGCACTGATCTTATTGAAACTGTTCTGTTCTGCCAGTTCAAACTCTGCCAGTAATTCTTCATCTGTTTTGGTTTCCCAAACTGTTGAGCCCTGAAAATAACATAAACAAATAAAAATGTGAACTATAATACCCCTCCACTATCATGTAGTGGGCAGATAACTCTATCAAAAATTGACAAAATTTACCCATTAGCAATTCAAAACCAGACTGCCACAATATCAATGCACATAGCAAGTTTAGTGAAAATCCTTTTTACTTAAGTAATCATCCAGAAACGAAAATACGGATGGACAGACAGATGAAAGTATGACAGACAGATGGATGGAGATGCACACACATACATACTCACACACCGACAACCAATGAACCAATGTGAAACCATAATATTCCACCACTACCATGTGGCAGGATATAATTAACTGTTAAAGCACCAATCACAACTACAGCAGACAGCATTCTGATTTTTTTTTAATTTATTTTTCAAAGAAAACGGGGTTTGACATTTTATGTGAATTGTCTGCCTAGCAGTCAGATCAGGGTCTACAATGTTTGCCATTTCACTAAATATTTTATGAGATGACTGCATAAAAAGCAAAAATCAGGCCAAAATAGTATGGAATAAAGTGTTTGAAATCTTAGGGCATTTACCGTAGATTCTCTTTTGCTTAGTGCTCAGCATTAGGAAGAAGAGCTGGGACTGGTCGCAGCAGTGTGAGTATTATCTTGGACATTTGGGTTTGTTTGGCTAAACAAAATGGCGACCAGAAGTATCTAAAATCTATCTACAAGTTTAAAGTCTCGAACAACATAAACAGATCGTAATTTACTGATTTTATATGCAAGTAAGTAAGAATGCCATGTGTTTGTGGCCTATGTTATTGCATTTTGGTTAGAAATGATTCTCAGATAAGTGAGTAAAATCCAGTGTCACGTAATTTCGTGGATTGGAAAAAAACTTACCACTGAAAAAATCATATATGTGGGACCTTTTGGACAGATGCGGCGGTCACTGGGAATCTAATACTTTTTTTGTTTTTTGGCCTTACCATTTTAATGTGTGTCTGGGTATGATATTGCAGTGCTGCTGCATTATAGAAGGGCATCAGTCACTACATGAGCAGTTGTCAGTGACCTTAACTTTGTAAGCCAAATCAGCCCAGTGAAGTGAAATAAAATATGAAACATAAAATATAAAACAGCATGAATTATAAATGGGATCAATAAAATAACCAGGAAGAGTTTTTAACCTTTTTTAGGCTGGGGACCCCCAAAAGGGTAATTGGCAAATAGTCTAGACCCAGATCAGACTGAAGAAAGAGGCATCTGATCAGGGTCTACACTGTTCGCATTAACTATAGAAATATAAAACATAGTAAAATTAATAACAAGAAATTTGCCGAATGACTATGTCGCAAATGCTGTTGGTGTTCAAGAAACACATCACGAAAACATGCCTATATAATTTTGACCCCCTTAAACCCCACTTTTATATAGTAAAACTGGGGTTTACAGGGGTATATATTATTTTTGTTATTTCTGCTCAAAACATAGATTGTGAGTACTCGTTAGAACTGCCTCGACGAGGCAGTTTTAACGAGTACCCACAATCTATGTTTTGAACAGAAATATGAAAAATATCAGAATTTTTTATCTGAAAAATTGCCATTTTTGGGTGGTAAAATTTTCAATATATTTGAATAGGCGTGTTTTCGTAATGAGATCTAAACGCACAGACTAATCATTGTTCAGCCAAGCAGGAAAAGCAGGCAAGGTCAGTAACTGTTGATGGCAGTGGACAGGGTGCATCATGGCAGATGATTGTATGAAGTTTCATTCATCTAGAAGCTTTGGTGTTTGAGAAACGAGGCTAAAAGCACAGACTTAATCTTGATCCCTATGCTCCTGCTTGCTAGCCAGATGCTATTGGAAACAGACCAGTGAAAAGCGTTGTGGTATAAGAGTACACTCATCCTAAATCGGTTAAGACCATAACTAACATTCTGTGCCAGAAATTTAAACTTTATCACTCTGATCTGGGCAAATTCAGCAGACATCAAATTGTTATTTTTCTTAGTTTTCCAGAAGACAGGCTCAGAAATTTCATGCAAATTGGAGACAATTTGCATGAAAATGTCAAAGCCTGTTTTCTGACAAAAATAAGAAAAAATATTTCAATGTCATCTGCTGAATTTTTTACCCAGTATGCATTAAAATCTTATAAAGAAAATCTTCTTAGCAGCTTGACATATACACTTTAAGTACTACTTAAACTTTTATGTCTATGCATTCAGCAGACACCAAGCAGATTTTTTTTTCTAACTTTCCCAGAAAATAGAATTTGGCATCTTTGTATTTCATGCAAACTGAAAAAAATGCTTACCGTATTCGACCTAATTACCGCACATGCTCTTATAAGCGCACAGTAAAGAAATTAAGAAGCCTTTAGATTACAGTTAGTGTACTTTTATCTACTTCTTTATAAAAACATATGTTGTGGGAACTCATTTGAACTGCCTCGACAAGTCGAGGCAATTCAAACGAGTGCCCACAACATATGTTTTTATAAAGAAAATCAGAAAATAATATTGCAAAAGCATCATTTAATACGCTCCTCATTAAATCCTCTGCTGATCTTTCTTTAACAAGTGCCTTTATTAGGTTGATATTTCACTACAAGTTTGTGTAGTAATTTTGAAAAATCTAAGCGCACAGTGCGGTAATTAGGTCGAATACGGTAATCCTATTTTCTGGGGGAAAAAGAAACTAGTTCACAAATGTTTACCAAGCATGTTAAATGTTAAGTTGGTTTAACCCTTAAAATGCCAGTTACAACTGCAGCAGACATTTTTATTATAATTATAACTTTTTTTTTTTCATAGAAAATAAATCTTGATATTTCACGTGAATCATCTCTGAAAAAAAAACAAAAAAAAAAAAAAAACAACGGAATGTCTATTAATTTTGCCTGGCACTTGGCAGAACAAGTTTACAGAATGCATAAACGGATGTAAATGGATATAGTGATGGGTACTTTTATTGTTCCACCAAGCATGAAAAGTAGGTCAATGTCAATAACAGTCAATCACAGTGGACAGGGTACGTCATGGCAGATATGTGTATAAATTTAACCTTAGTGTTTCAGAAACAGAAGTAAATGCACAGACCCAACATTTTGATGCCTATATCATCCTCGGTAACCCAGGTGTGATCCATTACGTTACACTTCATTCATCACCCCTGGGACAACTGACTGACGAAACGTCGTTTTCTATGAATATTCATAACACCGGGGAATACCTCAATAGCTAATCAAAATGTCGCTAACATAGCGCTACTCTCTTCTGCGGAAGATTCATTTGTTCTTCTTCCGTTACTAAAAATAACTCAGGAAAACCCGATAAACGTTTTCGTCAGTAATTAATACCATGCCTGGATTGCAACAAACGATATGATTGGATATTTGCAAAACAAACATAGAACAATGACGTTATTTGCGGAGTACGCCAGATAAAAATAGATTAAAATTTCTCATGGAAATACTGAGATCACCAATCAGATGCCCTCATTAATAATTCATGAGGATGAAGAAACGTAAGCGAGTTGTCCCAGGGGTGATGAATGAAGTGTAACGTAATGGGTCACACCTGGGTTACCGAGGATGTGCCTATATATGCCAGAGAATCTCTATGTCACTCTTGCTTGCTAAAGCAGTTCTGAAAAAAACTAACCAGACTATTGGAAATAGACCGATGCAAAGAGTTATGGTATAAAAGTACATTCCATGTTAATGGGTTAAGACTGCTAGCATTCTGTGCCAGAAACTTAAACTTTACCACAAGGCAAATTAAGCAGACAATGTACAAACTGATGATAATTTTCTTATTTTTTTCCAGAAGACAGGCTCTGACATTTCATGCAAATTGTCTCCTGAGGAGACAATTTGCATGAAATGTCACAGCCTATTTTCTGGGATAAACAAGAAAAATATTTCAAAATGTTGTCTGCCAAAGTTTTTACCCTGCATGGGTTTAAATTTTATATAGAAAATCTTCTTAGCGGCTTGACTTTCACTTTAAGCATTTTAAGTACTACTTAAACTTTTATAATCGCGAACAGCAGACATAGTACAGCCGGCAAACTCATGAAAGAGGGTTTGGAATATTTCATATAAAGTGTAACAAAACAGCTCTAGCTTTTTTTTTTTTCCTGGGGGAAAAATAGAAAACTCTATTTTACAAATGTTTACCCAGAATGCTAAGAGGAAAGCTGGTTTAACCTTTATAGGGCCAATCACAACTGAAGCAGATGACATTTTTACATTTTATTTTTCATGAAAAGTAAGTCTGGACATTTCTTGTGAATTGTCTCTGAAAAATAAAAACATAAAATAGAATGTCATCTGCTGCCTGGACTGCTCTAATAGTCAATGGCAGAACAGGGTTATAGATGGATGGATGTATTGTAAATGGATATCTGATGGTATTTTTCATGTTAACCCCAATTTAGTCTGGAAATCCCCAAAAGGGTAATTGGCAAACAGTGCAGACCTAGATCAGATGCCTCATTCTATGGCATCCGATCTAGGGTCTCTACTGTTTGCAAATAGTTTAGCCATTTTTTTTTCTAAGACATCTAAATCACATAACCTGAAATACCTAAAATTGAATATGGACTCTTCCAAAATATACATGTATACGCAAATTCCAGTATACAGGGAGTTTATTCCATCTAAAATGGGTTAAAAACGACACAATAAATCAACTACCGTACTCTACCTAATTACCACATATACTCCTATAAGGGCACAGTCAAGCAATTCCGTAGTCTTCAGATTACAGCCAGTGTACTTTTTGTCTACTTCTTTATAAAGGCATATGTTGTAGGTACCCATATGAATAGCATCAACTTGTCAATGCAATTCAAATGAGTACCCAGAACATATGCTTTTATAAAGACAATCGGAAACAAGCCCACAAAAATTTGCATAAGCATTATTAGATAAATCCTTCGCTGACAGTTTTTTAAGTGTACCCTTAGGTAACAGATGGATACATATTTTACCTCAGGTTTTCACAGTAATTTTGAAAAAAAACCTACTGTCCTTTCGACATCTCTTGGAAAGAGTCGTTTATTGCTTAACATTTTATTTTAGATGAAAATCTTTTGTTCTGATGGACCATATCTTATCAGAAACCATTTGTCTTTTCTGTTTCTGTGTTTTGTTCTCAAATATTTACGCTAAAATTAAATTACAGCCAAAAGTTGGTCTGACCTATGCAATTTCTATAGTAAAGTGATTTTTTTTTAATTTTTGTCTAAGAAAATATTTTTTACTTTTCTTTGCTGAATTTGAATTACTGATGTTTCACAACAATATTGTGAAAATTTCAGAAAAATTGAACAAGTGGAACTTGTTGAAAATCTGGCTCCAAATTACCTACCCTACAGATTTCTGCATGATTTGGCTTCATTTTTACTATGGGAAAAAGTGAAAATATTTGATTTTTTAAAAACCAATGACTAGAATAAAACTTTAGGTAGTTATGACAAATGGTTTTGCATTAAATCATGACAAAATTTTGCAAAGTCACTTCTTCTAAGTAAAGCGTCAAGAAAAATCGACTTTCTGCAAGATGTCGAAAACACAGTAAGAGCATGGCATGGTAATTAGGTTGAATACAGTAATCCTATAAAGCTAAAACATACAATTTCGGAATTTGTTTAGTGATGTTATACCCAATAAACACAAGTGCCAACAAATGTCCATTAATAATTCCTACAGATCAGAGGAGCCACCACTTAGCATTTTTTCTTATTCGCCAGAAAGAACTTATCTTATGGGTACTTTAAACTATCCTTTTGACATCACCCAGAAAGATATATATTTAGCTTAGAGTTTTACTTTAAATGAAATTATTTTGATCTGATTGCCTGTATCTTATCAGAAGCCATTTGCTTTTTCTGTTTCAGTGTTGTCGTTTTTTTCTAAAATATTTATCCCAAAACTAAATTTACGGCCAAAAATTGGTCTGACCTATGCAATTTCTATAGTAAAGTGATTTTTAGGAATTTTGTATTAGAATTTTTTTTTTTTACTTTTCCTTAATAAATTGAATTATTGATGTTTCACAACAACATTGTGAAAATTTCAGAAAAATTGAACAAGCGGAGTGTGTTGAAAATCTGCCTCCAGGTTACCTACTCCCATACTTCTGCCTAAACAGATGGACGAGCAGACGCAAGAAATGTCAAAACAAGTACACTCCTTACTTTTTCAAAGCGGAAACATACAGTAATGCTAAAATGTATGTATGTTAGAGGCAGTCCTGTAGGATAGAATTCTAAAACAACCAAGACATTTTTCATATGGAAAGAAACAGCACATTTTATTATTTGCTCAGTGGCTGCGTTCTATTACCAGATTTTAATTAAACCTTCAGATTCCTCATAGCTCTAGATAACAGGGGGTATCAGGTAAATATTTTTTTCTTATTTCTCCACAAAAACATATGTTTTGGGTACTCATTAGAAGCACCTTGGTGAGGCGCATCTAATGAGTACCCACAACATCTATGTTTTCGTGGAGAAATAAGAAAAATATCTATACTTATTGGTTGAAAAAAAGCACCTTATCTTGAGTTACCTTCATTTTGAAGTTGTGTACATATTAAGAGAGCCCAATCAATAGACTCACAGAGCTCCAGGTATATATAACCTGTATCTTAGGTAGTGTTGGGAATCAGCCAGAATTCCATATTCGATCATCGGTTTTGTAAAACTGACTGATAATCGACTATAATAGTAGACTTGTAGAAAATATATTCATTCATATTTTAGCCTTCTTCCAGGTACTTATTCACAACTCAAGATATTATGGTGTATCCACATAATATTTTTTTATTTCTCCATGAAAACATACGTTGTGGGTACCTGTTAGATGCCTTGCTCACAGAGAAGCTTGTAATGAGTATCCACTATGTATGTTTTCATGGCAACTTTCAGGTGAAATAAGAGCAATATCAACACTTTCTGATTGAAAAAAAAAAATGTTTCTAACTGGATGATTTAGGACAATTTCTGTCATATACACCACAACCTTTTTATAACGCTATTGTTGGGGTCCATAGCATAATTCATGTTAGTTAAAACAACCGTGTTATATCCAAACAAAAATGTAGAGATTATATTGAAAAATGACCATTTATGGTCATTTTTCAATATAATCTATACATTTTTGGGATCCATCTTTAAACCGTGTTACATCCAAAATCGTGTTATAACGAACCATGTTATAAAGAGGTTAATGTGTAACTGCACCAAAATTATCTTGTGTATAAAGTATCATTTAAATTGCTTCAGCAAGGTCATTCTAATGCATAACCCACAAGTTAACCCAAGTGGACAGTTCCTTTTCCAATAGAAAGGGTGTATGGTTGTTTTTTATTGTCAAGATGTTTTACAGAAATTCCTGTACTTAATGCAAACAGTGTACGCCCTGATCAGATCCGTGTTCTGCTGCACCTGATATAGGTCTACATTGTTTGCCAATGTCAGGTGCTGGACATAAATGGGATAAATACATGTACATGTTTTGGTGCAAAAATAATAAAATATTTCTTACAAATACTCCGTTTATGTAGACCTGTGCTAGCAGTATTTAGATCAACACACAATGTATTTCCTTATTTCTACAGACCAGGGCTTCCATTAACTTCCAGACTCAGGAAGTCCCAGACTTCCTACCCCTCAAATTTGGAAGTCCCACAGGAAAATCTAGGAAGTCCCACTTTTTTTCCGTCCTGCGGCGGTCTGCCCTTTCTTTAGTAGAACATAGGTTCTTATTTCAGTGTCACACAGAATCATCATGATAATCGCTTCTCTTAGATGTGTTTTAAAAATGTCCTTAACGCTTATTAAAATTCGATCGCATCTTTTTGGAAAGCCTGTACTTGTATGTCGGACCTTAGAGAAAGCATCAACATTGGTACAACTTCGCATTCGTTTTAAAGCCCAGAGAAAGAAAAAAGAAAAGAAAATACATGAGAGAAAATACCCAAAACACGTTTTCTTAAAAATAAACTATGCTGAAATTATTTTGCAGAAATGTATTTAATGAAAAATTTGTTCAGATTGAAGCTGATCAACACGAGCGAACGAGTTGCTTACTTCACAAAAATCGTGTAACAACAAACAAATTAAAGGCAGCTCTCGATGAAATACCAACAGCAAAACGTTCGTTCGCGGAAAAAAGCAAGCAAAAACATCGCAAATCGCCTATATTTAGACTTACTTTGCGTCTTTTCCGCGCTGGTAAACAGCGCAACCGGAACAAGGCTACGCATTTAGAAACGGGTTCTCCGAAAATTTTGACGAAAAATATGTTTTCTTTTCATCTGAAAAATTGCTTTTGTTGTCATGACAAACATAAGCTTCTAAATTGGAATAGATTTTAATTTGCGTTCTGTGCATAATTGTTATTTATTCATTTATAGAATTTCACTCTGCAATTCCCGGACATGTTGCAGACGACACACGTTCTTAGCAAAATAATAATTTAAGATTTTAAGACGTGAATATTAAAAAATAATAATGACTTCATGTAATTTCAACGAATATTTTCGGGGTCGCAGTAGAAAATTTAATTATAAAAACATCAATTAATCAACTCAGCACGCGTGACAAATACACGCAGTGATCACGCAGCCATCAAAAGGGTGCCGCGACGCTTAATACGGCTGTCAATAAAACTCCCGCAAGCGGAAAGTGGGACGTCCTTAAAGCTCAGTCAACACAGGTAGCGAATTTCCGGTAAGTAGGCGAGGCAAACATCATACAACTGGTTAAAAGTGGGCGGGCCTTTTGACAATTTTTGGACGTCTCGGGTATCGATTTCGGACGGACAAAAGAAATTTCGGAAGTCCGCTGTACGTCTTTGAAGTTCAATTTGGACATCCGGTGGCAATCTCAGGGGGTAATATACGCCATACGTCCGTTTAACGGAAGCCCTGACAGACTGTGGTCCGACTAAAGTTTTCTCAGTGGCATGACTAACTACAAGTACCCAGAATGCGTTTTTGTGGACACAATGCTTATTTGTTTGTCAGGGTTGCGATTAAATGCTACTATCAAGAAGTTTCATTACGAAAACATGCCTATTCAAATACAAATGTATACTGAAAATTTTACCACCAAAAAATGAAAATTTTCAGATAAAAAAATCTGATATTTTCCATATTTCTGCTAAAAACATAGACTGTGGGTACTCGTTAGAACCGCCTCATTGAGGCAGTTCTAACGAGTACCCACAATCTATGTTTTTGAGCAGAAATAAGGAAAATAATGTATCCCCCTGTAAAACCCAGTTTTACTATATAAAAGTGGGGTTTAAGGGGGTCAAAATTATATAGGCATGTTTTCGTGATGTCAATCATATGACCATGTCTGGATATGATGGTGGTGCTGTCTCACTGCAGTATCATGCCCCAGACATACAGACATATTACCACCAGTCACATTAACCTTGTCATGCTGAATACATTAAAATGCCATGCCCACTTCTAATTTTCAGCCAATCAGATTGCTTGATCCGAATTGTTGCTATAAATTCACATACTTAATGGCAAACAGTGCAGATCCAGATCAGTGGCATTGCCTCTATATGACTCAGTTGCCTGGCAGCGTTAAAAATCTGAATAGATAGATATAATCTGAAGAAGCCAACTGATCTGGCTCTACACTGTTTGCAAAAGCAGGATATATCCGGGTTCAGCATGACAAGGGTTATACTGACACTGGAGCAACCAGTTCTAATTCTTCTTGTTAATGCTAAATGCCAAGTAAAAAAGGGGCAGACAGCATCAATTTTAAGAAGTCTTAGGTATGAACTGGCTGGGGATCTCTCCCAGTCCATTTAAACCAGACACTCTGACAACTGAGCCATTCAGACTGGTTGGATAAAATATTTACATGTACCCTAAATATTGGGACCAGAGCAAACAGTGTAGATCCAGTCCACACTGTGTGGTGTCTGATCAGCAGTTTGCAACTCATCCAACAGTTTTAACCCTTTGCCAATCACAACAATTGTCATCTGCTTTATCATCTGCTTGTGATTTTAAAAGTCATTTTTGCAAACAGTGTGGACCCAGATCAGACTGCTCCAGTCTGATCAGGGTCCACACTCTTTGCCTTTATGCAGAAAATAGGTTTGAAAAATTTGCAAGAATATTCAGCAGACGACATAAGCAGACAACATTTTCAGATGCAGGTTTTCTTGGCACACATAACAGGTAGTAAACTGGACGTTCAAATTTTAGGAGTTTGAGTTGGAGCTTTACAGCCCAGTCAACACTATTATTGTCATATTGAGCCTATCAGTTAACCTACTTACACTTTTTCTGGACAGGTTTAATCCCCTATGGGGTGAACCATATTTTCAACAGTCACAGTGAGTGACAATTGCTATTCTTGAATCAGTGGAATAGGGAGCAAGACTGTAGAAATTATATCAAGATCAATCTTCATGAAAATTATGTGGCTGGGCTGGGATGTGAACTTGTGATCCCTTGATTTGCAGTCAGATACACTACCAACAGTGCTATGGAACCTGGCTGAAGGAACTTACAACAATTATGGTAAGAAGTCACAAGTATTACATAGGTTTAGATAAGAGTGGGTATCAGGTATATATTTTTGTTATTTCTCCACGAAAACATATGTTGTGGGTAATCATTAGAAGCACCTTGATGAGGCGCTTCTAATGAGTACCCACAACATGTTTTTGTGCAGAAATAACAAAAATATCAATACTTTTGGATAAAAAAAAAGCGCCTTACCTGGACCTATGAGTTAAGGTGTCCAGAGAATTTGTTTGGGAAGAGTATTTGGTGATAATTCTTGGATAACTTTATACAGCTCTCTATAAAAACATATGTTGTGGGTACTCATTAGAAGCACTGCAAAGAGGCACTTCTAATGAGTGCCCACAACCAACATTTTTTTTAAGTTTTGAGTCACTTCTGATGAGTACCCACAACATATATATTTTTGAAAAAAAAAAACAAGAAAAATTATCCCAGAATCCTCATCAAATACTATACCCCTTTTTAACTCTAGTACTGCAGAATCCAGATATGTCCTGCCTTTACAAACAGTGTAGATCCAGATCTGAAGAAGCCAAATGATCTGGAACTGCACTGTTTGTCATTAAGTATGCGAATTTGCATGAACAACGCGGGTCAGGTAATCTAATTGGCTGACAGCTAGAAGTAGGTGTGGCATCTTAATTTATTCTGCATGACAAATGTTAATTATTCCTACATGGTACATGTACACAAAATCTTATCAATAGTTTCATCTCCATAACTACAACTTGTCTGGAAACCTGAATACTAGTAGTTGAATGATTCTTCAAGAAGAATCAATTTTGTTCTTCAACAAACAAGTATGGGCTGTACAATTAAAAACATGTCTTCATTGCATCTGGAAATGCTGAAGACCCAGATCAGTCTGTGGATTTATAAATGATCCAGACTTGGGTCTTACAATTGCAACTACATGTATTTTCTAAAATCATGATTACCAAGAGCTTATCTTATATTCTACTTGTGTTTACAGATAACATGAACATTTCTTACTATTTCAGCACCAAAATATTTTAACCAGAATTATTTTAACCTGAATATTCAGTGATATGATTCAAATCAGTGGCCATATATTTTTGGTGTAAAATAATTATTAACTTAAAAAGTTATTTTCTGAACACTCCAGTTTCCTTTTATCTTAATTAACCCTTGTCATGCTGAATAAATTAAGATGCCACACCTACTTCCAATTTTCAGCCAATCAGATTACTTGATCCAGGACGTTGATACAAATTCACATACTTAATGACAAACAGTGCAGATCCAGATCAGCTGGCTTCTTCAAACTTCTACACTGTTTGCAAAGGCAGGGCATATCCAGGTTCAGCAGGATTGGGATTAAAGAAACTGAATTTCAGTGAGAGACTATTGAAGATTCAAACCAGGGTAAACATCCACACAATTTAACCTGTCTTAGCTGTTCTGCATCCAGGGCTAATTGGAGTGCCCAGCAAAGGTGCAAAGGCTGATCACTCTTCAAATGTACGTGTATATGTTATAACAATTATCAGAGGAATTGTTAAGGAGTATTTGGTGATAATTCTGGGATAATTTTTCTTATTTTTCCATAAAAAACATATGTTGTGGATATGCATTTGAAGTGCCTTGTTGAGGCACTTCTAATGAGTACCCACAACATATGTTTTTATAGAGAACTGGAGAAAATTATCCCATAGTTATCACTAAATCCTCCTCCTTAACCCTTGTCCTGCTGAATAAATTAAGAAGCCACACCCATTTCTAATTTTCAGCCAATCAGATTATTTGATCAAGGTTGTTGCTATAAATTCACATACTTAATAGCAAACAGTGCAGATCCAGATCAGTTGGCTTCTGAAGAAGCCAACTGATCTGGATCTACACTGTTTGCAAAGGCAGGGTATATCCGGGTTCAGCAGGACAAGGGTTAATTCTTCGTCCAAGACGATTTCCTAAGCACTCTGTAGGTGTGACTACAAATGTGTTTTGGACCTAACTGTTCTGCTCCTAAATCTGAATAAGTCCTTTTTAGGCTGACTGTTTACAATCAAGCCAAAGTATACAAATGCCAAAATTTCCTTAAGGTAATTGTCCACGTGATTATCATTCACTGACCAATATAATCAAACTGTATGTTAGAAGAAATCCAGGTAACAGTTATTTATAGCTGCGCTTTACATGTTGCTGTGACATCAGAGTGCTGTTGATAGAGGGTTATCTGTAAAACCTTGATTGGGACATTTGGGACACTGGCAAAAAGTGCAGACCCAGATCGGACACCACAGAAAGTGTCGTCTGATCAGGGTCTGTAATTTTTGCTTAAATTAAAGGAAGTTAAGGGTTACATGAAACAGTCTTTAGTCCCCGTTCAGGCCCATTTTCCCAGGCTACCCTCTGAGACAGTCGACCCACCAGTGCTGTCAATGCTTTGATTACCACCTGTTGCAAAATTTGTAGCAGACAACATTTATTTTTATTTTTATTTAATTTTTCAAAGAAAACAAGTCTTGATATTTCATGTGAATCATCTGCTTGGCAGACGATTCACATGAATTATCAAGACTTGTTTTCTTTGAAAAAATTTTAAAAAAATATTTCAAAATGTCGTCTGCTGCAGTTGTGATTTGCGCTTTAAGGGTTAAAAAAACTGCTGGATGAGTGGTAGACTGGCTCCAGTCTCTAGCGACAAAATAATTTTTCTTATAATCTGTTTAATAATCCACTTAAATAAAACCCAAAGTAATATCATGACTATAGAGGCTGGGCACTAGACCAGCCTTTATAGTCATGATATTGTTTTGGTTTTATCTTAGAGGATATATCAAACAGGATTATGAGAAAAAATATTTAGTCACTGGAGACTGGAGCCAGTCTGGATGAGTGGAAAATGGTGTACACCATTTGTTCAAGCTTGTCTATCACAATACTTAGGATAAATATGGTATACCGGTACATGTTATTAAGTCACCTTTTCTCCAAGCATTAACCCTTGTCATGCTGAATAAATTAAGATGCCACACCTACTTCCAATTTTCAGCCAATCAGATTACTAGATCCGGGCTGTTGATATTAATTCACATACTGAATGACAAACAGTGCAGATCCAGATCAGTTGGTTTCTTCAGAAGCCAACTGATCTGGATCTACACTGTTTGCAAAGGCAGGGTATATCCGGGTATGTTTTCGTGGAGAAAATTTTCTTATTTCTCCACGAAAACATATGTTGTGGGTACTCATTTGAAGCGCCTCGGCAAGGTGCTTCAAATGAGTACCCACAACATATGTTTTTGTGGAGAAATAAGAAAAATATTTACCGGATACTCTCCCTTATCTAGACCTATGATATAGATATAATTTAGGATGTGTAAGTAAATAATAATAAAAAATTTCAATAATAAAAAATTTGATTTACCCATGGTATGGTACATTGTTGCATATCATAGCTCCAGATAAGGTACTTTTTTCAAAAAAAGTACTGATTTTTTTTTTATTATTTCTTCATAAAAACATAATTTTTATGTTGCAGTACTCATTTAAAAGCACCTCAATGAAGCACTTCTAATGAGTACCCACAACATAAATTTTCATGAAAAATAAGAAAAATATCAAGGGATACCCACCTCTTATCTGGAGCTATGCACAAAGTACAAGTGTTTTAAGATACTGTGTTAAATTTTACCACTTTGACCTGGAGATAGATCAATCTGAGGATCATTTGTAAAGCATCACAATCTTCAAATCAATAACAGAAGCACTGATCACCTAACAACAGTAAATATTATTGGAAGACAGCAATGTTTTGAACAAATCAAAGGATTAGTTAGGACAAGATAAATAAAATATGCGGTTCCTGTAACCTTCCTTAAATAACAGTGATCTCAACAGTTGGTGCATATTGAGTTATTGATCTGCCTTTTTGACCTCAGTCCTTGAATATGCATACCACAGACACTTGGGGTCAGTAGAGCATATATAGGCCAAAACTGATCTTTTGCATTTTCATATCCTCTAATTATTTACATTTTTTATATTATTGAACAATATGCTAAGTCAAACTATGTTTTTTCCCACTCTAAAAACATGTTTGACAAAAAATATAATTGCTAGAAAGGTATTAATATCAAGAATAATTGATAAAAAACTCAAGTTTGACCCTTGCCTTTTTTGAATGGCGATATATCTTCCAATTTGAAACAATCATGCAAATTACTTAGCTCCCTCAATTCTGCAAATATTCACCTTTACAATGATATGCGTAATGTAATATAGAGAAAAAAAAAAACAAAAAAAAAAAAAACATTTCTTGCAATTTTTGACGAAAACTCTCTCAAAAATGATATCTTCTTACAAATCATCTATTACCAAATTCCCACCTATAAATAGATCATGTGCATTGGCTCCCGGCTTATCTGAGCACTGCCATGATATCCCAGAAACAAAAATTTCTGTAACCAAAAATCTCTGTAAACCATCTACATTTGGTCAGACTTTGGCAGTGCTTGTTTCCGGGATATCATGGCAGTGCTCAGAACCATATTTACATGATCAGTGGACTAAAAGTTAAAGACATCTTGCCCTGTTGAATAAGAATCTTGCACTCCGCAAACAATACAGACATGTGGCACCTGCACTCTTCAGCTTTTGTTTGTTTGTATGAGTGAGATAAGGTTAAACACTATTCCCAACAGAATTTCAGTCATGTTGTGGCGATGCCCTATGTCATGTCCGTGAAATATGTAACAAGAGTTAATGTAAAATTGTGTCCAGCAAGCACCTTGTCAGTGAAAATGAAAAATACCAACAAATATATTCAAATGAGGGATCAGAAGAAAGACAGGTCCATTAGCACCTAATATAATATACAAATGTATAAGGAAACTATTTGTTCATATATTATTGGACAAGAAATATTGTTTGAAAAAAACCAAGGACAAGGACAAATGAAATATGTGAATCCTGCTTCCTTTTAAAAACTCTAGAGGACAGTGTGAAAAAAAAAAAAGGTTTAAATATGGCATACGAATACATTACAAACAAAGTTTATAACACCATCACTTGGATCCAAAGTAAAAACAATGTTAGCTAAACAACGGTGCTGCTGTAGCCAAACAAAAAATGTATAGATTTTATGGAAAAATGATACAAAACTGCATAGATTATGCCATGAAAAATGAATAGGGTCAAAGAAAAATGTATAGATTATATAGAAAAATGAGCATAAATGGTCAGTTTTCTATCAAACAAAAATGTACCCAGCTAGCATTCTTTATAAATCTACAGCGGCCCGCTATAGATTTATAAAGAATGCTTACTGGGTAAAGATTATATAGAAAAATGACCATATATAATCTATACATTTTTGTTTGGCTAAAACATTCCTGGCATCCATCTTAAAGCCATTATATCCAAAACCATCCTATAACTAGAGCTGTCAGAGGATCTGACTATAGCCCCGCTACAGTGCCATCAGAGGAGAAAGACACAAGTGTGTTGAAAAAATCTGATGTTGAAAAATTGGAGAGAAAGATGGGATGAATCTGTTGCGAAAATTGAAAACCTACTATGGGACATAACTCCAAGAGCTATGGGCCCTTGGCCACTATTCGGTTATTACACCTTCCTTACCTTAGAAACAAAGTGTGGTATAAGTTTCATCGAAGTAGCACCACTAACATAAAAGTTATTATGCAAAATGCATTTTCATTTTTTGAAAACCTACCAAAGGACGTAACTCCAAGAGTTATGAACCCTTTGCCCCTATTCTGGTAAACACAATACATTTAGTCATTGTCCATGTTTATAGGAACTTTCAGCTTTCTAGCTTTTTTAGGTTCTGAGAAATCTGATACGAAAATTTTCAAGAATGGCAAAATCTGAAAACCTTCAAAGGAACATAACTCCATGAGTTATGGGCCCTTGGCCACCTTTCTACCACTACACCTTCCTTACCTGCGAGACCAAGTGTGGTATAAGTTTCATAGAAGTACGACCACAAACATAAAAGTAACTGAACAAAATGCATTTTAATTTTTTGAAAACCTACTAAGGGACATAACCCCTAAGAATTAAAGACCCTTGGCCCCTATTCCAGTATACACAATGCATCCAGTCATTGTACATGTTTATACGAACTTTCAGCTTTCTAGCTTTGAAAGTTCCTGAGAAATCTGTTACGAAAATTTTCAAGAATGGCAAAATTTGAAAACCTATCAAGTGACATAACTCCAAGAGTTATGGACCCTTGGCCATCATTCAGCCACACCTTCGTTACCTTAGAGACCAAGTGTGGTATAAGGTTCATTGAAGTAGGACCACAAACATAAAAGTTATTAAGCAAAATGCATTTTAAATTTTGAAAACCTACCAAGGGACAGAACTCCAAGAGTTATGGGCCCTTGGCCACTATTCTGTGAATACACCTTACTTACCTTAGAGACCAAGTGTAGTATAAGTTTCATTGAAGTAGGACCACAAACATAAAAGTTATTAATCAAAATGCATTTTAATTTTGCAGTCACGGAATCACAGAATGAGGGAATCACAGAGTCACAGAAGGACATGGCAAATCCAGTATAGCCCCACTTTTTTCAAAGCAGGGCTATAATGAGCCATTTTGTAAAGAGACTGTGTATCTCTTACCGTTCTCTTTGCTTGGTTTTTTCTTGTCCACTTGACATAGTCCAATTTCGTAATAACTCCTCCCTTTCCGCCATTGTATAAATATGGTTGTATCTCATTTCTTGCTATTTCCTGCACTGCTACAACTCCTTTCTTTCTGTAAGCTTCTATCAACTTGCCACCTTTATTCAAATCGGCAAACTTATAAGCAGGATTCCGCTCCATTTCTTTGTTCTGCTCCTGCCATGCCGAATCTGGATCCTCCTCCTTCCCACGTTTCAAAATATTGCCCATGATGCAATTTTATTTTATCACTCAAAAGATGTGAAATATTGAAAAATAAAAAAAAAACACTTTAAGAGAGTTAACGTTTGGCAGTCATTTCTTGTCAAACTTCAATGTTCACAAAAAGTCGCGACAAGAAAACAGCCTCATTTTGTAGTGATTTGTATAACATTCTATTTGACTGGTTATCACAAAAGAACACTTTGAATCAAGCCATTTTGTAAGCTCTGGTACAACCACTTTGTGGAATACTTTTTTGGTGGTTAAATGCATGTAGCTTTGTGAGTTTACACTCACAATACAAGATCCTTAGATAACTGATTACGTTTTAGCAATTTAGGTGCAAATCACAAACCAAAACACACTACTTTTTTCAAATCACTGCATTAATTTTTTCATTATCGAATGGCTGTGTTTAATCTCAAAACCAAATGACATGCTAACCTGAAAAATTTAAATAAATAATTCATTATCCAATTCCAGTTTATGTCTTTTCTGCTGTTTCGGAGACGTGAGAATGGTGAGTTAGAAGATGGCCTTAGATAATATTTCACCAATTAAGCACACTAAAATATCCCTGCATTATCTGTGCATTATGGATTCCTTTTCATCATTCTGAAAAATAAAATGCAAGAATGCAATTATGGTACTCAAATCATAGTTCCAGATAAAAGTGGGGAGCAGGTGGTGGTGGGTGGGGGTGGTATCCACATCATAGATTTCTTATTTTTCCAGGAAAACATAATATGTTGTGGGCACTCAATAGAAGCACTTCTAATGAGTACCCACAACATATATTTTTGTGGAGAAATAAGAATATTGGTACTTTTCAGCTGAAAAAAGTGCTTTCTCATGAGCCATGTATTATACTGACACAGCTATCAATGTAGCATCAGGTATTTTCCCAACAAAGCAATGTTGAAAAAATATGGAAGTATAATCACTGAAATAGACTCAGTGAGGCAGTTCTAATTACATGTATTCACCATGTAATTTTTCATGGAATCTCAAAACATATTTTTCTGGATTATAGCCCTCTGGACTTATCTGGCTGTATCAACTCTCACAAACTAACCCACAACTTCAGCTGACAATTTTTCATTTTGGTTTTTCAGGGAAAATAAGTTGACATTCCAAATGAATCATCTGAAATATTTTGTTTTGGTTTTTCTGGGAAAATAAGTTGACATTCTATGTGAAGCAGATGATTCACATGAAATGTCAAGCGATATTTTTCTTGAAAAATAAAAAAGATATTTGAGGTGGATTGTCTGCTAAAAATTTGTCATGGTGCATTTAGGGTTAACCAATTTTAGTCTGGAGACCCCCAAAAAGGGTTACTGACAAACAGTGCAGACCCAGATCAGACGTTGCAGAATGTGGTGTCTTATCATTGTCTACACTGTTTGTATTAAATACAGGAATTTCTATAAAACACAGTACTCGACATAAATGGGTTAAAAATTATAAGTAGGGTAAGGAGTTATAGTGTCTGAATGCTTAGAGTTATTACAGTAATGCAACATGGAAGGACCAAATCAGTATTTCAGGTTCATGCAGCCTGTACAGGGCCTTCTATTTTTCGCTTTTTAAGCATTCTGTAAAATCCACTTTCAATGTATATGAGCAAAAATACACTGGGTCGCAATGTCAGAAAACAAACCTAGGGAGGATTCAGAGCAGCCTGCGCATCTGCACAGTCTGATCAGAATCTTCAATTGGCACGTACTGGATAGCCAAGGATGTGAAGTTTCCTCATGAGGACAACTAAGACTACGCTGATGTGCTGGTTGAGTTGCCTCTAAAATAGTTCCAGATAAAAGCACCACAAGCATAATACCCCGCCATAGCAATTATTTGTTAATGTATTAAAGTTATCGTTGCGAAAATGTTGGGAAAGAAAATGACGGAGGGACAGATAACAACCCTAAACCAGATCTTGATAATACCAATGGACAGATAACAATCCTAAAGCAGATCTTGATAATATCAATGCATATAGCAAGTTTGGTTAAAAGGCCTTGTTACTTACTCAAGTTATCATCCAGAAATGAAAATATGGACGTGTCTCGGGCAGATAACTCCGTAAAAATTTGACGAAATTTACCCATTAGCAATTTCAAACCTGATCTTCTTACTGTCAATATATATAGCAAGTTTGGTATTTACTAAAGTTATCATCTGGAAACAAAAATATGGGCATGTCACGGGCAGATAACTCCGTAAACATTTTACGAAATTTGCCCATTAGCAATCCCAAACCAGATCTCCTTAATGTCAATGCACATAGTAAGTTTGATGAAAATCCCTTGTTATTTACTCAAGTTACCATCCGGAAACTAAAATATGGGCGTGTCTCTGGCAGATAACTCCGTAAAAAATTAACAAAATTTGCCCATTAGCAATCCCAAACCAGATCTCCTTAATGTCAATGCATATAGCAAGTTTGGTGAAAATCCCTTGTTATTTACTCAAGTTATAGTCTGGAAACGAAAATATTGGTGTGTCTCAGGCAGATAGCTCCGTCAAAAATTGACGAAATTTGCCCATTAGCAATCCCAGACCAGATCTCCACAATATCAATGCATATACCTGTACCAAGTTTGGTGAAAATCCATTGATGTTTACTCAAGTTATCATCTGGAAACGAAAATATGGGCGTGTCTCGGGCAGATAACTCCGTCAAAAATTGACGAAATTTGCCCATTAGCAATCCCAGACCAGATCTCCACAATATCAATGCATATACCTGTACCAAGTTTGGTGAAAATCCATTGATGTTTACTCAAGTTATCATCTGGAAACGAAAATATGGGCGTGTCTCGGGCAGATAACTCCGTCAAAAATTGACCAAATTTGCCCATTAGCAATCCCAAACCAGATCTCCACAATATCAATGCACATACCAAGTTTGGTGAAAATCCATTGATGTTTACTCAAGTTATCATCCGGAAACAAAAAATGGACAGACGGACAGACAGAGAGACGAACTCACGGACGACCAACGTGAAACCATAATACCCCGCCACTATTGTGGGGTGGGGTATAAAAAGAGGGGGTATCCACATAATATTTTTCTTATTTCTCCACAAAAATATATGTTGTGGGCACTCATTAGAACCACCCCACTGAGGTGCTTCTAATGAGTACCCACAACATATGTTTTCGTGGAGAAATAAGAAAAAAATCATCATAGGCATTTTTCAGTTGAAAATAAAAAAGCTTTATCTGCAGCTATGATCTACCTTGGGTGCACATTTTCTTAACCCTTGTCCTGCTGAATAAATTAAGATGCCACACCCACTTCTAATTTTCAGCCAATCAGATTACTTCATCCAGATTTTTGCTATAAATTCACATACTTAATGGCAAACAGTGCAGATCCAGATCAGTTGGCTTCTTCAGAAGCAAACTGATCTGGATCTACACTGTTTGCAAAGGCAAGGTATATCCGGGTTCATCAGGACAAGGGTTAAGTTGCGACTCCGCTCATTTGAAGACAACTCACCCAAATCTATGCAGTCAGCAAATATTCCTCTTTCAACCAATATTATTTCAGAATGTCTCCACGTAACAAACTGACTAGCTTTCCTTGACACAAGCCTGATGATCAGCTGATCACAGTTTACATAAACTTTAAAGAAAAATTTTCCTTCATAGCTCAAGATAAGAGTGCCCCCGGGATATCCACGTAATATTTTTCTTATTTCTTCATGAAAACATATGTAGTGGGTACTCATTAAAAGTGCCTCAGCAAAGCACTTCTAATGAGTACCCACAACATATGTTTTTGTGAAGAAACAAGAAAAATAAATATCAGTACTTTTAAGCTGAAAAAGTGCCTATCTCGAGCTATGTTTCTTCCTAGATAAGAAACAGTGCGCTGAGTTCGGGTGAAAAATAAATTGCCAGATTAATAGTTTATTTACAATGTTGAGTTGAGCTTGTTAACTGAGATTTAATTTGAAAGGTAGCATTATGCCGGATCATTCATGTCACAATTCATGGGGTGATAACAAATATAGTCAAGACAGGATTATCTGATCAAGTAAACACCCACAGCAGAACATTTTTTCAGTCCAGTTTTACTATTCTTACCATATTTATGGATTAGAAAAACTCATAATCTATGTTGTTTACTTTATAAGACTGGTCAAGCGAAAAAAAAAAAAAAAATGCAGTATAAGGCATTTAAACTTGGCCTTCAAAACAACAAAACTTTCTTTCAAAACCAAAACAAAACACAAATATCAGCATGACAGTTTAAATTAGCTTATGCCCCGTTTATATGCATAAGTTTGCCCCTAGGGGCAAATTTACCCCTAGGGGCAAATATACCCCTAGGGGTAAACTTGTCATGTGAACGCATTTGCCCCTAGGGGCAAAATTTACCCACGTGGGTAAATTGCCCCAGCTCAAGGGTAGGGGCAAATATATTTGCCCCTAGGGGTATTTTACCCCTAGGGGTATATTTCGTCATGTAAACGCAATGTTTAATTTACCCATAGGGGTAAATTTTGTAAATATGTTTGGAATGCCTCAAAATACATGTATACAATGTTTAATTTGCATAAATTTTATTTGTTTATTTACTTGATGTCTGCAAATATACTTGTACCTTCTCAGTCACAAATTTATGTTTGCAAGTTGTGGTCAGAAGTGAGTTATTTGACAAGAATACTATTATGCTGGTAGCAGTTAGGATACTGATTCAAAGCAAATATGATGTATAGTTATTATGGTGCTGATCAAGTAGCACACTTTTGTGCTGATCTATAATTAAATAGTTAATGTCATCAAGGAAGTTTTCACAGTATTTTTAACCAATTTGATGACTAAAATTAATTCTCATTTCTTAACGCTTATCGTTCCCATTTCTTAACGCTTATCGCTGAGGGTAAAATTTTTAGCAGACAACAACTTGAAATATTTCCTTATTATTCCCAGAAAATAGGCTTTGACATTTAAAACAAAAATGGTGCCATCCCTTTATTTTCTGAGGAAAAAAAAAACAAACAACACAGAAATACTACCAATTTGGCATCTGTTAATTTCGCCCAGAGAACCAGAGTGGTAAAGGTTAATGACTAAACAAAAATTACCAGGGGATATAAAAATGGTACCAGATCAGACTGTTTATCTGTTCAACAATCTCCGCACAGTCTGATTATGGTCTAAAGTACTCACACACATGACATTTCAACAGTTTAATATGTGACAATCACTTGAGTACAGCCATCTGCAAACACACTAAATACTAACAAAGGGGTTTGCAATGATCATGGACAGTCATTACCGATGAACAATTAGTTTATCTTTATATGTAGAATCCCATCGGTAAATAGGAAATACCCTGACTAGACTGTGCAGATCTATGTCACCAGAATTGAGTTCCCTGGTATTCCCAGTTTCAGGTCCTATGCCAACATTCAACATTTTCATATAGCCTAACCTGAATTATAAAAAAGCAATGTCAAATAATTAATTTTTATATATTATTATTATCACTTTTCTTGATTATTACCAGTTAGTTCCGTTCATTAATGCTTGTTTCATGTCTGGGTCACATAGCTGATGCGTGAAAAAAAATAAGTACCATCTGCTTACACATCTGGTCATAATCAGGGTCTATACTGTGACAAAAGCTACAGGACACCTTCGCCTCACCGAAACCACCGCCCCCCCCCCCCCCCCCCCCCCCCCATCAATACATGTTAGTATGGTGGCATAATTGCTTTGTTTACAGCAGAATATTATAGATCCTGTCCAAACTTTGGTGGGGCTATACTGTCTTGCTCCTGTGGAATATTAGCTAAACATTTTGGAATACAGCAGTAAAATCGGGAACATTATATTACTGACCACCAAATATACTTTTTTTTCACCAAAAACTCTTTCCCTACTTCTTGTATCTGAAGCTTGATAATGCAGATTAACGCTAAGCACCTGGGTAAAATGTCCACCAGATGACATTTTGAAATATTTTTGTTATTTTTCTCAGGATACAGGATTTGATATCTTATGCAGATTGTCATCAATGGAGACAATTTGCATGAAATGTCAAATCAAGATCTCTGGAAAAATAAGAAAAATAACATCAGTTTGTCATCTGTTAAATATTCTCAGGTGAAAGAAACAGTGCTGCTATTATAGATAAGATTTTAAATAAAAAGAAAACAATCATTTGCCCCTTCTTCCTAAAACACATATAAACGCAACCATTTACCCATAGGGGTATTTAACAAGGTGGGGCAAATATTTACCCATAGGGGTAAATTTACCCCTAGGGGTAAACTTAATGCATATAAACGGGGCTTTAGCCCTTAAAGTGCCATTAAAGGTTGTAGCAGAAGACTGAAGTATTTTATGCAAATTGTCTGGCTCCAATGAAATTTCAAGCCTTAGTTTCTTAGTTTCTCAGAAAAATTGAAAAAAATGTGTTTTTTAATTTTGAGTGAGTTGAGGTTTAACATTGTCAACAATCTTTTAGTCATATTGTGAGAGTGTCTGCATATCTAAGATCTTCATAAGGTGCTTGTTTTAACCACAAAAACTTATTTCTCCTCTAAAGCTTATGTAGTGTGTATTCATTAGAAGTACCTCTTTAAGGCACTTCTAATGAGTACTACAACATATGTTTTCATGGAGAGCTAGTTCATTGTCCCGAGGGTTGAGCGCAAGACTGTAGTAACTCAAACATATTTTTGAAGCCCTTGTTTAGGGGCAACTTTCCCTTTTAAACAATGCAAATTTAGGTGCCATTGCTCATACGAGCAATGGCACCTAAATTTCCATTGTTTGCAGAAAGAAATGTTGTGATCTTCATAACACCTTCATGGTGAGGAGATTAAGTATTGGGAAAAACAACCATCGGACTTGCTACAGTCTTGTGATCAACCCTCGACTCAGCAGTTTTATTAGGGTCTATTCTCCTTGCCCTTCAGACATACCGTATTCGATCTAATTACCGCACTTGGCGCTTGTATGTTTTTCAAAATTACTGGACAAACTTCTGGTAAAATATGTATCTACCTACTAAGGGTATAGATCTACACTTAAAAAAAAAGGATCAGAAAAGAACTTATTTGATGCTGTTTATGTGATTTTTTTTCTGTTTTCTTTATAAAAGCATATGTTGTGGCTACTCATTTGAACTGCATCGACAAGTTGATGCAGTTCAAATGAGTACCCACAGCATATGCCTGTTATAAAGTAGTAGACACAAAGTACTCTGGCTGTAATCTGAAGACTACAGAATTGCTTGACTGTGCACTTATATGAGTATGTGCGGTAATTAGGTCGAATACGGTATTTACCAACATTAGGTGTACACACCCATGTGAAGCCAAATCAATAGGTAAGATGTCTTTTCAACCAAGAAGTACCCTCGTGAAGAGCTCCACCCTGCACACCCTGCTTTCATTACATATTAAAGCTGGGCATGGGGGTGTATATTACATAGACCTGTCCTAATGCACACCGTACCATATTTACCCTAAGTATTCAGACACCTCAACTCATTACCATACTTGTTCTAAAATTTGAACAAGTACAATTTACTACATGATGTTGTGTCTAAAAATTGCTGGATGAGTGTCAAATAGTGTAGACCAAGATGAGACGATGCCTTCTGCCGCATCTAATCTAGGTCTACACTGTTTGCTCAGCATGCCCATCCAAATACATACGGTAATAAATACCGTAACTGGTAGTCAGACGTTCACAGTTTTGGATAAGAATGGTAAAGCTGTTATGCTAAGTATTATGGTACCTACTTATTGCTTGGCATGCTGGGTATTTTTTTTTTTTTAGCAAGCGACATTTTGAAATATTTTTTCTTATCTTTCCCAGAAAAAAGCGGTGACTTTTCAAGCTAATTTACTCCTTTGGAGACGATTTGCTTGAAATTTCAAAGTCTATTTTCTGGGGAAAATAAGAAAAACATCATCAATTTGTCGTCTGCTGAATCTGCCCAGAAAGTGGTAAAAGTACATATTCAGGGGGGAGATTATTTTTTGCCTTCCTTTACAGAAATGCCATCTACTCTAAAAGAAAAGAATTAGCTCCGAGAGGAACAAAATCTTTCTTTTTAGAGTAGACCCCTTTTTAAAAGGTTGCTGGTAGGCAGGGAAGCAAGCAGGAAGTCACAGAAGTTGTCTTCCTTGCTAAAAATGATTGAAAATCTACCAAGTGTAACCAGCCCCCTTATTTCTCAATGGTATGTATACCCTATAATTTAATGTATCTGAAATCAATTATAATTCAATATATTTTATACCTTAAACCTTTAGCCTGCTGCACCAAATAAATAGCAGAAAACGAATAAATGAGTGACATTATTTTCTTCTTTTTTTCACTGAAAACTGGGTTTTGCATTTCTTTCAAACTTACATGAAAGCCAGTTCATAATGAAATGACAAGTACTACTGTCAAAAGCTAATAAACTTTACAACAGTTTTTTCTGCTAATTTTGTCTGTTGCAGGTCCCAATTTAATTGTGCCATCATCAACTAGGACAAGATATCTGGTAAGGAAAATCAATGGAACAATAAATCATAACTCCAGATACGGTCATAGGTGCTTTTTTCAACTAGAAAGTATTGATATTTTTTCTTATTTCTTGAAGCAAACATATGTTGTGGGTATTCATTAGAAGCACCTCATCGAGGTGCTTCTAATGAGTACCCACAACATATGTTTTTGTTGAGAAATAATAAAAATATTATGTGGATAACCCTGCTTATCTGGAGCTATTTATGGTTAAGGAATAATTAATTAAAGGAATAATTTTGGATAATCATTTGCTGTTATTGCACAGAAACATAATATTGTGGGTACTCATTGGAACCACCTCACCAAGGCAATACCAATAAGTATCTACAACACACATTCCATGTTTTAGGTGAAAAAATAACAGAAATTCTTCTGAATACTCTTGTCTGGCCCTGTATTACATGTCACAAAAAAAACCAACGGTGTCATTCACAGTATGATACACATTGTGCTGGGAAGACCAGCCTGCTCATCCAAACAATCTGACCAAGCCCTTCTCTGTTCTCTTACAGAATGTCAGGATTCAGTAGAATCTACTTTCAAAGATGAAGGCCATGACCGGACAACAAGGACTAGCAGACTCGATATATATGTGTCTTCACTGGCGGCATATGTATTAAGCATCTTTTTGTATGATTCAGCCTAATTTAGTAACAATTTGCATGAGTGGTTTACAGATAAGAACTATAGTATATACCCTAAATAATAGCATACCATAACCCCATAATGCATTTTTTTTCCAACCGAAAAGCACTGATATTTGTCTTATTTCTCAATGAAAACATATGTTGTGGGTACTCATTAGAAGCACCTCACCGAGGCGCTTCTAATGAGTACCCACAACATATGCTTTCATGGAAAAGTAAGAAAAATATTATGTGGATTCCCCCTCTTATCTGGAGCTATGAACTCATTACCGTACCTGTCCTAAAGTTAGAACAAGTCCAATTTACTACCTGCTGATGAGACTGAAATACTGTTGGATAAGTGGCAAACACTGTAGACCCTGATCAGACAACACATTTTGTGGCACCTGAACTGGGTCTGTCTATCCCAATACTAAGGGTTGTTATGGTAAAACATACTATTCAGACAATTTTTTCAGTTTTTTATTTCTTCTTTCAGGCATATTTTCAGCATATAACTCTAGCTAAAAGGGGTATCAAGATAAATATTTCTCGTACTTTTCTGTGAAATGTGCATGTTGTGGACTCTAAAGAAGTGCCTTGGTGAGGCACTTCTGATGAGTACCTACAACACACTGTTTTTTATACAGAAATCATAAAAATATCAACACTTTGCAAAATAAATTTTGATCTGACTTTTATGGCCTAATCAAAACTCTCATGGTCGTGCTGAGCCAGTCAGTCACCCTACTCACACTTTTCCTGGGCAGGCTGAACCCTCTAAGTGTTTAACCCATTGTATACTGAATAGATTCTCCCATACTATATACTGGAAGAGTCCGATTTCAATTTTAGGTACATCCTGCTATGAGATTTACATATTCCTGGAGAAAAATGGCTAAACTATTTGCAAACAGTGGAGACCCTGATCTGGGTCTCCACTGTTTGCCAATTACCCTTTTACAAGTCTCCCGACTACAATGGGTTTACAAGTATTTTGTGTACATATTTTGGCTAGTATCTGACAACTGCCCTTCTTGAATCAGTGAAAGCAGTGAAATGATTTTAGAAATTATTTTATGATCAATTTCCATGGTTATTACAATGTATGTGGCCAGACTGGGATTCAAACTTGTGACCCCTGAATCTGCAGTCAGATGTGTTCCTGACTGCACCATGGAGCCTGGCATTACAATATCTAGACTATGTTTTCAAGGGTTTTCTTCATAAAAGGAACTTCTAGGATCTAATTTGAACTGTAATTCTAATCAATTCATACAACATTACTTTCGTTGAAAAGGGAGAAAATGTCAGAATTTTTTTGCTTGTTTGCCATGGAGAAGTTTTGGGGGTTATTTTTCAACCAAAAGGTATGGATACATTGTGGGCACTCATTAGAATCCCGATGTGCCTTAGTGAGTCACTTCTAATGAGTACTACAACATATGTTTTCTTGCAGAAATAAGATAAATATTTACATGACACCTCTCTTAACCCATTTTATACAGAATAAATTCTTCCCAATTATATATTGGATGAGTCCAATTTCGATTTTAGGTAATATTGTCAGGCTATGTCATTTGGACATGTACAAAAAAGATGTTTTCACAAAATGAGAAAAATCACCTGAAAAATTCCCCCCTTTTTTTTTTTTCTTTTTTTCCGCCTGCATGTTTGCTGGCTTTCTGCCAGTTTGGATGACTCAGTAAGACTAATTTCAAATTTACCTCAATTATCTTAATCATCAATGCCATGTTCTTTTCATTTTCAACATATGAATTACTGGTAAACAGAAAAGGTTGTCTTTCTTTTTTGCAATTTTTATGAATAGTAATTTGGTGAAGTTCTACACAATGCCACTGTCTGCTATCTTGCAAAGGTACTTGGCAAGTTGGTTTATGTTTAACCCTTAAAACGCCAAGAAAAACCTGCATCTGAAAATGCCGTCTGTTTATGTCGTCTGCTGGATATTCTTGCAAACTTTTCAAGCCTATTTTTGCATACAGGCAAACAGGGTGGACCCACATCAGACTGCTCCTAAAGGAACAGTCTGATCTGGGTCCACGCTGTTTGCAGAAATGACACTCACAAGCAGATGACAAAGCAGACGACAATTGTTGTGATTGGCAGTTTAAGGGTTAACTGCTTGGCATACAGGGTAAAAATTTCAGCAAACGACAATTTGAAATATTTACCTTATTATTTCCCTGAAAACTGGCTTGAACATTTCATGCAAACTGCCTTCTGAGGAGACAATATGCATGAAATGTCAAAGCCTATTTTCTAGGAAAAATAAGAAATATCATTAATTTGTCTGCTACATTTAAATTTGCACAGGGAGTGGTAAATGGTACTAGGTTAATGGTCAACTGTTTAATGTCTATTTTATCAGTAACATGTTTTTAATAAATAATAACAATAATAAGACTTCACAGACTGGTCTGTCAGTTGTTGCTTAACTTTTACTTTTCTTGCACACTTTGTTAAAAAATGTGGTTCAATCCTATGGACTTCTAATTTGCTTTTAATGTTTAGGTTTATTTCAAACACTAAATGTCATGTCTGGTTTATTTTTGTTATGAGCAGAGTACTGCTAGCCCTGACCTGAACAAGTTCAACCATGTTTGAAAATTCATTTAACCCATTTAATTTGTGTGGACTCTTCTACAACAGGACCATTCTATTTCCTATAGAAGGGTCTCTGGTTAGTTTTTTTTATTATAACTATGTTTATAAAAATTTCTGTATTTAATGCAGTGTAGACCCTGATCAAATGAGCATTACTGTGGCATTTAATCTGGGTCTGCAGTGTTTGCCAAATACTTTTTTAGAGGTCCCCAGGCTAAAATGGGTTAATTAAACAAGTGAACCAAAATGGTCCTAAACACTCACCCGAGTTTCACAGACGTTTTTTTTTTTTTTAAATTGTGACAATTGTTTCAACAATGGAAGATTTTTTTTTTAAGTTCTTTGTATACACATATAGCGAAAATTATCTCCACTGTCATTGCCATATCTGTCTATATAATGTTTTGTTATCAGAGCCAAAAAGCTCTAATTATGTAACTAATCCTAGTATCCTAACTATACATACCTAAAATAGACAAACTGACATACAAAACAGATGCAGATATGGCAATGACAGTGGTGATAATTTTTGTTACTTTTACACCAAAACATATGCTTTGGGTACTCACTGGAATAGCACAGCAAGGTAATTGCACCAAGTACCTTCAAGATAATTTTTAGCGCAAAAATAACAAAATCTATTTTCCGACTTTCTCTTAATATTACATATCAATACCTATGATGCATCCAACTACGACACTCCACTGAATGCCAAACATAGAAAGAGTAGTATATAGGGAAGGATACTTTCACATAGTCAGGGATCAATTTTAGCACTTGCTAAATGCTGGTAAATTTCCTCAAAAAGCAAGATGAAATTTCCATCTCTTGCTAATTCTAGTAAGTTGGAAAGATTCTCTTTAATTGGCAGAACCTGAGGCATTGTTGCTGAAGTTTTGCAATTTCTTTTCCAAAAGCAATGATGATATTTTTCTTAATTTCCCAAGAAAACAGATTTTGACATTACATGCAAATTGTCTCCATAGGAGACAATTTGCATGTAATGTCAAAACCTGTGCATGTAATGTCAAAACCTGTTTTCTGGGAAAAATAAGAAAAATATTCTAAAATGTCTGCTGAAATTTTTACCCAGAGTGCTAAGGTTTAAAGCCACATTTAACAGTATTTATATGTGTGAAAAAGCAAGTTGGCTGAAAGGTTTAGCAAGTAAAAAATAATGCCACTTGCTAATTTTAGCAAGCTGTCAAAAAAGTTAAATTTGAACCCTGATAGCTCCAGATAAGAGGGGGTATCAAAATAATATTTTTCTTACTTCTCCATGAAAACATACGCTGTGGGTACTCATTAGAAGTGCCTTATTGACATATAAGTATAAATGGGGAAATAAGAAAAATATCAGCACTGTTCGAAAATAAAAAAGGCCTTATCTGGAGTTATGTCTCACATATTGCCTCACCTCCCAAGCAGTGGCATGTATTTTAACCCTTGTCATGCTGAACCCGGATATACCCTGCCTTTGCAAACAGTGTAGATCCAGATCAGTTGGCTTCTGAAGAAGCCAACTGATCTGGATCTGCACTGTTTGCCATAAAGTATGTGAATTTATAGCAACAATCTGGATCAAGTGATTTGATTGGCTGAAAATTAAAAGTGGGTGTGGCAAGTTAATTTATTCAGCAGGACAAGGGTTAATTATTATGAACCACAAAAAGTTGCCTCAAATAATGTTTTTTATAAGATCAGTGTAAAACTTTAATGGTCAACTTCAGCTTCATTACATGTATCCTAAATTTAGCAGACAATAAATTGACAATTTCCTGATTTTATCTAGAAAATAGGCTTTGACACTTCATGCAAACTGTCTTCTTTGGAGACAATTTGCATGAAATGTCAGAGCCTATTTCAAAACAATTTGTACGAAATATTAAAGCCTATTTTGGAAACAATTTGCATGAAATGTCAAAGTTTTATTTTCTGAAAAATTCAAAAAATATTTCAAAATGAGTCTACTGAATTTTCACCTGGCATGCTTCAGCGTTTAAGACTCACTCCAGGCTTTTTACAAATGAACTTTACATTTTTTTTTTCTACTAAATCAGAGTAAATATTAACTTAGAGATGCACACTTATTCATTGTAAAGTTACTCTGGGTTATAAAAACTATTTTAAAAATGCTCCATGCTAACTGAATTACTTTCCAGCCAATACTGCCAAGTCTAACTTCAACAAATTTGCAAAAATGGAAGTCCAAAGAATCTATTTTTAGACACAATTTATTTTCATCACGAAAACATGGCTATATAATTCTGATCCCCTTAAACTCCACATTTATATAGTAAAACTGGGGTTTACAAGGGTAAACATTATTTTTCTTATTTTGCTAAAAATATAGACTGTGGGTACTTGTTAGAACTGACTTGCTGAGGAAGTTCTAATGAGTACCCACAATCTATGTTTTAGCAGAAATATGAAAAGTATCAGAATATTTTATCTGAAAATTTTCCTTTTTGGTTGAAAAATTTTCAATATTTTTGAATATTTTTTCATAATGGCAAATAGCTAATCAAATCACAGCTTTATTCACATTTCTTTTAATCTTTCGTAGTATATTGGCATTTCAATAATCATCAGTTTACTTGGCATACACCAAAATCAGCCCCAACTAACAATACAGCAGAGAAGGAAAGATGAAAAACTGATTTTTTCTGGTTGCAGCTTTCATATCCATTAATGCTGGCACAATTAATCATATAATCGATTAAATCACCTATAAATTCCACAAAAATAATTATCGACACAGATTTGCTAATAATCGATCATTTGATTTCTGTGTCTGTTACTTTACCGCGGCATTAACCATATAGTATTCAGACACCTCCTTACCATACTAGAATTTGAACAAGTACATGTATAATTTACTACCCCATGTTGTGTCTAAAAATAGCTGGATGAGTAGCAAACAGGGTAGACCCTGATGAGATGCTGCATTTTGCAGCATCTCATCTGGGTCTAAACTTTTGCTCAGGCTTGTCTAATCAAGTACATACAGAAAAGTATAACATATGGTAAGAGTTATATTCAGACAGACAGGTAAAATTGTGACCAAATCTTCAGTGATTATTAATCGATTATCGATCACAATGGCAGGACTGATAATCGATTTAATTTTTAGCTCTGATTGGCCAGCCTTAATATCCATTCTATATAAGCTGGAAATTCTACTTAAAGGCCAGAGAAACTTAATTATTAGATGCTCATCAAAATTTTGGAAAAAAAGAGGGGCGTGAGGGTGGATCTTATTTTTTATTTTCAGATTACCCTTGAAGAATGACCACTAAGAGCATGATCCTTGAACATACAAAGCTCCAGATAAGAAATTGAGTCAGGGAGTTTTCACTTTGAAAGCAGGGGAGTTTTTTTTGCATGTCAGGTAGTTTTTCCACTCTAAACTTAACTATTAACTCTTTACTTTAAGCATCCACGCAAAAAACACATTAAAATTAAAAAAAAAAAGATTATGACAGAGTAATTGATGAACGTAAACTTTTTTCCATTTCTCATAAGTTTTGTTCAAAACGCTGGTATGACTCGTTTTTTTCTGTTTCTCAACAGTGTCAATAGCCCTGGTGATCAGCTCTAATAAAATAGGCTTTATCAATTCTTTCACTGAGATTTGAGGTCGATCAGTCATTTTAAAAAGCGTAAAAATCAATTTATGAGTTGATTTTTTAATGTTGCTAGAATTGGCCACCATGTTGTTGACACTGACCGGAAATTATGCTCGTAGATGAGTAGACTGTGGAACATGATTAACCTAACAGAAACCAGCATCAACCGAGTCTTTTTAAGTAACCCGCCAGTCTATCGGGGTTATTTATAGCTTTAAAGAAATGACGTCAGCGATGAAAAGGTTTGCTCACTGTGAGGGATGCGTAGTGCAAGGAAAAAAAAAATGCCTCCGTATTTTTACCAATGCGTAAACAAGCATTTGACGATCGTTTTCCTGACGCATAAAATTGGTATAGCATGCATTTTTATTTGTCAAAAATGACCCTTATCTGGATTCCTGACATATATCCAATATTTTGTGTACAATAGGTATATGGAAGCTAACAAATGTAAATAAACTGAAAAAACTGAAAATCACTATTTGATTAGTTTGCAGAAGAAATCAGTATTTTAAAAGTACAGGCTTGGACATTTGCTTGTGTGTTAGTGTCGGGGATTTCAGTCTCATTTTCTTTCTCAAGGAATGAAAAATCAACAAAATTTCCTAGGCACGGAACAGCTTCACCAATCGACACAGGTGATAACTGAGTCAGCTCTGTTTTCTTATGGCCAATATTTACATTCAAAGTGTATTTGTCCATGTCTTTTCAGTGCAGCTGTCTTATGCACTGCACCACTACTGAAGTGGTCACAAGTCAGCAAAAGTCCATGTTTCGGACACTATTTTTGCTCCTTACCAGTCTTTCACGACCAAAGGTCCTTTGCAGACTAGTATTACAAAGAACATGACTTCTTGCTTGACAAATACTGGTAAAAAAAAAACACAAAAAAAATAGAAAAAAAATACCACACAACTGATTCATTTCACAAAAATGACAATGAAAGTAGGACTTCAACTGAAGAGCTTTAAGCGGGTCTTACTAAATAAGGTAACTACTTTCTGTAATCACATCGCGATACTGGCCTAATTTCTATACCAAATATCACATCAATGATTTTCATAAACCACAAAGTTAACAGAGTTAAAATGTCATACTATAATCAATTGACAGGCCTTTATTTCATTGATTTCATTTATTGTTACATTCCGGAAACTTTTTCACTGCCTGACCCAGACTCAAAACATTTTGGGTCTTGGGTTCCAAAACCCCATCAAATTTTAATCAAACAAAATTATTTTATTATTTCAATGTGGTCATGGGCCTGAAAGAAATCATCACTGAAAGTGTCTTAAAAAAAAACAAAAAAAAAAACCATAAAATTCTGCTGACAAATTAGAAACTGAAATTTACAACAATCCGAATACTTCGGAATTTCACTAAATTTGTTGCCATGGAAAACTGTAAACAAGTTCAGCATCCATTCGGATTACCTCAGCAATAATCACTTTCACAGCTGGTCACCAATTATATTTTCATTAATCACCTATAAAGATTACCGCTGTCACCAATATAACACAAACTAATCAAGTTTTCCTTACTCTAATCCTTTCTACACTGTTAAGATAATCCAAATACCTACATTTTTTTAACGAAAGACTGTCTTTCGGTCGCGGGAATCGATTAAGTACCTGAAGGTCTCCATTTTGGCTTTTTATTGACAAGTCACGTGACTTTAGATCTATTTTTAAAAGCGGAAACAGGTACTCTTTCAGGGTAAAACCTGACACTGTTCTTCATACACTTACTGGTTGCCGCTATTGTAGGACACCCTGTGAAATGCCAACAATTACACTAAAAGATCATTCACTGTAGACTCAGTGTAAAGGGGCGTGTAAAGGGTTTTGCTATATAATTTATTCATGACGTCGAATACTAAGTGCAATTAAAAAAAAAAAAAGAAACAGAATTCCGGATGAAAGAACTTTTCAAAGATCATCATATATTTCACGCCTGGTAAACTATCACAGGTACCTCCGCGGAGGTACCGATTAAATGGTCGGATAGATATGCGGAGCTACCTGTGATGGTCTAAAACTACACTCGCTGTATGTGTTGTTGTAGTTTTGTTGTTTTGTTTCTTTACGTCCTCTGTAAATAACTAAAATCATGGCGGGACTATCACCTTACCACACTATTTCTGGACAGGCTTAGATCTCCTAAGGGGTTAACCGGTAATAAGTGAACATACTTTCGTCAGTTACTGACAACTGCCCTTCTTGAATCAGCGGAAGGAGAAAGAAAAGTAAGTGGGGACCTCTGGCTCTTGAGTTAGACCCTCTATCGACTGCGCTACGCGGCCTAGCTCGCCGTTATGTTAAGTTTTTGGTGAGTGGACTCGAAGGTGTTGCAAGTGATTCACCTTGCAGTTTTATATTGCCAGCGCTAGAATTCAAACACACCTGTAAGGCCTAGGTGTTACATCATGAACACCTGACATAATCTCGACATTACATCTTTTAATAAAGTGAAGTGATCGGAATCTTACTGTAAATCGTGTTAAATTCACCAAATAAACTATTATGAACATATTTTGTCGAAGCGTTTGCACAATCAACAATATGTCGGAAAATTGCTCTTTTGTCAGCATATTTAATGCACATAGTGGCTATTTGGAGACTAAATTTCAGATGATTTACAGTAAAATTCCGATCACGAGTTACCAAAGGGTCAACAACGTAGGTTATTTTAGGTGTTCCAGTAATGCTTAAACTGCATAATTTACGGTGACAGACATCGGCATTTTTATACGTTTGGTACACCATATGTGTAGATAGCATGGCGTGTGATATATTTAGCTAAGACAATGTTCTACGAGTTGGAATGACGAACAGGCAGCACCTCCCGATTACAGCCATCACCATTCAAGAAAAAAAAGTCTTACTTCAGTGAGCATTCTATGACAATCTAACTCAAAAGCACCAATAATTCTTTGAGATTATGTTTTATAACTTGAACATTGAAATTCATGACATACACATGATGATAGCTTATTGCGACGCTGAATGAATAATTCTTTCCAGGCAGTAATCTAGAGAAGAATTATATCAATATTTGCAGCTGCAAACACTCTTCAGATTTTCAGTATATTTCTTTACATCACAGGCACCTCAACGACGTCACAGGCACCTCCAGCTGTTTTTCGAAGAATCCAGCCTTATTTGGAGTTTATCGATAGCCTTATTCAGGCAAATAGGTTAACTTTATATCAGTGTACCATGATAAACAGATTTGTATGCAAGATATCCGCATTTAGAACCAAAAACGATCGGTATTTTTCTGTTTCGCGTTTTTCGGGCTGACTTCGAAGCCACTTCAAAGGTGTATTTTATCAAAAAAGACGAACACCTATCTTTTTATGTCTAGTTTTAGACCATCACAGGTAGCTCCGGATATCTGTCACAACCATTTAATCGGTACCTCCGCAGAGGTACCTGTGATAGTTTACCAGGCGTGTATTTGATAGTCTTCTGAATGTATTCGATGTCACTGGGTTTCAAGACATATACTTGCGTGGCAAAAATTTGTGCACTGATTTTAACACAGTGGATTTTAACCTAAAAAATAAGGACCTGGTATATATCTTTCAATAAAGAAATTGTAAATGGACGGGCTTTTGGTAAATATGGGTTTGAGCCGGCCTCAGTGGCTCAGTTGGATGCGCGTCCGACTGGTGATCAGAAGGTTGTAGGTTCGTACCCCGCCGGTTCGGCGACATTCTTTCCTGGAGATTGATCATGAAATAATTAGTACAGTCATTCTCTCCGGGACCCTTCCTTGGTTAACCGCTTGGAGGAATAAATTAAGCCTGCCCAATAAAAGAGTGATTATGTAAACCTACCGCGCCCGACATAGCCCCATTGGATTGACTGGGCCGTAAAACCTCAAAATAAACAAAAAATGTGGGTTTATTATTATTTTTTTTCAACAGCATTAATATAATTAGAATGGACTACTTTACAAATACAATTGACTTTACAAATGAAAATATGCCTATTCAAATACACTGGAAATTTTACCACCCAAAATTGAAAATTTTCAGATAAAAATTCTGATATTATTCATATTTCTGCTCAAAACATAGATTGAGGGTACTCGTTAGAACGGCCTTAGCGAGTTGGTTCTAACGAGTACCCACAATCTATGTTTTTAAGCAAAATAATGTAGACCCCTGTGAACCCCCGTTTTACTATGTAAAACTGGGGTTTAAGGGGGTCAAAATTATATAGCTATATTTTCGTGATAGTCTTGTCAGGCATGTTTGAGTTATTTGTATCTATTTAGTGGTTATTGCTTTCAAGCGAAAGGTCGTGGATTCGAACCTCGTGAGGGTCGATAAGATTTTCTGACCATCAGTGCATTTACCTTATGTTCGACGAGCCCGTGTTGAATATAAAATACATCACGAAAACATACCTATATAATTTTGACCCCCTTAAACCCCACTTTTATATAGTAAAACTGGGGTTTACAGGGGTATATATTATTTTCTTATTTCTGCTTAAAAACATAGATTGTGGGTACTCGTTAGAACCGCCTCACCGAGGCGGTTCTAACGAGTACCCACAATCTATGTTTTGAGCAGAAATATAAAAAAAATATCAGAGTTTTTCATCTGAAAATTTTTCAGTTTTTGGAAGTGAAATTTTCTATATATTTGAATAGGCGTGTTTCCGTAATGAACAGGAAGCTAGGCGCTTGGTGATAACAGCGACACCTCGTGTTTAAGAGTGATCTATGAAATCATAGCTGTATAAACGCAACACTTGCACACAACTCATTCGACGCTGCCTCTATGTACTTCTACAGCTGAGCACTGAAAGGTTTTATAATCCTGTACCTGAAAAAAATAGTGACAACGTTTTGAATGAACTGAAAGTAGGTGTCATTACGAAAACATGCCTATTCAAATATATTGAAAATTTTACCACCAAAAAAATGAAAATTTTCAGATATTTTTTTTATTATTATTATTATTCATATTTCTGCTCGAAACATAGATTGTTGGTACTCGTTAGAACCGCCTCGTCGAGGCGGTTCTAATGAGTACCCACAATCTATGTTTTTGAGCAGAAATAACAAAAATAACGTATACCCCTGTAAACCCCAGTTTTACTATATAAAAGTGGGGTTTAAGGGGGTCAAAATTATATAGGTATGTTTTCGTGATGACTTCCTAAAAATCGACAAGTCTCAAAACTACCAGTTGAACATACATGCCATATCTCACACTGTGAGATAAAATCTCACAGAATTCAGCCCATCTGGGAGGCTATTCCAATAAAAAAAATTCAGATCTCACAGAATTTTCAAACCATTTTACAACAGATTTTATGAAGAAATAAACAGAAATCACACATTGTTGTGGTTTTCACAAGCTTCTTACATGAAAAAAAAAGACTTTAGACTATATCGGGGGAGCTCTGAAGTGATGTTTAAGAAAATCTCAGAATTTTGTAGAATCTCCCTTAAAATTTTGCCTTAACTTCTCAGATTTTAGTCCAGAGCTTATGGCATGTATGGTTGAAGATGTCTGAAAAATACGAATTTCATTACTTAAATACGAGTTAAGATTTCTGTCAGGTTTTGTTCGATCCGCACTATTTCTGTCGTTGAGAACCATATACGAATGTTTTTAAAACATTCAGCAGCTAAAGGAATTGCCATTTGAGGGGAACAGGTACACATTCAGGGAAGGCAACTATGTCCAAATTAACTTTGCCACATTCTGAAAAGGGGTCTACCCTAAAAGGAAAGAATTATCTGGGAAAGGTAATCGGCGGAAAATTAGAAAAAAAAAAAAAAAAAAAAAAAATGTCGTCTGCTGAATTTTTCAGTCAGAACCAAAAGCTTTTAATTTAATACAGGGGAAGCAACTAATGTTGGATTAAACTATATTACCCACTGAATTACTATACATGGATAAAAAATGTAAATAAATAAATAAAATAATAATAATAATAATAATAAAAAATATATTTAAGAAAGTATCGAATGTGAACTGTTCAAGTTAGAACTGCGGAAATGGACTGTGAACTGTGGCCCGTATTGAATATGAACACGACGTTCCGTAAAATAAAGTATCAGACAAATTAACCCATAAAGCGCCAAGAAAAATGTAGCAGACGACATTCCGTTTTTTTTTTTTAAGTTTTTTTTCCTGAGAAAATAAGACTTGGCATTTCATGTGAATTGTCTGCTGGACTGCCAAATCAAAAATTGTCTTCTTGGCAGACAATTCACATGAAATGTGAAGCCTTATTTTCTCTGAAACATAATCTAAAAATGTCGTATGCTGCAGCTGTGAATGGCGTTTTAAGGGGTAATTATTTTTGTTATGTGTGCAATGTTTTATGTTAGAACCTTGGAAGGACTGGTAGAGAACCGACGCCTGCGTTTGAATCTCTGTAATTGCTACATTATGTCAGTGTGCTGGGGTGGTCGGGTGGTGCGAAGGTGCTGTGTATCTTACATCACCGGGGCGTCCAACTGATATTGGCTTACAGTTGGGCAAGGCCTGCTATCCTTGTAGTGGGTAAGGGTAGAGGGGGGATGTTTTTATTTCTTCTGCTTCTTCACTTTCATTCCTGTTCCTCTTTCTTCCCTGTCCCTCTCTTTCATCTCCTCTACTCTCTTCTGTCTCTTTTCTCCCTTTCTCTGGGAGACGACACAAAATGACCCTCAAGGGTTGACGTGTCGTTAAACCCCAACACAATCAATGTCAGTGTGCATCTGCTTGACTTAAGAGAAAGCTCCCAATTCCGATAAGCTTTCTTCGTGAACTTTCAATGAGGTATAGTATTAGGATTAAACCGCATCTGAAGTAAATACTTATTTCAGATCGCATGGAGAAAAAAAAAAATGAACTCAAAGCTGAAAACAAATCTAAACGCATCACTGCAGACATCAACAATTTTTTTCACCTCTAAAGCTGTGAAAAATATTATAGATTTTTATAGATTTTTATAAATATTTTATTTGATCGATCCAAGCTTTTTCGTGTTTTTTTTTTTTTTTTTTTTTTTTTATTTATTTTTTTTTATTCCTCCCTTCCGACAGCAACTTTTGAAGAAATCTCCCTTAAACTAGACTGGCTCCAGTCGTTTCTGCAATTTTTTTTTTTTTTTTAATTTATTTATTTATTATTGTTCTTTATCACTTCCTGTAGCCGTATTGCTGTATTTGTCTCTTTCATCCCATTTCACTGTTTTAATACAGAAACCATCTTTTCCACTAAGAGACATAACTTATCAAATCATTATAAGCTGTACTAGATTGTATACCTTTGAAAAGAAAAGAGAAAATAATAGAAAAGATAGAGTCTGGAGACAGACTACCCGTAAACCTAAAGATAAAAGACTCTGGCCTTACATTTACATGTTTACCATTGTTTTAAACTCAAATTGCCTTGCAAATGGACATATTAATATCCCTCTTACACATCACGAAAACATACCTATATAATTTTGACCCCCGTAAACCCCACTTTTATATGGTAAAACTGGGGTTTACAGGGGTATACATTATTTTTCTTATTTCTGCCTAAAAACATAGATTGTGGATACTCGTTAGAACCGCCTCGCCGAGGCGGTTCTAACGAGTACCCACAATCTATGTTTTGTGCAGAAATATGAAAAATATCAGAATTTTTTATCTGAAAATTTTCATTTTTTATGGTAAAATTTTCAGTATAGTTGAATAGGCGTGTTTTCGTAATGCGTTGCTATAACGTTTTGACGGCCAGAGATTAACGCTTAGCATGCCAGGTAAAAATTTCTGCACTATCATATGCCATCATGTATGTTTTATTATATTGTATCATTTGACATGGATATAACATTTGGAATGCTGAAATAACCATTTTTTTCTATTCTATTCATAATAGCGAGGTTTAGAGTATGTTCTCATGTGTGCTGGCTTTGTCACCACTACCACCCCACCCCAGCCCTGCGATCAAGCGGATTGCTATGAGCAGTTTTATCTGATCCTACAGTGTTTACACTGGCATGCCTGTCCGAATATTCTGCGAGCATATGGTATTTTCAATCGCATTTCATTTTGAAAACGAATCGGTGGAAAGCAAATGTTATGGATACCCCCTGCCTAAAATGTCCCCGCGTGCGTGGGGCAATATATAGAGACAGATAGATACTTGTTAAAATCGCATCAACTCTAAGAATTGCCTGATTCGTTTCATCAGCAGGGGCGATCTTAAGGGTCTCCATGGAAAGTTTTTTTTCTTTCTTTCTTTCTTGAAGAATTACATGCCGCAATGTCAGAAAACGTATCTTCGGACATGTAAGCACAGCGAAGATTCAAATATCAGGTTGCGCATTCGTGTAGTCTCATTACGAAAACACGCCTATTCAAATATATTGAAAATTTTACCACCAAAAAAATGAAAATTTTCCGATAAAAATTCTGATATTTTTCATATTTCTGCTCAAAACATAGATTGTGGGTACTCGTTAGAACCGCCTCGGTGAGGCGGTTCTAACGAGTACCCACAATCTATGTTTTTGAGCAGAAATAAGAAAAATAATGTATATCCCTGTAAACCCCAATTTTACTATATAAAAGTGGGGTTTAAGGGGGTCAAAATTATATAGGCATGTTTTCGTGATGTCATCAGAATCTTTACTGAGCGCATTTTTGACAGCCTTGGATACAGTTTCTTCCTGTAGACAGTGAAGACAGTGATCAGACTTCGATGGGCGCACATGTGGGAAAGTACGTTTCCGCAATTTTACATTACGTGATTTGGATATTCAAGAATTCTTACTTTTGATAATTAATTTTTAACGCTTAGCACTCTGGGCCAGTTATCCAAAGCATCGTTAGCCTAACGAGCTCGTTAGTGGTCAAAATGTTAACTGTTCTATTAAGTACAATATCTAATTCACAGGTATTTTTGCTGAAAATAAATGTGAGTAGCTTTTGCAAATGCAAAAACTACTCACATTTTTAAGCAAAAATATTAGCGTGTATATCATAATGATCAAAGTTTTAATAATACGTTATCTAACGACATCGGTAGTTTTGAACAGCTGGGCCCTATATATAATTTTCAGTAGACGAAATTTTGAAATATTTTTTTCTTATTTTTCCAGAAGACAGGACTTAGCATTTCATGCAAATTGTCTCCATTGGAGACAATATCATGAAAACAATTTGCATGAAATATCAAATCCTGTTTTCTGGGGGAAAAATATCATCAATTTGTCGTCTGTTTAATTTGCCCAAAGAGTGGTGAAGATTAAACTCTTATTCCATAGTCACGACTGAAAATGAAATGATGCAGATTTTTAACACAAGGCACTGAGTCACATTAATGCAGCGTCTTCAGGCAATGGAAAGTCTACCTTGGTAGTCAAAAATCATACATGAGTCGTTCTCGAGGGAAATGTCAACCTTACTCAACCAAACTCTTATGAGTTCTCTGTCGATGAATATGATTCCAACCTTTAAAACCCGGGCAGGGTTGAATCTAGGATGATTCATATGTACTTGGACCCAATATGTATTATTAGGTCCGAGATACGTAACAATGGGTTCCATGACCGGTTCATGATAATTCAAGAAAAGAAACTCGTACTGACAGCTGGTCCAGGTTACCTAAGGAATTATCGTACTTAACACCTTCCCCAAGTCATCGTACTGTTACTGAGTGATCACGGACAATCTCGTGAGAAATTGGAAAATGTTTATTGCCTTTGGGTATACCTGCCATAAACTGAGATATTCAGGTCATCTCGAATATCATGTTATTGCTATTTTGAGAACAGCATGAGATTTCCTTGTTTGCTTATCAGTAGAACCATTAATCGTAATAATATTTAGAAGAAGAAAAGTTAGAAAATGAAGTGCAGATGTCGAAATTAAAAATAAACTTGGACCCAATATACCTGCTAGCCTGAATTAGCCAACTAAATAAATGCCCCATTATTTTTTAATTATTATAGCAGAATTTTATCGTTATTGTCGGTTTGGAATTACATCACGAAAACATGTCTGTATAATGTTGACCCCCTTAAATTAAACCCCACTTTTATATAGTAAAAGTGGGGTTTACAGGGGTATACATTATTTTTCTTATTTCTGCTCAAAACATAGATTGAAGGTATTCGTTAGAACCGCCTCAGCGAGGCGGTTCTAACGAGTACCCACAATCTATGTTTTTGAGCAGAAATAAGAAAAATATCAGAATTTTTATCTGAAAAATTTCAATTTTTTGGTTGTAAAATTTTCAGTATACTAGAATAGGCTTGTTTTCGTAATGTCATATTTTATCATTTCAGATAATTGTCATAATGTTCGCGTTCGTACGTGCGCGGCTCTCATTACGCTAACATGCCTATGTAGCATAACAGCAATATGTAATGGCTCTATAAATGACATTTTGGCTGATAAATTGTATTCTTTTTCTTATTTCTGCTCAAAATGTAGGTTTGGGGTGCTCGTTAGAACCGCCTTAATTGGACAGTTATATCAAACATCTACAATCTATATTTTGGCGCAGAAAAAAAATAATAATAATAATAACCAGTTGGTTTACCAGGGGTATAGAACACCCCTTTTCCTTTATCTTTATAATCATTTCCTTTTATTTATCTTATCAAATTGGGATAACTTAATCGCATGCATAATTCTTATTCAAATATGTTTATGTTCTACGCAAATTAAGATTCGGAACAATTCCGGAATTGTCTTGCAAAGTAGGAATTATCACTTTGTTGGCAATTCCGGAATTGGTACGGTACAATTCTAGAACTGCGCAAGGGATTGGCTGGCTTGCTATACAGGTAGATGTAAAAATTAAACTTTCAGGAAGCCACCGTTATACTACTTTCTGTTTATAATATATAGTCTTGACTGATGTTCACCGATTTTAACAAAAAAAAAAAAAAAAAAAAAAAAGAAATGCGACAAAAAAGACTGATCAGCTTGCGCATCCGTGTAATCTGTGAAGAACATTCGCTGCTGTCGCGATGGATGCCCGACAGGCTTGGATTCTCAACAGAGCCTATGCGTGCAGCAAAATTGGTTAGCATAAAATATATAATTGAAATAGAGCAATTGTATAGCATTAGATGATCTTGGAACCAACAAAATGGCAGTTGCGACCAGGGAAAAACTCAGATCAGCCTGCGCATAAGCGCATATTAAGATACCACATGTAGGTAATATTGCTGCTGATGTGAATTTTTTCAATAATTTGAATCTAAATATTGAGAAAGCTTATGATGTCTTTAAAAATCTGATAATAGTAGGCGATCTAAATGAGGATTTGTTAAATCCTAACTTTCACAATTTAGAAAACTTTTTTTTGTTAAATTCTGTGCAAAACACTATTAGTGAACCTACTCGTATGAGGGCATTATTGACCCAATTATTGTTCCTGATGATCTCCCTTTTTTAGGTGCTGGTACTATCTCAACCCCTGATACAATTTCTGATCATAAAGCAACTTTTATAAGGATACCTTTCATTATCATGTCAGAAAACCTGTAAGCATCTAGTATGGCTTTATAAAAGGCAAATTTCGAACTTCTCAGGCAATTAATTTCTTCTCAAGACTGGAACTGCCTTAACGAGGGTTCAGTAAATACTGCTTGTGAAACATTTACAGATCTATTTCTTGGCTTCATAAAACGCTGCATTCCTTTTAAATATATCACAATTCGTCCCAACGACAAACCTTGGTTCGACTCTGAAACACGACTTTTTTCAAGGATACGAGACAGACTTAAAAAGAAAAATCACTTAGAACCGGTAATGCAGACGATTGGAATAAATCCAAAAAAAAAAAAAAAAAAAAAAAAAAAAGTCAGAAATAAAGTAAATAACCTCATCAAGTATGCAAAAGAAAGATTTTATAACAATCTTGAACTATCTAATTCCGATTTTCAGAAAAACGATAGGAAAACATTTTGGCAGGTTATTCGTCATTTTGTCAAAAATAATAACGCATCAAACAACATACCGCCACTATCAGAATTAAACAACGGCGAAACCACTTACTGCTTTTCTGATGAAGAAAAAGTTGAATGTCTTAATAATTATTTTACATCAATCAGAAATGTCGATGATAGTAATGTTCATCTTCCACCTTTTCAGGCGAAAACACAGAATCTTCTTTCTGATATTTCCTGTAATGCAGGCGAAATAGAAACCTTGATTAAATTACTGAACCCAAATAAAGCTATTGGGCCCGATGCCATTAGCAATAGGATGTTAACTGCAGTCGCAAAAGAAATTTCAATTCCACTGTCTATTCTTTTTAACAGATCTTTCATTGAAGGACAATTTGCACTTTCGTGGAAAGAATCAAATTTTCTCCCCTTATTTAAAAAGGGGGATAAGTTTCTTCCACCCAATTATAGATCAATCTCTTTATTAAGTAACATAGGCAAGCTACAAGTACGAATCGTTTACAAAAAACATTTACAATCATCTGCATGATAACCACTTACTATACAAATATCAATCTGGCTTCTTACCCAATCACTCAACAACCTATCAATTAATAAATATTTATCACCATATTTGTCAAACGTTTGATAATGACCAATTTTCATGTATGGTATTCTGTGGTGTCAAAGGCTTTTGACAGAGTCTGGCACACGGGTCTTATGTTTAAACTAACACAGCATGGAATTAGTGGTTCTCTCTTGGACTGGCTTATTGACTATTTAAGTAACAGTCGCAACGTGTGGTAATCAGATCTTGCACTTCAGCCTCAAACCCGGTGCATGCTGGAGTACCCCAAGGCTCAGTCCTTGGGCCTTTGCTGTTCTTGATTTATGTTAATGACATTGCAGAGTCACTTCTTAGTTTAACACGTTTATTTGCAGACGATAGTTCTCTGTTCTGCTCAGCGTCATCAATTATAGACTTACAGGGTATAATTAATCATGATTTACAGATTCTGTCTGCTTGGGCTAAACAATGGCTCATATCCTTCAACGCTTTGAAAACTGAAGCCATCCTGTTTACTTTAAAGTATTTTACTAACTTGCCCCATATAATTCTTGATGGTATTCCAATTAAATTTGTCTTGGATCACAAACATTTAGGTTTTACCCTAAGTAACAAGGGCCAGTGGCAAAAAACACATAGAAAACATTTTTAACAGTGCTACCAAAGTCATTGGTATTATGTGTAAACTAAAATTTATTTTTCATAGAATTGCATTGAACCAAATATATCTTTCTTACGTGTTACCATTTTTGGAATACTCAGCTGTAGTTTGGGATAACTGCACAATACAAGACTCAAATACGCTCGAAAAACTTCAGAATGAAGCGGTTAGGATTGTGACTGGTTTAACTCGTTCTGTAGCTTTAGTAAATTTATATAGAGAGTGTGGCTGGGTTACATTAAATACTAGGCGTAAAGAGCAAAAACTGGCATTAACGTTTAAAGCTGTTAATGATTTAACTCCTGATTATATATCTGACCTCATTCCTCATTTTGTAAGAGACACGACAAATTATCCACTTCGCAATAATAATAAGCTCGCAGTTCCATTTACCAGAACCGAAATATCACGCAAGTCCTGTATCCTTTCATACATCTCTTTATGGAACTCGCTTGACGAAGAGATTCGTACCTCCAGTAGCCTATCAAAAGTAAATTAAAAACTCTGCGCACTGATTTTAATAACATTCCACATTTCTTTTTAAACCGGGAAAGGTATTGGTCAGTTATATTCTTTTTATGCGGGGAACGGTATTGGTCAGTTATGTAGGCAAGGATCAGAAACAATTGTAGCAATTTAAACAATAACTCACGCCTTAATCACCTATGCGATAGTCCAACCTGCAGATGTGGGTTTATAATAGAAGATGCTGATCACTTTTTCTTCAATTGTCCAAACTATACGAACGAGCGTGTTACACTACGAAATCCGAAATTACCTCCCTGTAAAATAGAAGGGAAGGCAATGATCAGGAATCGATACAACTATCCCACACCTCCCATCAGAGACATCAAAGGGAAAGAAACACAAACACGAAATAACTGGACCCTAATGGAAACATCACTAGCAGAAAGCCAAACGGACAGTTACTTTCCCACAAAGTGGCCAAATGGCTATCTAAAACAAAAAAGATGTAAGCGACACACACATTCAAAGACGAACTATAACAAAAATAAACTAAGACAGAAGAACCGCCTTGGAAAAGTCAGTGAAAAGTATTTCACTGGGGGGCTTAAATCGATTTTACGTGGACACAATCCTCGCCCTTACTTCTGCCGCTGAAAAACTTCTTTTCGGGAATGATAGCCTAACAGACCAAGAGAACTCAAGTATCTTTATCGCTGTTCAAACCTACATCAAAAACTAGAAAGACTATGAGACACTTGTAAACCTCCCTCATTTTTATTATTCATCATAACACTTCCTTTTATTTCGTCACCTTTCTTATCCCATATAAAGTCGTAAAATATAGTGTCTATCTCTTTTAAAATTTGCTCTGGTGGTGCTGGTAAGACTGTAAAAAAATGTATAAAATGGGTACGCTAGCTTTTTTATTATGCAGACCTTACCAATTAATGACAGTGATCTAAAAGACCAATCATTTAAAAGGGTTTTAACAGATTTAATTTTGTTTTTGTAATTTTTTCCTGTAATGTCTTCACTGTTTACTTCATATTCAGTACCTAATCGTTTAAATGTTCTCTCGTGATTCCAAATTATTGGTTTTTGTGCCCTTAATTCCTCTCCACAACCCTGTTTTCCCCCGAACTTTAGCACCTGGGTTTTATCAAAGTTTGCTCAGAGACCAGAGCAGACTGCAAAACAATCAATGATGTGTAAAGCCATATTAAGGGATTTCTCATCATCTCCCAGTATAAGTGTTGAGTTCATCAGAGTACTGACATAAGACATTCTGAGTTATTTATTACTAGACCTTGAATTTCTAGATGGGCCTTTAACGCCGCATATAATAATTCCACACAGAGAATATTAGATAAGGAGATAGAGGATCACCTTGCCTGACACCTCTCTGGACTTCAAACACGTTACTTAAGTGACCATTATATGAAATATAATTATAGAAAGTATTAAACCAATGCATAATGGATTCCCCAAAACAGAAGAATCTTAGTGTTTTTTCAATGAAGTTCCACTTCAAAGAATCGAAGGCTTTTTCAAAGTCTAGTAACACAAGAAGTCCAGGGATATTTTCTCTCTTTTTTTTTTTTTTTTTTTTTTTTTTTTTTTTTTCTAGTAGATATAAAACCAGCCTGTTACAATCTCCAATATGTCGTCCCTTGATAAACCCAGATTGTGATTCTGAGATAAGTTTATCAAATACAGATTTACTTCTATCTGCTATTGCTGAGGAACCGATTTTTAAATCAACGGATAAAAGTGAAATAGGGCGCCAATTCTTAAGATATTCCTTATTCTTGCCCTCATTTGGTATACAAGTAATAATGCCCCGTTCTTGAGTAACAGATAACTTCTGTATTGTGTATGCATATTTTAAAGATCGAAGGAGGTTAACTTCCAAATTACTCCAAAAACAATTCTACAATTCTACCGTAAATCCATCAATATCTGGCGAGTTATTGTTTTTCATTTGTTTCAAGCTTTTTAAGGCTTCTGGTAGAGTCAAAAGGCCTTCGAGATTCTACATTTCGTTTTCCGTTAAGAAAGTGAAGAAAGGGTTGTCCCTATCGAAGAATAATTTTCTATTATTTGCATACTGGTACTTTTTGATGAATACAGTTTTTGTAAAATAGTTCTTGTTCAGTGATTATTGTGGCTTGTTCTGTTACTTCCTGGTTATCGGTTATTAATTTTGGAATTTTTTTTTTCTTCTGAATAACGTCTCTCCTCTAGATTACAAAAATATTTTGTGCTTTTTTTCCCCCTTCTATACTTTCCATCTGACCTTTGCCCGCAGTAAAATGCCTTTAACTCTCATATCTAATTCTAGTTAATTCGCTGCTTCCCCAGTGGAAATTATATAATACATTATTATATATTTTCCATTGGGGTCTGAGACAGTTTGTAATATTTCATACGTAAAACTATTTTTAGACAACACTGCTATGCCTCGGCTAGTACTGGTCCCCGAGCTAAACATTGCTTTAAAGCCCCATTCTGACTGCCAAATATGTTCTACTTCTTTTGTTGAATGTGTATCAACTAATATACTAATATCATACATATCCCTATATCTTAAAAATACGTCCATTCTTTTCCCCTGATCTGAGAATAAGCCTCTACAGTTCAAGTTTCCAATTTTTAATTCTCCCATTTAAACATATGTCAAAAAGTGTTAAAAAAAGCGCATTGAACATTTATAAATAACTGTGAAAAGTTACATACATTGATTGAAACACATATAACACAACATAATTGACATTTTCTCTTTTCGAAAGATATCAGTGTCGTCTGATTCTAATCATTTCATATGAAAAGCCACATCTCCAGTCCCCAGCTGGCGTTATGTTGATCAGGCAGAAAAGGGTCCTGTTTTATAGATGATATCTTAAAAACCAGTATTGCTCCTATAAAATAGAGAAATATGGTACATGTAGGTCATCCATGACCCATCATCAAAAACCCACTTACCCCATCTACCACCGAGATCTTACATGTAAGTCTTTGGACAATCTGATCTAGGCAACCAGCGTAGATCCAGCTCAGAACATCAACGCAGGAGCAGTCTGATCAGGCTCCCTACTGTTTGCCTTTCTGTATGCAAGTCCTGGGCCACATCTGCGTGCGGTGGAACCAAGCTGTCCAAACAGCAGGATAATAAAAGCAATTTTCAGTTGAATAAATTTCCAGAAAAATTACCATACATAATCTTCAGCCTCTCAGGTATGGCTAAAAAGAAAAATATGTTTGTTTCCAGTTACATGAAGCCAAAATGCCAGACTCACCGCGTCCAACCGTAACGCCGGATAACCGGTCGTAACGCCGGATTTTTGGTCAAATAACGCCGGATTACGGTATTTTTCGCAGGATTCGCCGCCACTTTAAGAACCGCTTTTGACGGTGTGTAGACAAAAACATTTATCTAAAATATTAGGATAGTTTCATCGAACATGAAAAGTAGCCTATCCGGATCTGCATATATTCTTCTAACTGCCAAATCTTCAATTGATACATATACTTTGCCGAAATTGTCAAACACTCAAAGGTAAAATGGTTGTGCAGGTTCGGCCATACAATAAAAAAGCATTCTTACCAGAGGAGTTCGTACTTTTTTCATTTTCTCAAAATTTCTGAACTGCTAATGGATGAAAATGCATTTGAAAATGACCTTGTATCATAAACTGGCCGTTGCTAAGACTTTTTTACCGACGAAACAAAGACCGAGGCACAATCCACGAAATTTAAGGTAACGCCGGATAAAACGGTGTCTTCTTGATCTACAACTGGTCAGTATTCTCCCAGACGAACACACTTGTAAAGGTAAAACTTTACCTTCACAGTCCAATACCAGTTAATCGACACTATAAATTGTCTTAGTTTTAGTATATGAAGTATCTGAATGTATCAATCACATAAAAGATCAAGTACCTCCGTATACTTCAAAAAGAATTTAGATCTACATACTTTCATCCACAGCTTTTATCCAGTATTCTCACAGACAAACACACTTGAGAGCGTCTATTCAGAAAGCTGTAACAATCAGAGCGTGCAAAATAGAGTTAAACATAATCATTAAAATTGTATAACTTGTTCAAGTAGTTTGCAGACTCCCTCTGGATTCCTTTAGACAATGGAGTTATCATATCGTTTACCTCATGTTTTGTTATCCTGCCTCAATTTGGTTCTATTACATTTTCCCTTTCATTTTAAGAATCCTTAGATATGGTTATCATTGTATGGAGAGGCATGAGTACATACCAGGAATATTGAATTAAAAAACGGTGATAGTTTTAGTTGTAATCTGTTTGTGGGACGCAAGTACTCGGAGGCGTGGGTTATGTGTTAAAACGCCCGATTCGACTGAACATAGCATTTGTATATTTAAGTCTCTATTGTGGCAGGATGCAGTTGTAGCCATCGCTATAACGGTTCTTCTAAATTGTCTTTTTTCTAGAAAAAGTCCAGTTATCGTCTAAATCTGGTTAGTAAAGCACTTCATTAGTTCTGTATTTCCCTGTAAATAACACGTCATAACATGATTACCTGATACAAACGTCAAAAAGATTGCCCTTGGAAACAAAGAACAAATACAGATTAGAAAATGGGAGTATTCCTGCGTCCGTTTTTGCTCAGGTAACAGTTTCGAAGTGCTATTGCACAGTTGTTGTGCGGGCGATGTGTACGCAGAACGTGTATTTGTTTATGGATGACAGGCTTCGATGGTGACAAATGATGTACAAAAGTAAGTTCTACTAGACAAGAGAGGCAATCTAAGATCTCAACAAAATTTATTTGTCAAATTCTTTGCAACATAGTTTTGATCAAAGGACAACTAAATATGTATGACTTTACAAATATTTGCAGGAGGATGGTTCATAGCATGGTAACGCACATATACACATAAAACCTCGTTTTCGAAAGACGTAGTAAGGAGAGTAGATCAATTGTTAACGCTTAACATCTGGGTAAAGTTTTCAGCAGATGACATTGAAATATTATTTTTTTCGTATTGTTTTCAGAAAACAGGTTTTGACATAATCTCGATTGGAGACAAATGACATTCTCGATTAGAGACAATTTGCATGAAATGTGTCAGCCTGTTTTCTGGGGAAACATAAAATAATAATAATAATAATAAAAAAAAAAAAAACATCATCAATTTGTCGTCTGCTGAATTAGCCTAGCAACAGAAACCTTCGTGTCTGGTTGATCCGGCTCGTGAACCGGATACTTCTTCCTGAAGTCCTCATGTAAACGAAAAAACAATATAAACGTCTAAGTATTTCACGGGTGTAGAGGTCAGGCGTGTCAAATAACATAGGTTTTATCTTAAGTTTGTGAGTGATTCGCCGGAGTTAACACAGCGATAAAATGCACAAAAATAACTAAATCGTGCAGTTTTTCTGTATCTATTTTATTGTGTTACTTGGTTCATGGCTCCAATTTCACACATACGCTTCCATATTACGTACCTACCTTAAACATGGGGATGTGCAAATAAACAGATATCACGTCACCGACTTCCGCCTTAATATACATTATATAGTTCCTTCTACTGTAATCGTAATGATGTTGTGAAACTCATTTTTCGAAGATTTTGCCGAAATTAATGAAAGACGACAAGCAAAACGCCTTCCCCGCGTGGTAAGAGTGTACGAGAGCAACATTATTTTTCACTTCTGTCTGCTTATTGATGAAAGTGGGGCGGTGAGTTTGCGACGGCGTACCAGCGACTGCACTATCTAGTTATTTTTGTGCATTTTATCACTGTGTTACCTCCGGCGAATCGCTCACAAACTTAAGATAAAACTTATGTTATTTGACACGCCTGATCTCTACACCTGAGAAATATTTAGACTTTAAAATGTTTTTCTTTCTTCGTTTTTTTTTTTTTTTTTTCTCTCTCTCTCTTTTTAAATTTGTTTACATCAGGACTGAAGTGGAGTCTAATCAGTTCACGAGCCGACATGGAGGTTTCTGTTGCTAGGCTTATTCACCAGACGACAAACTGAAGATGTATTTTTTATATATATACCCTAGAAAAACAGGCTATGACATTTCATACAAATTGTCTCCAATCGAGACATTGTCAAAACATGTTTTCTTAAAAAAAAAAAAAAAAAAAAGAAATATATATATATATATATATATATATATATATATATATATATATGTGTGTGTGTGTGTGTGTGTGTGTGTGTGTGTGTGTGTGTGTTCGGCGCAAGATAAGAATCGGTGCAATTAAGGAATTGTCTTGCGCAAAGTAAGAATTCTTACTTTGTCCGCCAATTCCGGAATTGTACCGGACAATTCTAGAATTGCGCAGGAGATATTGTGACCGATAAGGTAAATGTGCATGCGCAAAGACAAAGTCAGAATATATTAAACTAACAGTTTTGTTCAGGGGAAAGATGGCAAGAGAACTAGCTTCAATTGATAAAAACAGGACACGCATCCTTCTGCCAAATAACAACGCCCCTACAATTTCAGAATTCTTCCTCAGAGGCAACGCCCATAATTCTAGAAACAGAATGTACCGTCATGACGAATGTATTTTTTTTTTTTTTTTTTCATTTTTTCTTTCTTTGTTGCGTAGATAGATAGATAGATAGATAGATAGAACTCAGTGATCGGCAAACTTCAGAGGACACGATTAATATTTTATTTTGTTTTAATTGTTGACCTATGCCATTTAAGAATTCGGAAAGAACAAAGACGCGAGAAAAACAAATCAATCATGTTACGGCTAATCAATTAATTAACTACACATATTAATAATTATCTATTTACCTAACCAATATAAGTCTAGAATCCAATTTCTGGACGTTGGCAAACAATGTAAACCCAGAACGGACGCCGCACTTAGCGGCGTCTGATCAGGATCTCCATAATTTGCTTGCAGAAATATCAACTTGTACCTAACCAATATAAGCCTAGAGTCCAACTTTTGGCCGTAGGTAAATTATGTAGACCCAGAGCGGACGTCACGGTTAGCGACGTCTGATCAGGGTCTCCACAGTTTTCTTGCAGAAATATCAATTTGTACCTTACCAATATAAGCCCAGAGGCCATTTCTTGGATGTAATAATGCAGACCCAGAGCGGACGCCACAGTTAGCGGCGTCTGATCAGGGTCCACAGTTTGCTTGCAGAAATATCAACCTGTACCTACCAATATAAGCCCAGAGTCCAATTTTTGGCCGTAAGCAAATAATGTAGACCCAGAGCGGACGCCACAGTTAGCGATGTCTGATCAGGGTCTCCACAGTTTGCTTGCAGAAATATCAACTTGCACCTAACCAATATAAGCCTAGAGTCCAATTTTCCGATGTATGCAGATAGTGTAGTCCAAGAGCGGACGCCACAGTTAGCGGCGTCTGATCAGGGTCTCCACAGTTTGCTTGCTGAAATGTCAACTTTTGTTGATTACAGGCTAATATTTCCGGCGCAGGCAAACAATACAGACACATAGCGGACGCCACAGACAACGGCGTCTGATCAGGGTCTCCACAGTGAGCTTGCAGAAATGTCAAATTGAATCTTACCAATATAAGCCAAGAGTCATATGTTTGATTGTTTGTGATGAGGGTTAAGCGGTTAACCAGTATTGTGCACATTCTTTCGCCAGAAACTGACAACTCCCCTTCTTAAATCAGCGGAAGGGAGAGAATGACCGTAGAAAGTGTTTCATTAGCAATCGCCACGAAACAATGTTGCCGACCCGGCAGGGTGTCGAACCCGCAACCTCCTGACCTTCGGTCGGACGCGCATCCAACTGAGCAACCGAGGCCGGCCCAAGAGTCAAATGTTTGGACGTAGGCAAACAACGTACACCCAGAGCGGACGTCGCAGTTAGCGGAGTCTTACCAGGGTCTTCACAATCTGTTTGCAGAAATGTCAACTTTTTCATAACAAATATAAGCCTTGAGTCCAATTTTTGGACGTAGACAAACAATGTAGACCCAGAGCAGACGCCGCATTTAGCGGCGTCTGATCCGGGTCTCCACAGTTTGCTTGCAGAAATTTCATCTTGTTCCTAACCAATATAAGCTAGAGTCCAATGAATAGCGGCGTCTGATCAGGGTCTTCACAGTAGGTTTGCAAAAATGTCAGCTTGTACCTAACCAATATAAAATGTTTTAGTTGAAACAAATGTGAAAAGTGCCCAAAGTTTTTTTTTTTTTTTTTTTTTTTTTTTTTTTTTTTTGTTGTTGTTGTTGTTGTTTTCCAGAAATAAAATGGTGACAAATCTAAGTAAATGAAGCGCATAAAAATTCAAACCTTGTTTTATACTATACGTGCAGATATCAAACTTTATTCAAACTGAAAGTCCGTAAGAAGGAAAAAAAATGTTTCGAATTCAGCATTTTATGTTAATTAATCCGCAATGACAGGTGGGCCAACAAACGAATTAAATGCAGGGCATGGCTTTGATTATTGTCGCATTTTCATGTCAGGTGGGGACTGACTCAGATTACGCCAACCAATAGGAAAATAAGTGACTGACGGCTGTATTTATTTTATCTGCAAAAGTTGCTAAAATACATGTACAACAAAGATGTTAAATTAAATAATTAAACGATTGTCTGTAATAAAAGGCATAAACCCTTACACGACTTTTAGTTGTTCAAACCGGAAATTTGTCTGATGTCCATTTTTATTTCTTTAAAATATTAATAAACTACAAAATAATAATAATAATAATACTGAACCCCACGAACGAAAGGAAAAAATGTTATTTGTGCAAATCTGAAATTTGTCTGATTTCTGTTTTTATTTCTTTGAAATATTAATAAACTACAAAAATAATAATAATAAAAATAATAATAATGATGAAATGATGAAAAAACTAAACCCCACAAATGATATTGTGTAAAGTCACAGCTGCAGATAAGTGGGGTATCCATATGATAGTTTTCCTATATCTCCATTTGAAACATATGTGGCTTCTCATTAGAAGCGCCTCAACGAGATATTTCTAATGAATAGCCACAACATATGGATTCGTGGAAAAAAAAATCAGTAGCCAACATTTAAAACATTCTTATTGTTGTCCAGAAAACGACAATTCATTCAAATTTGTCTTTCTTGTTTATTTTTTTTTTTTTTTTATTTATTTATTTTTTTTTTTTATTTATTGTTTTACTTATTTATTCTTTTTTCAAAATAGGTTTTGACATTTCCCGCCAGTTGACTAGGAGATAATTTGCATGTCAAACCAATTTTTTTTAGCAAGATAAGAAAGTTAATTTCAAACTGTCGTCTGCTGCACTTTCAAAATGTCGTCTGCTGAAATTTTACTCAGCATGCTTAGCGTCAAAAAATTTAGAATAACGTTAACCATTAAAGCGCAAAACATTCTAAATTTGATACCGTTAGTTTTCAGTGAAAAAGAAAAAAGAAAAAAGAACTTGTCATTTCATGTGATTCAGCTGCTTGGTAGATGTGTCACATGAAATGTTATGTTTTTTCTTTGCAATAATGTTCTTTGAAAAAAAAAATACAATGTCTTATTTTCTCTGAAAATTACAAAAAAAAAATGTCGTCTACTGCAATTTAACGTTTAAAGTTTCACATCTTGCGTTGGATAATATGACAAAGCATTGTGCGTTGGATAATATGAAGCTTATCTCCATGAATGGACGACGATAAAAAATAAATAAATTTAACGCATTTTAAACTGAATAAACTTCCCCACACTATGTACTGGTAGAATCGAGTTTCTATTTGCGGTATGTCCTTCCTGTCTTCCTTCCTTCTTCCTTTCTGTTAACTTTCTTTCCTTCTTTCCTTCTTTCTTTCTTTGTTTAACCAAGGCGTTCCATTACGTTAACAAGTCCATTCATTGAAGACCCCGGCAAACCCAACGTCATATAGAGAAAAAATGGGTTTACAGGGGTAAACATATTTAGCTCACCTGAGCTTTGCTCAAGATGAGCTATAGTGATCACTTTTCGTGCGTCGTCCGTCCATCCGTCCGTGCGTCCGTCGGTTAACATTTTCAAACGACTTCTCCTCTGAAGCCCCTGAACCAATTTTGCTTAAATTTCACATGGAGCCTTCTTAGGTTGGGGGAACGAAAGATTGCTAAAATGGTTACGGTCCGTTGACCAAGATGGCCGCCATGCCCATATATAATAAAAACCTTTAAAAAATCTTCTTCTCCAGAACCGAGAATGCCTTGGGGCTGAATCTTTGTATAAATCATTGGGGACGTGGGGTCTATCAAAATTGCAAAACTAATGGTCGTACATTGACATTTGACCTTTTTACGGCAAGTCAAAGTTTGCTTCCATATGCATTTGTATGGGAAAAAACATTTAAAAATCTTCTTCTCCAAAACAAAGGATTCCTTGTGGCTGAATCTTTGCATATATCATTGGGAACAGGAGGTCTACCAAAATTGCTAAAATAATGGTCGTACATTGACATTTGACCTTTTTACGGTAAGGTCAAGTTTGCTTCCTTATGCATTTGTATAGGAAAAATGTTGAGAATTTCAAATGACTTCTCTACTGGAGCCTCTAGGCCAATGTTGCACAAATTTCATTTGGAGCCTCCCTGGGGCTGGGAAATGAAAGATTGCAAAAATGGTTGCCGTCCATTGACCAAGATGGCCGCCATGCCCATATATGGTAAAAACCTTTAAAAATCTTCTTCTGCTGAACCGAGGATGCCTTGTGGCTGAATCTTTGCATAAATCATTGGGGACGGGCCATCTACCAAAATTGCTAAAATAATGGTCATACATTGACATTTGACCTTTTTACAGCGAGGTCAAGTTTGCTTCTGTATGCATTTGTATGGGCCCCATGCGTTTATATGGAAAAAATGTTGATAATTTCAAATGACTTCTCCTGTGAAGCCTCTGGGCCAGTATTGCTCAAATTCTTGGGCAGGAGAATGAAAGATTGCTAAAATGGGCATGGTCCATTGATCAAAATGGCTGCCATGCCCATATATAGTGATAACCTTTAAAAATCTTCCTTCTCCAGAACCAAATAAGCCCTGGGCCCTAATCTTTGCACAAATTATGGGGACAGGAGATCTACCAAAATTGCTAAAAAGATGGTTCTATGTTGACATTTGACGTTTTTACTTCCAAAGTGAAATTTGCTTCCCCATGCATTTGTATGGGCCATATTCTTTTATATTAGAAGTATCGAAGTGACTTGTAGATCAACAGTAACTAAAATCGTTCTGAGATTGGAAATTTAAGATGGCCGTCATCTTGTTTGTGTTTATTATATTTCCCTGCCACTGTGCTGTTTACATGTATAAAATCATGATACTTCGGAAACCACTTAGCGAATTTCCACCAAAATTCACATTGATCCTACTGTTGAAATGTGATTGATAGTTTATTCAAATGATCACGGTCCACTGACTGTCAGACCCATATATTCTTCTTCATTACTAAGAACTGCTCAAATGATGATCTTTTCATTACTTGAGATAATAGGATTGGAAATATGTTGCATAACATCTGCATATCTGCAGTAGCTATGTCACTCAAATGAGCGAGCCGTGACCCGTGGGCCTTTGTTTTATTTATTTTCTTCTCTAAAACATAGTTTGTGGGCACTCGTAATAAACCGCCTCCTTGAATACCCGCAATCTAATTTTGTTATAAATTTGGGATAATCTTAGAAACGCTTTGACAATGAGGCAGTTCTAAAGGTTACCCGTAATTACGTTTTGAGCAGACATAATATTTTGCATAGGCGTGTTAACGTTATGCTGACTGCATGATTATGAATGCGTACATACGTTTTGATTGGTAATCACACAAAGATGATGCACAGGAAGAGCCACAATCATAAACTGAGCCATAAACTTCTAATGGCACTAAGCGGAAAAGTAAGCTACGAAGATGTCCAAACACCCTGATTGGAAAACATGGTTGAAAACGACAGAATACACTGATTTGTCTTCCATTTCACAGCTGTGGACAGGTCGGCAACTCTATCTCAGTCGTTTTTAACAAAACAAAAAATGCAGGAGAATGGATATATGTCCAAAGGAAACATCTAATCTAATCCTTTTATTGTATTTTCAAATGCGAAAGAGGTTTACAAAAGTATGATTTACTGCTATAAGAAAAACTAATTACAAGTACATGTCACAATGGTAGATATTCTCACTTTGTCCCGATTCCATCTTTGCACAGGAGTAATTCCGAAATCGTCTTGCGCAAAGTAAGAATTGCTACTACGGCCGACAAAATGAGAATTCTTACTTTGCGCAAGACAATTCCGGAATTGTACAGATTCTTACTTTGCGCAGGACATATATATATTTCAATGCCATCTGCTGAAAATTTTAACCTGAGTGCTAAGCGTTAGCAATTGATCTACTCTCCTTACTATGTTTTTTAATTTGGGTTTTACGGCCCTCTCAAGAATATTTCACTTATATCGCGACGATCGTTCATCAAAGGTGGGCGAAAACCGGAGAACCCTGAGGAAAAACCACCTGACCATCCGTAAGCAGAACTTGGCTTTCCCACATGTGACCCGAGCGAGGCTCGAGTCACAGCGGTGAGAAACCTAATGGATTAAGAGTCAGCTCTCTTATCCACTAGGCCACGGGGTCCACCATACATCTTTCGAAAACGAGGTTTTATATGCATTACCATGCTATGAATCATCCTCCTGCAAATACTTTTTAAGTCCTATTAAGCAGTACTTTAGTCAAAAATGTGCTGCAAAGATTTTGACAAATAAAGTTTTGTTGAGATTTTAGATTACCTCCCTTGTCTACTAGACCTTACTTTTGTACATTATTTGTCACCAGCAAAGCCTGTCATCCATAAACAAACACATGTTCTGCGTGCACATCGCCGACACAAAAACTGTGCAATAGCGCTCCGAAACGTCATGTCTTATTCATATGCCTTTCCATACAGTGATAACCATATCTAAATGAGGCTTCTTTAAATGAAAGGGAACAGGTAATAGAATCACATTCAGGGCGGGATAATAAAAAAAATTAGGTAAACAATATGATTACCCCATTTTCTAAAGGAATCAAGAGGGAGTCTGAAAACTACTTGAAAAAGTTATTCAATTTTAACGATTACTTTCAACTCTTCTTTGCACACTCTGATTGTTACAGCTTTTTGAATAGATGCTCTCAAGTGTGTTTTTGTGCGAGAATACTGGATAAAAGCTATAGATGAAAGTACGTAAATCTAAATACTTTTTGAAGTATATTGAGGTGCTTGATCTTTTATGTGATTAATACATTCAGATACTTCATACACCAAAACTAATACAATTTATAGTGTTGATTAATTTGTATTGGACTGTGTAGCTAAAGTTTTACCATCAGAAGTGTGTTTGTCTGCGAGAATACTGACCAATTGCAGATCAAGAAGATACCGTTTTATCCGGCGTTACTTTAATTTTTGTCGATTGTGCCTCAGTCTTTGTTTCGTCGGTAAAAAAATCTTAGCAATGGCCAGATTATGATACAAGGTCAATTTCAAATGCATTTTCATCCACCAGCTGGTCAGGAAATTTAAGAAAATGAGAAAAAGTACGAACTCCTCCGGTAAGAATGCTTTTGTATCTATGGCCGAACCTGCACAACCATTTTCTCTTTGAGTGTTTGACAATTTCGGCAAAGTATATGTATCAATTGAAGATTTGGCAGTTAGAAGAATGTATGTAGATCCGGATAGGCTACTTTTCGTGTTCGATGAAACTATCCTAATATTTTAGATAAATGTTTTTGTCTGCCCACCGTCAACACGTGTCTTATAAATGGCGGCGAATCCTACGAAAACTACCGTAATCCGGCGTTATTTGACCGAAAATCCGGCGTTACGACCGGTTATCCGGCGATACGGTTGGACGCGGTGAGACTGGTAGATTGAAAAATATAAAGTTTTTTATTTTGTCAAAGGATTTTATATAAGAACAATAAAAAAACAGTTTAGCCAGATAGGGGATTTCGCAAAAAAAAAAAAAAAAAAAAAAAAAAAAAAAAAAAAAAAAACAAGAGGCATATCGTCGTAAATATGCATCAAGTACTAATAAAAGTCATTCAATTAGGCATGCAGATTTGTATTTTAGTTAACAGCAAGGCACATAAACACATTACCATTAAGTGGCTTATAATAACCGATCCTTTTTTATCTAAAAGTAAACGAAATGGGCCAACTCGCGAGTGAAGCAACACAATGACCTGTGTGTCCAGCGAAGTCTCAGACCAGCTTGGGCAGTCTGATTAGAGCCTTCGCTATCCACATGAAGACACCTTGTGTCCTTAGCTACCCTTGCGCGCATAGCGAAGACTCTGATTGGACTTGGCAGATGTCCAGGATACTCTTAGTCTTCACTAGGAACATACATGTAGGTCATTTTGTTTGTTTTAACACGCTGCGGCTGAAATAAAAATGTACTGCATGTTTTGCAAATGCGTGAATTAATATTTGCATGCTGTATTTGCTAAACTGCTTGAAGATATATTTCTCCTTTAATACACCGAATAAGTTCTTCAGTCATAACATTACGAAAACAAACCTATTCAAATATACTGAAAATTTTACCGTCAAAAAATGAAAAAAAAAAATCAGATAAAAATTCTTATATTTTTCATATTTCTGCTCAAAACATAGATTGTGGGTACTCATTAGAACCGCCTTGGCAAGGCGGTTCTAACTAATACCTACATTATATGTTTTTGAGCAGAAATAAGAAAAATAATATATACCCAGGTAAACCCCAGTTTGACAGAGTGGTGTTTAAGGGGATCAAAATTACATAGGCGTGTTTTCGTGATGAAGTGATCGTAATATTCAATAATATTGCACGATGTATACAATGTTTATCTTTAGTTTGCTTCAGATGCGTTCTGTAGTTTTATTTTTACCGGTACAGAAATATTTTTATATATATAATTATATTCATTTTCGTACTTGACTGTTTTACATTCTGTATTTTAAATGTGATTTTTTTTAATATTACTGGTACAGGAATACCGATGATTATTTTATTAACAATAAAACCTTTATTATTATTATTATTATTATTATTATTATTATTATTTTATTTTACTTTTATTGTGTTTCAACCAAGATTTTCAGCGTTTTTTTTTTTCCAGTTGATATCAAGAACAGTCTGCACTTTGCCTTCTGAAAGAAGTGTCAGGTCAGCTTAGATTCTTTAGTCCTACGCCTCATCCTAAGACAACAAACCGAGGCTAGTAATTTAGCATGTGCTAACAGGCAGAACGTTACATGCAGAACAGACGTTTGAGCAGTGGTTCATTTTCTCTACTTGCAAACCAAGGAATGTAGTACCAAAACCAGTCTCTTTTCATTCAGATGAGACTTTAATTCTTTTTCTATGATCAGATCAACGAGACGTTTAACTCAGCGTACACACAATGTGCAACAATAAAACTTGATTCTATTTGCGGTCAAGCTTTCAGTCTGCCATCATCAGTCAACGTTCTTGTCTTGTTGCCTGCACTGTATTCAATGACACTGACTTCAAAGAGATACTAATATACAGCTGCATCTTGTATCTTGTATGTGAACTGCATTTTGTCGTTGTAATTAGGTAAAAATAAATAAATAAAAAAAAAAAAAAAAAAAAAAAAAAAAAAAAAAAAAACGGCGTGATTACTGTAACATGTCAGGATTAATATGGGTCGTTTGTCGAGATTTTATTTTTCTAGTTTTGGCTATGTTTAAAAGCTTTCACAGCATAACTTTTTGCATCAAAGACGTGAAAAAAGATAGAATTATTGCCTCTGCATTATTATAACATGTCTGTGCATTTGACATCTGAAAAAAAAACTCTTTTAGAATTTTTTCTGTTAATGTTAAAATGTTTACAGTCGTGTGTGTGAAAGGGGGAGGAGGGATTAGAGAGACTAGGGTCGAGTTGCAGTAAGTATCTTAGTAAAATAAGAAGCAAGGAGTTGTCCTTACTGCCGGGATACTGGTCGACCCGGTATCTGGATAATGCATAGTCTTGGGTGTCTGCGAAATGGAATTTCAGTGCCAAGGCGGTTCTAGCGAGTGCTCACAATTTATGCTCTAAGCAAAATAAGAAAAATAATGTATACACCTGTTTACCCCAGTTCTACTATATAAAAGTGGGGTTTAAGGGGGTCAAAATTATATAGGCATGATTTCGTGATGTACAAGAACCGTCAGTTATCATCTATTTACTGAGTGTACATTCTAATATCTATATATTCATTGCAGAATGTCTGGATTAACTAAAATCAGTTCAAACATGACGTTTACTGCTCAGACTTATTCCTCTAAGCGGTTAACCAGTATTGTGCACATTCTTTCGCCAAAAACTGACAACTGCCCTTCTCGAATCAGCAGAAGGGAGAGAATGACCGAAGAAAATTTTTCATGATCAATCTCTACGAATGAATGCTGCCGACCACGGCGGGGGTTGAACCCACGACCTCCTGGTCTCTCTCCAGCCGGACGGCGCATCCAACTGAGCCACCGAGGCCGGCCGGTCAGATTATAATAAAACGCCACTCCGTCCGCTGTTCCAGTGTATTGTGTATATGTTCACTATCGCCGAACGTTTCAGATTGATTCGGGTGCTATTTTTAGTCATGCTTACAAAAAAAAAAAAACAAAAAAAAAACAAAAAACAAAAAAAAACACACACACACAACAACAACAACAACAACAACGGTCTGAGGGATGAACCTGCTCGTCCAAAGTAAACATGCATAGAATTATATCAACTGTGAATCACGTGATTGGCCGCCTTGAAGATCAGTGTCAGTCAGACAGGTTGTACTGTTTCAAGGAGTGTTTGATAGAGGCGAAACAAGTAATTACCGTAATAACCTGAAGTACTGGGACAGACAGACCTTTGCAACTTGAACAGTGTAGACTCAGATCAGACGCCGAAGTGCGCGGCGTCTGACTGCGGCGTTTGATCAGGGTCTACATTGTGTTTGTCATAATACAGCAATATTACAGACACATCAAGAGGTAGTAGAATGGACTATTTCATTTTAAATCCGGTTTGGTAATAGGTAAATGGGTTATTACGGTAATTACTTTATTTATGTTGGTAAGGCGTCCCACAATTTAGGGTAAATACGGTATAACTAACTACCGTTTTAAAAAATGGATGCATCCAGGGGAGGTGCATAATTTAGCAATTTTAGTAGACTTAGTGATTGTGAGTTGGATACGCGATTCAAAATATGTGATAATTATGAAACTTGATAATTTCTTTTCGCCATCATCTGAGTGGAACGGATAAACTTAATATTAATCCGTCATTCATATAGATAAAGAATCTTCAGTGGCAAACATGTGGACTTCAGCTGTATGTTTATTCATTGGGCTACAAATAGTCGAGCTGGGTAAATATTTATTTATTATCTTTAAACAGCTTTTATTCGAATAACTGACATATATAAACCTCATATATAAGAAAATCAGCATACAAATGGGATTCACAGTCTGGAATATACCCAACAAACACACAACGTAGCATCAACGTCGTTATAACGTCGCTGCAACGTCACGACGTTGCAGCGACGTTGTAACGACGTTGTGTGTTTTCTGGGTATGCCCGAAATCTTGAATGAGAAGACCTCTTAGATTATTATTTTAACTTAAATGTGTCCAGAGGAAAATTGATTCAGCACTTAAATCTGTCCATAGGTTATTAGATTATTTGTAGAAACTTATCAGCAGAAAAGCATTTTTTATACTAACCTATATATGAAAAATAATTTAAATGCTTATGTAAAACAACAATAAAAAAGAACACCACCAACAACAGCAACAACTACAACAACAATTGTTATGACGATAATAATAATAATAATAACAACAACAACGAAAGCAATAATAGTTATAGAATGAAATTGAATAGAATTTCCAACAAGCTTGCTAGTAAATGCATTAAAATTTCTTTGTCACAATTCTTACAAACTGAAATGTTTTTCTGTGTTACAAGCAACATTGTGGTTAGTGGCATGCAGAAGCAATTATCATGAATTATATTGTTACTGATAACATCTCAGGTCACTGTTAACATTTTTACAGTTCTTGGGTGATATATTCTAGACTTTTCAGAAGAAAATGTTGCGACTAAAATCTTACTAACTCATTTATAAACCGAATTCTGTTGGTAATCCACCCAGCGGGCACATGACGTTTATACAATGTCGCACTAATGTCGATGCAACGTCATGACGTTTATACATGTACAACATCGCATTAAAGTCGATACAATGTCATGACAAACAACGTCGCATTAACGTCGATGCAACGTCAGATTACATCGACCTTAATGCGAAGTTAAGACGTTGCATCGATGTTAAATGCGCCTTCCGAGCTAGCTGATGTGCCTGACTCGTTATCTCGCTTATCTCGAATAACCGCTTATCTCGAAATGAAAATCTGGTCCCTGCCTAAACATGAAAATGTAAAAATATTGTGGAAAAGAGGAGAAATTGCTCTTAAGGAGCAATTTCTCATCTGTTCCACAATATTTTCAATATATCTCAAACTTCATATTATATATATTTGTTAAATGTAATTGTTCGAAATACTTTTCCTCAATTCTGCAAATCTGATATGTCGAGGTACGGATATCTCGAAGTATTTCAGAGAGTCCCTTGGAATTCGTGATAACGAGAGCCGACTGTACGTCATATTCTGCGACCATTGTTCGCATTTGAGCTATTTTTGAATATCTTTTACCGCAAAAATAACAAGGAATCCAGGGACACCCTATTATCTGACCGCTGTGGGACATTTGATGAGGTTGTATCCTACTTCATTATATAATTTTGATAAAACATTGACTGAGTTGTAAGGAATATGTCGCATTAGAGGATAACAAAATACTCTGATCAGTCTGCGCATATGCGCAGGCTGATCTGAGATTTTTGGGCGCTTATGTCATATGATACGTTTTCTCGCGGCGCAGTTCATTCAGTTACACGCACATCTGGGCATTTTTCTTTCCAAAAGGCTTCATGTAATTAGTATGAGTGAGTGAGTGATTTGTAAATTGTTTATTAAATTGTCATATATCTGTACATTTACAATATGCATACATATCAAAATAGCATAGAAAATTAATATTGATACCACGGATGCGATTTATGCAGAATAAAACAGCAAATGCAACATCCCAGAGAAAAAACGCAGACCGGGCCATTTTTGTCTGCTTTAAAACGTCACCGTGGCCCTCTTTGATTGTCTGGCATTTATATAAACCCTAGTCTTGTTGAGCCCTGATATACACTGACTGCACAAACAGTGTAGATCCAGATCAGTTGGCTTCTGAAGAATCTACACTGTTTATCATTAAGTATGTGGATTTGAATCAACAAGAAGCAAGTCATCTGATTGCCTTAAAATTAGAAGTGGACGTGGCATCTTAATCTATTCAGCATGTCAAGGGTTAAAGTTCATTGCAATGTATTTAAGCTGTTTTTATGTTACCAGTGTATTAGCATATCATAATCAAAGGACTGATAGTCCTAAGAGTCTGCTAGCTTGTAAAGTACTAATGGAGTGCTGTGTATCTTCTATGCAATTTTACACAATACATGCAAAGAAGATAGACGACATTCCAATGCTACCAATACTATACGATAAGATGGAGCTCTATGGAATATATCAAGCATCTGGGCATTGCACTTCCTGAATAGAAGACTTTCTTTAAAAACTCTTAAATTCTGCTGGTAAGTGCATGTCCTTGACAAATCTGACCTCAAGGCCAAGTCTTGGAGAAATTTCAAACTACACTGAAAGATGATTCTGCATGCAAAATTTCTAGCTAGGACGGACAAATACGGATGGACTCACTAATATACACTTAAATGCAGCTATGGTGACTATGTCTTGCTCAGCGCAAGCGGGCTTGACAAAAAGGAAGATATTTGTTCAAGTTATTTTTCTTCAAACTATTAGCACATTGTTGACAGATCCATTCCTTATCCTCCACACTTTTATGTCCTAATGTACAGAGTCTTTTCATCTCGGGCTTTAGACCCTGAATATCAAATTTAACATCAGAATGTCTGAAAAATGTTTGACAACAACTTGTACATATGTACTGGGGACCACAAGACACCAACTTGTGAAACTGTGTGACTATAGCACTGTCTTTGTTTTTAAATTTCTTACTGCTCAAACCATCTTTTGATGTGTCACTTAACTTAAGTTTCTTATTCAGGGAGGTTTGCAATTCTTCACATATAAGGGGTGAATCAAGTAATGCGGAACCGTGTTCATTTAAGCTGTCAGCAAGCTGGGAGGAAGCATAAGGCTGTGATGGACACAACTCAAATGAAATACATTCTTGTAAAGGAGGATAGGTAGTTATGTCACAAATTTGAAACCCAGCTCATTGGTATCATTTTATGGTCTCCCTGCAAACATGAGATATACAGAGCGAATGCAAATCAAACTGACTCACCGCTGTTGTAGTAAAGGAATTATCAAAACTAAACAATCTACGCAAATGTAAGGAAAATGCCAGTTATATTTGTTTTCTTTAACAAAATGTTTTTGCCATTAACATTTGGCATTCCATCTGAAGCTCTTGCATGTGACTCAAAAAGGTAGAAACAGTCACCTTGTTCCAATAATGCAATAGAAAAGCCGTTGCAAATGAAGACTGCATATGGGTTGAATGAGAAAGTCATAGCGAGTCCTGTCTCTAAATCAAGGAAAGGATACTCCACTAAGGATAAGATATTTAAATTTCCTGAAAATGTTTTTTTTTTTTTTTTTTTTTTTTTCTTTTTTTTTTTTTCACTTTCCAGGGATAATGCTGGTTGTCAAGTGAAAAATAAGATGGCAAATCACATGGCTCTAAATAGTCATGATATGTCTTGGCATTCTTTTTTGCATACTTGTATAATTTATCTCCTGCAAACAGAATTTCATTCATGTTGTTGACATTCAACTTGTTGGTACAGATCCTTTTCTGTACAGCTTTCACCAATAATACTAAACAACATGGTAGGCATTGACGCCCTCTTGAATCAGGACTAAATATCCCATCTCTTTGATGGATACTTCCTTGCAATAATACAGATGCATTTTCTTGTAGCGACACCGCCTCGTGGCTGCGAAGAAGCAGCCGCGAAGAAGCAGCCACGACGGTGGAGTCAAATGATAACACGTATGGAATAGAACAGAATTGTGTGTACGGACCCTTGCCGTGGCCTGAAAAGTCGCAATGATTAAAGCGAATAACACCGAGTGTTTCGACTGAGACATGTGATGTCAGTCAGCCAATGAAAGTGCTCAGCGATACGTATCGTGTCTGGTTTCCGTCCTTCTGGGTGTTGCGACAACTGTGTGTGTTGTCGTATGACAACCAGCTTTTTTACTAGAATCTACCGGCTGTCGAACAGTTTATTTTTCGCGAGGCTACAGACATGAAAGCTTCTTTTACCTGCATTTTTGATATTCATGGTGTGTCGCACGCGAAAAACAACAGATACTTGTTCAGTTCTTCAGCAAAATTCCTGATGCGGTAAAGTGCATTTCATGTAGGCAACCGGTAGCACAGGAGCTTGACGTTTGCTAATTTCTACTTATAGGGCCTGTCCCTACGATTATGAAATAATCGAAGGTTCGAAGGACAGGCCCTATAAGTAGAAATTATCCAGTGTCAAGCTCCTGTGACCGGTAGTGTAGCGTAACTTGGTACCTATTACCGGCGTGCACTGATTATCGGGTATTCAGAAATCACGACCCACAGACCACGGCCCCCGCCCATCGGGGCCAGCGAAGTAGTTGGGCTGCCTATAGTCTCCAGGGCAGAGTTGCCTTAGGCAGGGCCTGTTCATCATGTGATCGGGTTGGGTAAAAGTCCCACAAATCTGGAGGCAGTATCTTTAAATGGATACATTGTTGCATTTTTTTTCTTTTCTTTTTATTCGCTAGAATCATCATACAGCAAATACAATGTATAAATAGACTCTAAGGCTGGCTAATCTGGTCGATTATCACTCCTGTCATTGTGATCGATTATTTATCACAAAAGATTTGGTCAATTTACTTATCTGTCTGAGCAGGACTCTTCCCATGTTATACTTTACTGTATGTATTTGGTCAAATAGGCCTGAGCAAACAGTGTAGACCCAGATGGGATGCCGCAAAATGTGGCGTCTCATTGATTATAAGACATCTGTAATGATAATCATTTTTGCGGAATTTATAGATCAGTTAATCAATTATCTGATTAATTTTGTCAGCCTAAATAGTCTGTGTGAATAAAAGTAATATACTCCATGTATTTTCGCGTTAAATTCAATATTGCGTTAAACTGATTTCTCAATGAAAATAAACGGCAGCACCACCTACCTGCTGGATGTTTTAAATACAAAGTCACGCTTTAGTGGGCAAGGTTTGTTTTCAGAAATACACTGTTGTTTTGTGATTTCCGCTTAGAAAAGAAATATATTGACCGTGGTGATAACAGTCCTTAATGACATTTACACCTATATCTATTAAATCAATTTTTACAGCTAAGACTAACTTATTTTTTCTATGAAAATATCAAATCTAAGGTACCGTATTAATCCGCCTATAAGACGGGGATTTTTCCAAAAAAAAAAAAAAAAAAAAAGCCCCCAAAAATCCAGACCCATCTTATAATCAAGATCTTTGGCCATATCGGTATTTTCGGCAAAGTCCAGTGGTGCCACGTGGTCACGGAAAATGCCGATCTTCGAAACCGGTAGAAGGATATAATGTTTACCTTCGTCCCTTGACAGAAATAGCAGCAAGGTAATTTTGTAGGTGAAGTACCGAATTTTTCTGTGTATTACTCGCACCCGTGTATAACACGCACTGAATATTTGCTAAATAGTTTTGAAATAAAAAAAAAGAGCTGTTCTATGTAAAACACGAAGAATTTATCTGTGCGTTATTTACTAAGTTACCAGATACTAAGTGTCAAATTTCACTAGGATCGAGTTGAAAATGGCCGAACTCGGAAGGTTTAGAGTAGAAACAGGCCGAATTTACGATAATGCTAACTGAATTTTCGTTGTGCAGCTCTGTTACCATGGGCCTCAGGCAACTTGATGTAGTGTAGGCAGTTCTTTGCTTCCCCACTGCAGACGCTATGATAATAAAAATGTAGTTATTTCTTTTGTGTTCTCATAATTAACACCTTCTTTGTGTCACTTTCTTAACTGAGACGTGAAATTATCAACTCAGTGCCTCAGGGCAATGCAAACAACAACTAAAGTCGACTAGTTGTCATTCTGACTGCCAATTAACCAATTAAGTGCACAGATGTATGCTGGTAGTTTGATTATCTTTATCATAAACATTGTTTATTTCAAACAATTTTTTTGGTAAGTTGGAAGAAAAGTTTAAATAAAAAAAAAAAAAAAAAAAAGATAAACATATGCCCAGTCAGCATTCTACGTAAATCTATATCGGGCCGTCATCGGCCCGTCAGGGTAGCTGACGGGCCGATGACGGCCCGATGTAGATTTACGTAGAATGCTAGCTGGGTGGTAAGAAAATAAAAGATAAAATGCAAATGACCGATCTACCTACCTCAAAAGCCCAGTTGGTTTTGTTTATTATCAATAATTTTAATAATTGCATAAACTTAAATACTTTTTTATTTTTTCAATGTATGATCGTTCGTGCCAATATTTATGTTCTACCAAATTTATTTCCTATTTTGAACTACAATAAATCAGTAGTGCAGGCTGATTTATTCAAGTTACGGTTGAGTCTTGTCAAAGTCCGGTAATCAATACAGATTCATATGCATATGCCTGTTTGAGTAGTTTCCCTTTGAAGAGATCACATGATCAGCAAAATAAAAAAGCGTAAACAAAAAAAGCATGGACATGAAAAGGATATCAAATTACTACAAATCAGATCGAGTTGCTTGTTTTGAGCTGCCAGAACCCTGGTATGGGCGAGATAGGTATAAAAAATCATGAATATCTTATAGCAATCATTCTATTTCGCATTTTTAACGGGCGATCGTGAATGTCATGAGTTTTCGCGACCGATTATCTTGGTGATTTCTGTCCCGATTTTGGTGTTCCTATAAATAATACTCATCGGATTTTTATAAACGTTTTCTGGGTAAATAAGGTGCGTGTTATACACAGTTAAATACGGTATGCATGCTTGTAAGTGGTGTTGGGAGTTTTTTTTTTTAATTCCTGCTCTGTGATAAATTCACTTACAAATCTGACCAATCATCGCCGATGTCTTCATGTACTTTAGGAATTTCTGAGTGGCAGGGAATGTCTCCGACAGGCGACTTTTTTAACCCATCTTATAATTAATTAAAAGCAAAATCCTGCCTGGGAAGGGCCCAAAAACAGCCCCCGTCTTATGAACAAATCGTGTTATAGGCGGATTAATACGGTATCCGTACTTTATTTTGAATATGGCCAAAATTTGCAAAAATCACATTACAATTACATGATGATTTTCTGCCAAAAATTTAATTAACGCGAAGTTACATGGCTTTTGGTTCAAAATGGCGGCAACATGGTTGGCTTGTTTACACAAATGCTTTCACAAATCAAATCCAAAGAACTGCATTATTTGTACATAAAATAAATGCTCAGATAATAATTTAGATGACTTCAGAATTATTTTCAGCATTTGTCTCTGTAAGTAGTTATGATGAAACGTTTTACCATTAGTAACGTGAAAATACATGAAACCGGGCTAAATAATAACAGCAAAAAATTCTAAGATGTGAATTATATGGGACTAGACTTAAAAATACAGTAATTATTATACTGTACACATATGTTTAGTAAAAACTTAGCAAACTACATCACAAATCTTGATTTTGATCATGGTTCTGTTGGACATCCCAGTAGGGCTAGCTGTTGAAAGAACTTATAAGCATTAAAAGCTCTACACAGCTTATGTTGTCTATTTCTTAAATTCTTATATGCAGCCTTTTATTTAAGGCTCTTTATCTTTATTTATAATGACTGAAATATTTTTTACCCACACTCCTCAATTATCTGGACAATTTTTATTAGCTGCAAAAATACCAAGAACATTTTGAATCCTCAAAGTCATAGTGACATGCCCATGCTCCAACTCTGCACACACATAAGCATATAGGTGTAGGCAAGTGAATTTTGTTGTCTGAACACTAAAGCTGGCACAATTGATCAGATACAGTCATTTGGCTAGAACCAGGTAAAGTTATGCTTCATAACAATTTCCAAATAAGTGGCTGATCAAAATTTGGACTTTATTGGCTGATACAGAGTACTAGCCTTCCTTGAAATATCACACCAAAGACTTTGTCCTTCGCCTTAGGTTATCTGCCCTTGTGATGAATGTGAAGTTCTCCACTGATTTGGCTAGTTCCAAATAGTTTCGCTAGTTCCGAATAATAAATGAGGGATCTGTAAAAATCCCTCACATAATGTAACAGCCTCTATATATTATTTTATCAACTTGGATAATGTGTTACGGAGAAAATTAATTCAATATAAGACATTTGTCGCAAAGCGACATGTTCACAAAGACCTTAAAACAGATCGTTTAAGCAAAAATCGTATAATTCATGGCATAACAATTTTTCGGCATGTACACCCTCCTTACTGCAAAATTTAGCTCCTATTTTCTGGATTTAATAATCTTTCCGATATAAATATACTTCAATGAGGTTTAAGAAGTTGAAAGGAGTATGTGCATAAGGTCCTATTTTCCCCCTTCTGAAGCCCGAAAATAAAATATGCTTGCAGTAAAATTATGCGTTAATTAATCCAATTGTAGCTTGTGTTTAGCACTGTGTGATGCCGCTACAAAGTCTCCCTGCACTTTGTCAAAGTACAGATAATATATAAGCAACGACATGAAAAACCTGTCTTCGAGGTTTTCGACCAAATAAGACTCAGACCTGCTTACTCAGCCGTAGACTGGCTAACTCGGCCATTGTGCCAGATTAGCTAGTCTTGAAAGTTTTGATAGGTTGTTTACTGTCTAGACAGCGAACAACAACGGTGCTGATCAGACTGCGCATAGCAAAAACCACGTGTCTTTGTTGTTCGCATATGGCATAAGATTTTTATCCCATGAAGAGGCTCATAATTATATCGCTTCAATAGTCTGTCACATGTCTGAGATTCTTGTACATACACTACATCAATATCTACACTCCTTTAAACACAGCATGTGAACACCTTACCCGAAATTTGATTTCTGGGTCGGTTACTCACCTCAACTCCTTACCATACTTTATTTAAAATTGAACAAGAGGCCCACAGGCCACTCACCTGAGTAGCATTGTGAGTGCAGATATGCAGATGTTATGTAACATTTTTCCAATCCTGTCATCGCAACTAATGAAAAGATCATCCTTTAAGCAGTTCTTAATTTTTAAGATGAATATTATATATGGCAAGACAGTCAATGGAGCGTGATCATTTGAACAAACTCTCAATCACATTTCAACAGTAGGATCAATGTGAAATTTGGTTGCTATTGCCTAAGTGGTTTCTGAAGAATCATGATTTTATACATGTAAACAGCACAGTGGCAGGGAAATATAATAAACTTAAACAAGATGGTAGCCATCTTGGATTTCCAATCAGAATGACTTTTAGCTACTGTTGATCTACAAGTCACTTCGATACTTCCAATGAACTTTAAGTCAATTGCCCTTTCGGTTCAGGGGAAAAAGTTCAAAACAGATTTTCAAGATGGCCACCATAGCCGCAATTTGAGATTTCTTATCGCAACCATTTGAGCGTTTTTTGATCTACAAGTCACCCTGATGCTTCCTACCAAGTTTCGAGTCAATAAATGGTCTTTCAGTTCAGAAGAAGTAAAGAAAAATAGATTTCCAAGATGGCCGCCATCCTGGATTTCCAATCGGAATGATTTTAGCTATTTTTATATCAACATGTCATCCTGATGCTTCCTACCAATTTTCAAATTAACTGGCCCTTTGGTTCAGGAAAATAAGTGAAAGGAAAAGAGTTTCAAGATGGCCGCCATGACAGCTATCTTGGATTTCCTATCCAAACAATTTAAGCTATTTTAGATCTACAAGTCACCTAAATGCTTCCTACCAAGTTTTGAGTCAAATGGCCTTTCAATTCAGGAGAAGAAGCGAAAAATAGATTTTAAAGATGGCTGTCATAGCGGCCATCTTGGATATCTGATAGGGATGATTTTATCTATTTTTGATCTACAGGTCACCCTGATGCTTCCTACCTAGTTTAAAGTCAATAAGCCTTTTGATTCAGGAGAAGAAGTGAAAAATCTACATTTTCAAAATGGCCACCATGGCAGCCATCTTGGATTTCCAATCAGAACGATTTTAGCCATTTTTAATCTATAAGTCACCCCGATGCTTCCTACCAAGTTTCAAGTCAACTAGCTTTTGGGTTTAGGAGAAGAAGCGAAAAAAAGATTTTCAAGATGGCCACCAGGGTGGCCCTCTTGGACTTCCGATCAGCATGGTTTTAGCTATTTTTGATCTACAAGTCACCCTGATGCTTCCTACCAAGTTTGGAGTCAGTTGGCCTTTCGGCTCAGGAGAAGAAGCGAAAAATAGATTTTCAAAATGGCCGCCATGGTGGCCATCTTGGATTTCCGTTTGGAATGATTTTAGCGTCTTTTGATCTATAAGTCACCCCTATGCTTCCTAGCAAGTTTGGAGTCAATTGGCCTTTCGGTTCAGGAGAAGAAGCGAAAAATAGATTTTCAAGATGGCTGCCATGGCGGCCATCTTGGATTTCCGATCAGCATGATTTTAGCTATTTTTGATCTACAAGTCACCCCGATGCTTCTTAGCAAGTTTGGAGTCAATTGGCCTTTCCGTTCAGGAGAAGAAGCGAAAAATAGATTTTCAAGATGGTGGCCATCTTGGATTTCTGATCAACACGATTTTAGCTAGTTTTGATCTACAAGTCACCCCGATGCTTCCTAGCAAGTTTGGAGTCAATTGGCCTTTCGGTTCAGGAGAAGAAGCTAAAAATAGATTTAAGATGGCTGCCATGGTGGCCATCTTGGATTTTCGATTGGCAAGATTTTAACTATTTTTGATCTACAAGTCACCCCAGTGCTTCCTAGAAAGTTTGGAGTCAATTGGCCTTTCGGTTCAGGAGAAGAAGCGAAAAATAGATTTTCAAGATGGCGGCCATGGCGGCCATCTTGGATTTCCGATCGGCATGATTTTAGCTATTTTTGATGTACAAGTCACCCCGATGCTTCCTACCAAGTATCGAGTCAATTTGCCCAGGGGTGTAGGAGTAGGCTTTTAAATCAATTGTTGACGTCGCATGACGGACGACGGACATTGACTGACCACAATAGTTCACCATGAGCACTTTGCGCTCAGGTGAGCTAACAAGTACAGTTTACTACCGAATGTTTTGTCTAAAAATAGCTCAATGGGTGGCAAACAGTTAAGCCCCTGATGTGACACCGCATTTTGTAGCATCTCATGGGGGTTTACAATGTTTGCTCGGGACTGTCTGGCCAAATACATCCAGTAAAGTATGACCAATTTCAATATAAATTTGCAGGAGTGTTACTTTGATGATCCTGTACCAAGATTGTTCAAGCCATTTGGATTCGTCAAAAAACATGGCCGCCAGGGGGCGGGGCTTATTTTCCCTTTATATCTATATAGAAAACTTTAAAAATCTTCTTGTCAGAAACCACTGGACCGATTTCAATATAATTTTGCAGGAATGTTTGTTTGGTGATCCTGTACCAAGATTGTTCAAGCCATCTGGATTCGTCAAAAAACATGGCTGCCAGGGGGCGGAGCTTATTTTTCCTACATGTATATATCTATATGGAAAACTTTTAAAAGCTTCTTGTCAGAAACACTGGGCCAATTTCAATATAATTTTACAGAAAGGTTCCTTTAGTAATCCTCTACCAAGATTGTTCAAGCCATTTGGATTCCTTAAAAAACATGGCCACCAGAGGGCGGGGCTTATTTTCCCTATATATCTATACAGAAAAGTTTAAAAATCTTCTTGTCAGAAACCACTGGACCGATTTCAATATAACACGGCAGGAATGTTTCTTTTGTAACTTTCTACCAAGATTGTTCAAGCCGTCATGCTACGTCAAAAACCATGGCCGCCAGGGGGGTGGGACTTTTTTTTTTTAACCCACCTGACCTCTGCTCAGGATGAGCTATAGTGATCACTTTTCCTCCGTCCATTAACATTTTCAAATGACTTCTCCTCTGAAGCCGCTGAGCCAATTTTGCTCAGATTTCATGTGGAGCCTCCTTAGGGTGGGGGAACGAAAGATTGCTAAAATGGTCATGGTCCATTGACCCAAGATGGCCTCCATGCACATATATGGTAAAAACCTTTAAAAATCTTCTCCATAACCGAAGATGCCTTGGGGCTGAATCTTTGCAAGAATCATCAGGGACAAGAGGTCTACCAAAGTTGTTATAAGATTTGTCGTACGTTGGCATTTGACCTTTTTACGGCAAGGTCAAGTTTGCTTCCCTATGCTTTTGTATGGGAAAAACCTTTAAAAATCTTCTTCTCCAAAACCGAGCATGCCTTGTGGCTGAATCTTTGCACATATCATCGGGAATGGGAGGGCTACCAAAGTTGCTAAAATAATGGTTGTACATTGACATTTGACCTTTTTGCGGTAAGGTCAATATTGCTTCCTTATGCATTTATATGGGAAAAATGTTCAGAATTTCAAATAACATCTCCTCTGGAGCCTCTGGGCCAAATTTGCTCAAATTTCATATTGAGCCTCCTTAGGTTGGGGGGAACAAAAGATTGCTAAAATGGTCGCAGTTCATTAACCAAGATGGCCGCCATGCCCATATATGGTAAAAACATTTAAAAATCTTCTTCTCCAGAACCGAGGATGCTTTGGGGCTGAATCTTTGCATAATTCATCGGGGACGGAGGGTCTACCAAAGTTGCTAAAATTTGACCTTTTTACGGCAAGGTCGTTTGCTTCCCTATGCATTTATATGGGAAAAAAACATTTAAAAATGTTATTCTCCAAAATCGAGGATGGCATGTGGCTGAATGTTTGCATATATCATCGGGAACGGGCGGTCTACCAAGGTTGCTAAAATAATTGTCATACATTGACATTTAACCTTTTTACGGCGAGGTCAAGTTTGCTTCTGTATGCATTTGTATGGGCCCCATACATTTGTATGGAAAAAATGTTGATAATTTCAAATGACTTTTCCTCTGAAGCCTCCGGGCCAGTGTTGCTCAAATTTCATGCAGAGCCTCCTTGGGCAGGAGAATGAAAGATTGCTAAAATGGGCATGGTCCATTGATCAAAATGGCTGCCATGCCCATATAATGGTAAAAAAAAAATTTACAAATCTTCTTCTCCATAACCAAATAAGCCCTGGGCCCTTATCTTTGCACAAATTATAAGGGACAGGAAAGCTTAGGCTAAAATGATGGTTCTATGTTGACGTTTGACCTTTTTACCTCCAAGGTCAAATTTGCTTCCCCATGCATTTGTATGGGCCATATACATTTATATTGAAAGTATTCAAGTGAATTGTAGATCAACAGTAGTTAAAATTGTTCTGATTGGAAATCTTAGATGGCCATCATCTTGTTTATATTTATTATATTTCTCTGCCACTGTGCTGTTTACATGTATAAAATCATGATTCTTCAGAATCCACTTAGCCAATTTCCACCAAATTTCACATTGATCCTACTGTTGAAATGTGATTGATGGTTTATTCAAACGATCATGCTCCATTGACTGTCAGGCCCATATATTCTTCTTCAAAACTAAGAACTGCTCAAATGATGATCTTTTCATTAGTTGTGATGATAGGATTGGAAAAATGTTGCATAACATCTGCATGTCTGCAGTGACTCAGGTGAGCGAGCCGTGGCCCGTGGGCCTCTTGTTTCCCTATATATCTATATAGAAAACTTTAAAAATCTTCATGTTAGAAAGCACTGGACCGATTTCTATATAACTAGGCAAAAATGTTTCCTTGGTGATCCTCTACCAAGATTGTCCAAGCCGTCATGATTTGTCAAAAAACATAGCAGCTAGGGGGCGGGGCTTATTTTCCCTATATATATAGAAAACTTTAAAAAGCTTCTTGTCAGAAACCACTGGACCGATTTCATTAATACTTGGCAGAAATCTTTCCTTTTGACCCTTAACCAAGATTGTTCAAGTTATCATGATTTGTCAAAAAAACATTGCCGCCGGGTGGTGGGTGGGGAGGGAGGCTTAATTTCCCTATATATCTATATAGAAAAGTTTAAAAATCTTCTTGTCAGAAACCAATGGACCAATTTCAATATAGCTTGGCAGGAATGTTGCTTTGGTGACCTGCTACCAAGATTGTTCAAGCAGTCATGATTCGTCTAAAAAAAATTCTGCCAGGGGGTGGGGCTTATTTTCCCTATATATCTCTATAGAAAACTTTAAAAATCTTCTTGTCAGAAACCACTGGACCGATTTCATTATAACTTGGTAGAAATCTTTCCTTGTTGACCCTCTACCAAGATTGTTCAAGTTATCATGATTCGTCAAAAAACAATTGCCGCCACTGGGAGGGGCTTATTTTCCAAATATATCTATATAGAAAAGTTTAAAAATCTTCTTCTCAGAAACCAATGGACCGATTTCAATATAACTTGGCAGGAATGTTTCTTTGGTGACCCTCTACCAAGATTGTTCAAGCCGTTATGATTCATCAAAAAACATGGCGGCTAGGGGGCGGAGCATATTTTCCCTATATAGAAAACTTTAAAAATCTTCTCGTAAGAAACCGTTGGATTGAGTTCAATGTAACTTGACAGGAATGTGCTTTGGTGACCTTCTACTAAGATTGTGCCCTCATGATACGTCAAAAAACATGGCCTTCATGGGGCGGGGCTTATTTTCCGTATATATCTGTATAGAAAACTTTAAAATTCATCTTGTCAGAAACCACCTGACTGATTTTAATATTACTTGCCAGGAATGTTGCTTTGGTGACCCCCTATCAAGATTGTTCAAGCAATCATGATTCGTCAAAAAACATGGTTGCTAGGGGTGGGGCTTATTTTCCCTATATATCTAAATAGAAAACTTTAAAAATCTTCTTGTCAGAAACCACTGAACCGATTTCAATATAACTTGGCAGGATTTTTCCTTTGGTGACCCTCTACCATGTTTGTTCAAGCTGTCATGATTTGTCAAAAAACATGGCCGTTAGGGGGTGGGGCTTAATTTCCCTATATATCTATATAAGACATTTTAAAAATCTATTTGTCAGAAACCACTGGACCAATTTCAATATAACAGCAGAATTGTTCCTTTGGTGATCCTCTTTCACTATTCAGTTCAAGCCATCATGATGGATGAAAAAAACATGGCCACTGGGGTGCAGGGTTATAAAATTTATACAAAAATTTTAGAGCAGTAAACTTGGCTGAAACTTCAACAGTAAGTATGCAAAGCTGTTTGCTCAGGTGAGCGATATAGGACCATCATGGTCCTCTTGCTTTTTTTTTTTTCCCCCATTGGATCTAGCATGCCAGTTATGCCTGTTTTTGAATCTATTCTGTTCTAAATATTCCCCCCCCCCTCCCCACACACACACCCTTGGATGGGGACGCCAGTGCTGATAAGATCTGCACCAAAAGCAATATACCCCCTCCCGCTTGAGCTAGGATTCTGATATTTATGTCTCCTCCCTTTAGGGTAGGGAGATGTGTATTGTTTTTTCCCTCGGGCGTCTGTCACAAAATCTTGTCCACTCTGTAACTTGAAAATGGTTCAAGCTGTCTCCACATAACTTCATATAAATATCAATCAACATTATCTTACATGCAGAGCACAAGAACCATACGTCTTGCATTTATACTTTTTGAGTTATTTCACTTGGAACTTTATGCGTCACAGAATCGTGTCCGCTCTGTAACTTGAAACCTGTTCAAGATATCTTCAAGAAAGGTCATGTAAATATCAATCAGCATTAGACAACATGCAGCGCGCAAGAACCATAACTCTTGCATTTATACTTTTTTGAATTATTATACACCTGTTTGAAAAACGGGACATATTATTTTACGGGGTATGACGTCCGTCAGAAAACTTTTTCGTTTCCGGCTAACGCCTCCTACAGTTTACATCCGATTAAAATGAAACTTGGTATATAGCTAGACCATGATGTGAAGCAGCACATATTGTTTTTGGGCTACAGACCACCAATTATTAGCAGAGCTATGCCCCTTCGAAAATTTCAGAAAACATTTCGTTTCTGGTTAACTCCTACACTTTACATCTGATCAAGCTGAAACTTCATTTATAGTTAGACCATGATGTGGAACAGTGCATATTGTTTTGAGGTTACAGTCCACTTAATATCAGCAGAGTTATAGCCCTTTGAAAATTCCTTTAAACTTTTCGTTTCCGGATAACTGCTCCTACAATTTACATCTGATCAAGCAGAAACTTCATTTATAGTTAGACCAAGATGTGGGGGCAGTGCATATTGTTTCTAGGTCACAGTCCACCAAATATTAGCAGAGTTATGTCCCTTTTAAAATTTCATTAAACTTTTCGTTTCCGGCTAACTCCTCCTACAATTTACATCCGATCAAGCTGAAACTTCATTTATAGCTAGACCATGATGTGGAGCAGCACATATTGTTTCAAGGTTACAGTCCACTAAATATTAGCAGAGTTAAGCCCCATTGAAAATTTCTTTAAACTTCTAGTTTCTGGTTAACTCCTCCTACAATTTATATCCGATCAAGCTGAAACTTCATTTATGCTATAGTTAGACCAAGATGTAGAGAAGGGCGTATTGTTTTGAGGTTACAGTCCACCAAATATTAGCTGAGTTACGCCTAGTGGTGGGACGATTCATCGATGCATTGGTGCATCCCGATACGCTTCATGTATCGATACACATGATGGAGTATCGATATGATGAACGCTTCTATTCAGATTCGCTTATTTGTGTTCGTTACATTCTTTAATCCGGTCTACAAAGTGACATTTTCAGAGCGCGATTTTGATTGGATGACGCTTGACTGATAGCCAATTGCATTTTGCTTTACTCTCATTATGATGGCAGACGAAACTGTGGTTGGAATTTATTCGCCGCCCAGCGGTAAAAATACTAGTTCTGTATGGGAATGTTTCGGCCATCCTATTCTTACTTTTGAAGTTAGCCATTTTTAGTGTTTCAGTATTATGGACAATGCATGTTTAAGGGAAACCATATAGTTGGGGTCATAGTGTTGTTCAAACACATGTTCTAGTTCATTATAATTTCAACACAAAAACATGTTGGAACTTATTAGAAGGTCATTCATTGGTAGGGCTCTTTTAATGAATATCCACAACATATATTCCTTAAGAAAAATAAGAAACATGCCAGTGATTTTTATTCAAAAAGTGTGTTATCTAACTGATAATACAGGTAAATAATAATGTTACTTTACGCATGTTAAAGTTAAATGGGTCTTTACTGAGGCATCTGTGTAAAACAGATATACATAAATAATCTAACCATGTACTGAAAAACTAAATACAATTATTTCTCTTCTGTTTTGTTTCTTTCTTCACAAAAAAAATCCATTTTATTATCTGCATATATAAGCCAATGCAGTGATTGGAGTAATGATATTTTCCAATGAAGTTTACAACCTGATTATTCCAAATGAGTGTATCTCCAGCAGCAATTTCCAATTTCTAGAATTATCAAAGTTCAAGTCTAGATATGCTCCAGTTCATACATATTCAACACCTGATGTAGCTCCGGATCCACGATTATTCTGGTGCAATTTTATAAATTTATCTTTATCAACTTATTATGAAGACGAGCAGATTAAATAAATTTGAAATGGCTATGTTCAGTCCAGATTAGCTTTAATAACTGATTGTCATTTGATAGTGCTTCACCTAAGCATCAACAGATTAGCCCGACCAGCTATGCCTACCCTTTTCTGTTTTCAAGAGATTTTCCGATGTCCACAAAAGAAGGGTCATAACGTATAAATGGGCCAGCAGTCGTCAGACAACTCCGTGTCACTGAGGTGTGAATAAAGTAATTTCATGTAGGAGGAATGAATTAAATGCCTGATGTCTTGCTATATTCAATATCGAATAAGTAGATTCTGATACTTTCTTTTCGTTCAGCTTCCGTTGCTAAGCACAACATCAAAGATGGCGTGGGGTGATTGACAAAAGTAGCGCGTGTATTACTACACCGAATTTTGAAGTCTATGTTTCAAATTGCACTATCTAAATCGATTTCAGTTACAGTTATGTTAGCGAAATAGAAAAGCTATAAAAAGTTCCCCTGCTTCACATTCAGTTCGCCGTAATAGTGCCGCATTGCGTCTGATTAAGAAGTAGTGCGCGTATGAATATAGCGGTGATGAAAATCCGCTTGTGACGTAGTAAAAAACCCCATGCGATTGCATAGAGCCTGCTAGCTGTCGCTAGCAGACTCAAAAATTAGATCATTTGGAAAGGTAAAAGTCAATCTCCGTCAAAAGCTACATATACATGTATGCTATTTCATGGATATTAATGAGATAAAAAAAAAGAACGGTTCACTGAATGTCAAATTTCAGGTGCCCATAACATGCGGTATACAAACGGGGGCGGATCCAGAGATGGTTCGCGGGATTCAGTCGACGCCATATGGTCTATGCTACAGATTACCGAGAAAGATGTTGAAAACCCGAGCCCGAAGGGCGAGGTTTCTAACACCTGTCTCGGGACTCTGCAAATTTTAATGTATGGAAAACAATGTTTCATCGTTATTATTACATAAAACGTACTTTTATAACAGTTACCCTTACACAGAGACTCTGTACGAGTGGAATGATCTTGCAAGTGTAGAATGGACATTGTGACTGAAATATTGTTGAAGGGCTGTAAGAATGTAAGAGAGAATGGATAAAACATTTTTTAAGCATTGCTCTTGTTATAAAATTGATTCATTTTTCAAGTTAAAACTTTATCACTATAAGCTGAATTGTACTTTAATTTGTAAGTAAAGTACACTTATGGCTAGGTTTACCTTGGAAGTGAATCAAAAGTTATATAAACTTTGGTAACTGATGAACATGTCTTGTTTATACGAAAGATCGGTAGTGTCATTTCAACTACATTAATTCAAGGTTTCAACTTCACGAATTCACGATTTCAACTTCACGAATTCACGAATTCAACTTCACGAATTCAACTTCACGAATTCACCTTCACGAATTCACGATTTCAACTTCACGAATTCGCGAATTCAACTTCACGAATTCACGAATTCAACTTCACGAATTCCACTTCACGAATTCAACTTCACGAATTCACGAATTCAACTTCATGAATTCACGAATTCAACTTCACGAATTCCACTTCACGAAGTCAACTTCACGAATTCACGAATTCAACTTCACGAATTCACGAATTCAACAGTTGAATTCGTGAATTCTTGAAGCTGAATGCGTGAATTCGCGAAGTTGAATTCGTGAAGTGGAATTCGTGAAGTTGAATTCGTGAATTCATGAAGTTGAATTCGTGAATTCGTGAAGTTGAATTCGTGAATTCGTGAAGTTGAATTCGTGAAGTTGAATTCGTGAAGTTGAAATCGTGAATTCGTGAAGTTGAAATCGTGAATTCGTGAAGCTGAAATCGTGAATTCGTGTAGTTGAAACCTTGAATTAATGTAGTTGAAATGTCACTACCGGTCTTTCGTATGTTTATCTACACAGCAATTGTCCGAAATCTTCAAGTACATTAATACTCATGGCTTTCTTAAATACAGTCGACTCCCGTTATCTCGAATTCCAAGGGACTCACTGAAACACTTCGAGATATCCGTACCTCGACATATCAGAGTTGAGAGAGTGAGGAAAACAATAAATTGAACAACCACATTTAACAAATGAATGTGTAATTTGACTCCTGAAGTTAGAAATATATATATAAAATAATGTGGAAAAGAGGAGAAATTGCTCCAGAGGAGCAATTTCTCCTCTTTTCCACATTATTTTGTTACCTGTTGTCATAGTTTGATGGTAAAACAGGGACCAGATTTTCACTTCGAGATAAGCGGTAATTCGAAATAAGCGAGTTCGAGATAACGAGGTTCGACTGTATGTTATCCTCATTTACCACCTGACCTAGCGCTTTGATTAAGCATAAGTGGCTCAAACTATCCATGTCTAGCTCGAATTTATATGGTCCCCAAGATGTTCGAGCCCTTGAAATTCGACTTGCGGTGTATACTTTTTCAAAGAACTCCAGTTACCCCCCAAAAAGAAAAGCAGGTACAAATGCAACACGAGACGTAACACCTGCTTTCCCTTTGAAACAAATATACACGTGTTTAAAACAGAATCTGGCTGTCTATGCACGCACGCACGTACACACATGCATGATTATGGCTGTCTATGCACGCACGTACACACATGCATGATCATTGTTGCTAAACGAGAAGGACAACATTGATAAAGGTTGTGGTTAAGATGTAAGACCTTTTCAAAACATTCATTTGACGCCAATTTGATCAAAATCGGTCAAATAATAAGAAAGTTATTGGGGTTTAAAGAGTAGAAAATACCTTTATGGTCGCTGCCATCTTGAATATATAATGATAAATTATGACGTCATAAAGCCTTAATTAAATATGCAAAACCAAACAAATAATATATGCAATAACATTCGAGCCAGCGCATGACAAAACCTACAAAATGGCATGTGCTCCCAGCGAAGACTTGATCGATCCCTTCCTCCATAATCTATCTATCTATCTATCTATCTATCTATCTATCTATCTATCTATCTATCTATCTATCTATCTGTCTGTCTGTCCGTTCGCTCACCCGCCCGTCCGTCCATCCATCCAGCCATCCATCCATCCATCCACCCACCCACCTACCCACCCACCAAACTACCTACCTGTCTGTAATGCATATTGATGTAATTTAAGTTAATTTTACCCACAAATTTCCATTATTATGATCAGAGTGGCCTAAAGCTATTACAGCTTTACTCTGCCGTCATGGCAACGATGCATTGTGTTTGGACAACAAATAAATATCACACTATAGTAACTTTACCATAATTACCCTTGTATTCAGACAGTTATTCCTGATTCAAATATGTAGTCCCAGATCAAACACAGTACACTAAAGAAAGAGTAGCTAGTCGGGGTCTGAACTGTTTGCCATTTAGTCAGCTCTTTTCAGATATATCATGAGGTAGGCATATAAATGTGTTCACTTTTTAGAATAAGTATGATATTAAATTAACGATAGTGTCCAAATATTTAGAATAAATACGGTAGGTTACCCTTCAGTGCATGGATTGTGTAGTTATGTTGAAAGATCTAGGGTGTTATCAAAAGCCTGTCCAATCTGAAAAGGGGTCTACTCTAAAAGGAAAGAATTTTGCTCCCTTAGGGAGCAAACTTCTTTTCTTTTAGAGTAGACCCCCTAAAAGGAAAGAATTTTGCTCCCTTAGGGAACAAACTTCTTTCCTTTTAGAGTAGACCCCTTTTCAGAAGGGTATCGGTGTGCAGGAAAGCGAACAGGAAGTCAAATAAGTTGTCTTCATTGTAATAAATGGTGAAAAAATCTACCAAGTGTGTCCATTTGTCTTAAGAGAAACGAGTAGTATAAGCTTTTACAAAAAGCTTGGATTCGAGCGGTCTAAATGAGATCTCGTCCCGTTGGCCTGTATGTCCCTCTTATTAAAAATAACTACCGCTAATTTCACATCGCTTTTTAGGCCTACCTCATCACTCATCAAAACTAAAATAAGTAGTTAAGAATATCAAAATTTTGCCACGCTGTCCCGGAATGCTATATATTGCGCTTAGCAGTACCAATGTATCCACCCACTTTAAAAGTGAAATTGTCAAAATTAATGTATATCCCATAACCTTTGGTAAAGTGTTACAAGGGTAATCTTTTAGAATATCTACATAAGAGTGGCGTGACGAAACAATACATGTCAATGGAGAACACCTTCTCTATACGTAGGCGTTCCAATAAAAATTCTATTCTATGAAATGCTATTCTGTGCTCCTGCTAGTACATTGTACCTGGTTTTAGTTGTAGACAACAAGCATAAGGCCAATGATACATTGTGAATCAACAATGGATTCACTTCTGTGTCCCAACCAAACTATATGTAGTTATTTCTGCCTATGGGCGTAGACAATAAAAGGACCACTGCGATGTGCGCAATCAGGCAATCACGATCTCAGTGTTATTACGAGTTATCCATTACCTCTCTCTGGGCAGATTCTACAAACGCCAATCTGATGATATTTGTCTTATTTTCCCCAGAAAATAGGCTTTAACATGTCTCTTAGGAGACAGTTTGCATACCCCCACCCCCACCCCCACCCCCACCCCCACTCTTATCTGGAACTATGTAGTCATTTATGTGACAAAATAATCTTTGGCCTTCACATCAAATACGCTATAGTTTGTTTTATTTGGACAGTGTTGTTGTCGTTGTTGTTGTTTATTTTACAGTTGACCCTCCACTCGGGGACATCAAAATAACAGTAATTTATATTATTTTATTTATTTATTTATTTATTTATCTATTTATTTATTTATTTATTTTATTTTTTTTATTTTTTTTTTTTTATTTTATTTTATTTATTTTTTTTTTTTTTTTTTTTTTTTTTTTTTGCATTGACAGCTTCGTTAAGTATTTGTTTTCTAATTCTTTCTTTAGCAAGGACAGGTGCGTTAAATCTTTATTTTCTAATTCTGAAAAGAAAACGTAATACATGTAATATCTAAGAATAATTTTATTTCCTAACGTGTTTCAGTTAATGGCTACAACGCTGGGGCGCCACCTGGTGTGTGTTTGAATTTGCATAATGTACACGGACTGCATAAACCCAAGCAGTCGGAGTGTCCTTACAAGCTGAAATACGAGTCGTCGACATACACACCCTCGCAAGAAGTGAATGGTTTGTACCGATATAGTTTTGAGATTACCCCCTCCTCGTAAGCACATAATAATGCAAACAGCGGAGGCACAGATCAGACTGCGATCTGATCTGGGCTTTTGCTGTTCGCCTATAGAACGCCAGGATATTGTGCTGGCAAAATCCGTAGCACCCAATCAGAATCATAAAGACTCCGCATGTTTACCTTTTATGCTTTCTTTGTTTCAAAACCTTTAAATATTTTATTTTACTTCACTGCAGCTGGTTTAAAGCGTGTGGCGGTTGTAAAAAGTCTCCCCTACCCTCATCATACATGCCAGCCAACGGTTACCTAGCCATTTTTATCCTTTTGTGTGTTCCTTGTTTCCAGTGGCAACTTTTAAAAGTTTTAGTTGACTTTACTGCAGCTGCGGCCGTAAAAAGTATTCCCACATTACATCACGAAAACATACCTAGATATAATGTTGACCCCCTTAAACTCCACTTTTATATAGTAAAACTGGGGTTTACAGAGGTATACATTGTTTTTCTTATTTCTTCTCAAAACATAGATTGTGGTACTCGTTAGAACCGCCTCGGTGAGGCGGTTCTAACGAGTACCCACAATCTATGTTTTGAGCAGAAATATGAAAATATCGGAGTTTTTTATCTGAAAATTTTCAGTTTTTGGAGATGAAATTTTCTATATATTTGAATAGGCGAGTTTTCGTAATGGCATCATAGCGCAGTTTATTCATTTTTCCCTGGGATCACTGAACCCATTCTAGTATCTTGGAAAATCGGGTTTTGCTTAAGCCGGTGCTAGGGGACGTATGCAGCCCTGCAAATTACATTGAAGCGTCTCAGACTAGATTTTCCTTTTTTATATGTTCTTTGATTCCAAGGACAACATTTAAATATCTTTTGTCCGCTTTCTGCATAATGAGGCATTTCATCCCTAGAATAAGTTCTTTCCGAATCTTCCTCAAAGATAAATATGATACAAAGTGAAAAAGAAATGCTGTAAATCTCGAATCATCACGAAAACATACCTATATAATTTTGACCCCCTTGAACCCCACTTTCATATAGTGAAACTGGGGATTACAGAGGTATATATTATTTTTCTTATGTCTGCTCAAAACATAGATTGTGGCTACTCGTTAGAACCGCCTCGTCGAGGCGGTTCTAGCGAGTACCCACAATCTATGTTTTGAGCAGAAATATGAAAATATCAGATTTTTTTTTATCTGAAAATTGTCATTGTTTGGTGGTAAAATTTGTAGTATATTTGAATAGGCGTGTTTTCTAAATGTAGTAACGTATCTCAATATCCAATATCAGAATTCAGAACTTTTTACCGCCTTGGAGAAAGTCTTTTTGTCTGGCAGTTTCACACTCAAATCAGAACACACATAACGTATTTACCCTAAGTTTTCGGCCTGAGCAAACAGCATGGACACTATTTGCATAAACTGTGAATTGTTTGTGAAAATGTAGAGGAGTAAACTGTGGATACGTGATTTATGTACGGTTTTTCTGTTGAACTTTGGGTGCTCGAATTCATTTTTCATAACTTTCTATAAGAAAGGTCCTAGTTCAGGTATATACACTTTTATTTCTCATCGGTTATTACAATACAGTTGACTCTAGTTATCTCGACCTCGCTTATCTCGAATAACCGCTTATCTCGAAGTGAAAATCTGGTCCCTGCCTAAACATGAAAATCTAACAACATGTAACAAAATATTGTGGAAAAGAGGAGAAATTGCTCCAAAGGAGCAGGAGCAATTTCTCCTCTTTTCCACAATATTTTCAATATATTTTGAATTTCAAGAGTCCAGTTACATATAAATTTGTAAACTGTGGTTGTTCGATTTATGTTTTCCTGAATTCTGCAATTCGGATATGTCGAGGTACGGATATCTCGAAGTATTTCAGAGAGTCCGTTGGAATTCGAGATAACGAGAGTCGACTGTATTATGAAATCAAAATGTATATTCAAACAGTCCACCACCTTTCTTTTAGTTCAGTCTGTAAAACATAACCGCCCGTACCCAATTTCCGACCCACAGCGGGATTATTTAACCACAAAGATCTTAAATATTTCAGTCACTCTGTCAGCAGACGATAACAGTCCTTTTAAGGGATTCCTTGTGATAGCCCATCGCGTTGAAGGGGACAGAGAAAAGGCACTTGGAACATACACGAACTTCCCCGAAGATAAGGCCAAGACCGATTACTGCATTGATGACCAAGACGTAAGTATCAACAAAAAAAACCAAAAGGTCTAAAAAGGAGATTCTTCTAAAATGCAAACCGAAAACAAAAGAGACAACTGATTTTAACCTATACCACTCTCAGAGCAAATTCAGTTGACGGCCAATGGCTGATTTTTTCCCATAAAATATACTCTGACAGCTCATGCAAATTAACTCCTCAGGAGACAATTCGCAAAGCTTATTTTATGGAAAAAGAAAACAAAATGTAATCTGCTTTTTTTTTTAAATCAAGAGGCCAAAGGACTCGCCCGTATGTAGTCACACTGCACATAACCCTAGCAAGCAGTCTCCGAGAACCACTGCTGCCGTGTTCATTCAACGCAATTCAACAGTCATGGGTGGAGTTGGCATTTAATACTGTTTTCCTATTTTAATACCTTTTTGGCTGCCATTGTAACGCTCTTCTCCTTAACCATTGAATTGATTTGATCGAAACTTGGCAAGAATATTACTTGTGTGTTTCTCTATGAAATTCGTGTTTATATGGTTGCTAACTAAAGTGATTTCATAAAATATGTGTGTTAGTTGATAGTTTGATTCGTACAATTATCCGTATTCATCCCAGCACGTATTATATGACTTCATAATATGCTCTTTGGTACTAACACTACCGTATGGAAAACGTGTGCGCGCAAAAACAAAATTATTTCGTGTTATTTGCATTAAAAAAGCTTCCAGTTTGGATACAGAATATTGTTTAATAGAACGTTTGCATTAATTAGAATATGACATTGGCAATATAATCTACTATGACCTTATTTTAAAATAAATATAACTTCTTTTATGTTTAAAAAAAAACCGCATCCTTCTAACTATTCATAATTTAGTCACCGTATATGTTTCTTGCTGCAATGAAATTGTGCTGTTTATCCATATTATTCGTCTTTGTAGCCTTATTTCCGTATATTTTCTGTGTAGTCACTTCTACTCTGTACCCGTGAGATTAACTGTACGATTTGCGATGACATCATAACCATATTTTCTGATAACTGCTACAAAGATTTTTTATATATAAACAAGAAAGAAAAAAAAAAGGTAAGAGAAAAGTCCAGGGAGTGCCACAATCACAAGCCGCAACCCATCCCAGACACGAAGAGGAAGAGGAAACAGACAAAACCAAACAAGCGCAAATCGAACAATCGTACGAAAAGCACTAAGATTAGCTCTCTCCCCTGAGCGAGGTAATCGCAATGCTAAAGAGACTAAAAAAACAAGAACAAGATAGCACAAGGCAAGACTAAAAACAAATTCTCGTACTTGCAGAAGCATAATTTCATTTGAGGGCGAAATAAGCTGCTTCTTCAAAAACATGGGGAAAACAAAATAAAATGACGATACATTGTATAAAAACTAAATATATGTTATTAGGAGCAAGACATAGGCTCGATGACAGCAGTGAACTGAGCTTATATATTAACGATAATTGTATTGAGAAAGTTACCAAACAGAAGCTTCTTGGCGTATTTATAGACGAAAACTTGTCATGGGCACCGCACATTGACCATCTTTGTTCATTGATATCAACTAAAATCTCTCTTCTCAAACAACTAGCTGAATATGTCCCACAGAACATTCAGAAACTATTTTACCAAAGTTATATTTTACCTCTGTTTGATTATGGCTGTAACACATGGGGCACCACATCGAGTCAAAATATCGAAAGACTTTCAAAACTGCAAAAACGAGCTGCCCGCATTATTTTGCAAGCTGAATTCAGAACGCCATCTGCTACTATGTTCCAAGAGCTCGGATGGCTAACTATACCTAAAAGATTAATTTATAATAAAGCTATTTTAACTTATAAGGCACTAAATAATATGACACCAATATATATTACAAAACTACTAAAGCCAATGTCAATCGCCCATGAACGATCATTGAGATCATCTTCAAACGGCCTCTTATCTGTCCCAAGATCAAGAACTGCACTATACGACCGCTCTTTTTCACATTCTGCCTCTCGGTTATGGAACTCAATGCCGACATCTCTAAGGACAACAAACTCACTAAATGAATTCAAAACATCTCTTAAACAGTATCTTTAAATGTTTTTATTTGATATATTCGCATACAATAATAACTTTTATCATAAATACGGAGTGTGCAATTTCCATTTCGATGTTGTGTTAATGTAATATTTTTCACTTTGTGAGCTATGAAAACTTTTATCAAGCTTGTTCTTAAAATCTATTTAATTTTTATCTCAATTTTAACTTTTAGGAACTCCAAACCTATTATATTTTATCCAGTTTTAAATACTTTCCGACTTATTGCATCCTGTACAAGAAACACAGTTCTTATTGTTGTATAAAATGTAAATATGTATGTATATGGTTGCATGTAATGTTTGAGTTTTACGTTATTTTATGTTCAGTCTGCTATACATCTTTTATGGAGGGCCACTTGGTAGAATGGCTGTTTGAGCTAAAAGTGTTACCCTCTAAAAACATTGATAAATAAATAAATAAATAAATTCTTTGAGAATAATTGTAATTTCCTGTTACAAATCCTGTTACAAATCAGGGCCCAGTTGTTCAAAGCGTCGTTAGCTTAACGAGCTCGTTAAGGGTCATTTCGTTAACTGTTTTAGCGGATTCAGTATACAATATTCTGAATTTTTTTGCTGAAAAAATGTGAGTAGCAAGCTACTCACTTTTTTTCAGCAAAAAAATTCAGCATATTTGCGTCTCACTCGATTAAAATTTTAACGAATCGTTAACTAACGACATCGTTAGTTTTGAACAACTGGGCTGCGTCCTTTTGCAAGCTTTCCATTTCTTCCTGACTACACCTTCCTGACGTTGACGTCACAATGTTCCAAATTATTATCGGATGACATCGGGCTTCTACGTTTGTGGCGTAAGGTTGTGAAACGGCAATTCAAATATTCATACGCTTGTAACTTCTTTATTTGTGTACAAAATTATCAAATGTCAGTAGCCATTGTCTTAGTTGAAATAAAAGGAACATTTTGGTAACAAAATGGGTTGATTTTGTTGAACTGTTTATTTTTCGCCTTTTGTTTTGGCATTTCCGTTTGAGAAACGAGAGAAGAGGGCATTGTTTTCTTGGTGACATGTGAGAAAAAATGATCACTGATTTTCAGTGACGAAAGGAAAATACCAACACTCGGGTCCACCGCTCCAGTGGGAAAATCGGCAAGTCTCGATTCCACTGGAACGTTGGACCGCCCAGGTTAGGATTTTCCTGACTCCACTGAACATCAATGCGGGGGTCATATACTTGATCATCCAAAATGTTGACCAATTCATATACTGCCCTTTTAGTTTTTGTACCCATTTTTTGCTGGTTATTACACAAATATCACAGTCAATTCATATAATACCAAGAGGATAAGCAGCCACGAAAAATCTCTGAGCGAAAAATATGTGCATCTACCAGGATGTCAGAAAAATGGGGCCTTTCACATAGGATCCAGAAAAATTGGACCATTCATACATTTTTTGTTGAAAAAAGGGGGCCAATCATATACCTGGCAGCGCTGAAAAAGGGGGCTATTCGGCACGCACATCCGTACTATGCCACTATGCCATATATAGGAAGTTAACCCCCCCCTCCCCCCCCCCCCCCCACACACACACCGAGAAGCGTGTGAGCTGTCTCGTATATAGCAACGTAATGTGTGAGCTCTCTCGTATATAGTGGCTCTTATCCCACATGGGTTCTGATATGGGATCGATTTTGCCGCTGGCAAGAAAGCACAGGGATTTCTCGACCCCATATGCATGGGTATGTGAGAAAAGAATTTCTTTCTTAGGGTAATATCCAGGATTTCCTTATCTGGTGTGTAAGAATATAAATTTATTCATATATTTTTGCCTGCTAATATTAAAATTCTGCAGGATAATTGTCAAGTAATACCCATGAAGCCAGGTTTCAATACTTCTACTTTTTTCCGCCAGGTACTTTTGACGCACACAAACAACGAAAGCATAACTGAGTTGCGGTTTTCCTATAAAGCTCCCGATAAAAATGAAGGGGACATCATCTTCAAGTACGTATTTACAGGAATTTACAATTTCGCATATTACTTATCATGTTTAATAATATCTTATTCATTGTGTTTGTAATCTCTAAAACAAGATATATTTGCTTCTTTGTTCAGTTCTGAAAAGTATATTTAATAAATACCACGTTTCTACATCGTGTGTTCTTTAATTTCCGTGCCATCTTTTGATTAATTTCCATCAGAATAATTGTCATAACAGTCATTTGTAAAGTATGAAACGCCTTATACATTCATTAGTATCAACGAAGAAGCTTTTTTTTTTTTTTTTTTTTTTTTTTTTTTTTTTTCAAAATGTATTCGAAAGAAAAGCCAAATAATAACGTTGTATGCTTAAGTATTTTAACTTTAGAAAAAAAGCATATTGACTCAAATTTGATCAAAATCGATTAATAAATATGAAAGATGTTACAATTTAAAGCCTTTTAAATGTGAACTTGGGCGCCGCTGTTTTGGATATTCATTTAAACATTTAATTTTTGTTAAGACAAATAAACGCTGCCTATTGACAGAAATATACTGTTTACGTTTGCAAGTTGTTAGTATATATGTAATTGAACATATTTATAGGTATACATAATACAACATTGTTTCAGATGCGATTTATTTAATTTCCTGCATATTTAATAAGTGATTTTGAGCTCACTTATACATAAAAAAGCGACTTGCTTAGCAACATTTTCTAGCTCTTCTATACCGAATAAATTTCTTATTTCTCAGCCAGTTTTCCAAACATTTTCACCAAACTACGCAGCTAAACAGGCTTTTTATTATCTAGTATGTATATTACTTGATGCACGTTTCACTTTTAATATAAGCCGGAGCACAGGTCATCATACAAAGCGCCCTAGTCTAGGCGGGAAATAGTCTGCGTGTGCGTGTGCATTGTGGCGAGGGTTTTCACTGTTGGAGCACACAACATATTTAGGGAACTAGATGTACTTTTAGGGGAGGTAGCTTGTTCAAAATAGACTGTGATCCCATCTGAAAAAAAGTTTCTATTCTAAGAGGAAAGGAGAGCACTCATCTGAAGGTGCGCCGCTTGCATGTGCCAAAAATATTCCGAAGTAGGGATTCTTTGGAGCTACAAGAACAAATCAAACATTGAAAATAGCAGACTGTGTTCGATTGAGTCTGTTTATAAGGAATAATGCATCAGGAAAACATGCCTATAAAATTTTGACCCCCTAAAATCCCACTTTTATATAGTAAAATTGGAGTTTACAGGGGTATACATTCATTTTCTTATTTCTGCTCAAAAACATAAATTTGGGTACTCGTTAGAACCACCTCACCGAGGCGGTTCTAACGAGTACCCACAATCTATGTTTTGAGCAGAAATATGAAAAATGTTTTTTGTCTGAAAATTTTCAGTTTTTGGAGATCAGTTTTTCTATATATTTGAATAGGCGTGCTTTCGTAGTGAAAAATGCAATTTTCTCACAAGTTCAGGGCGAAGTTTTACGGCATGCACTAGTACTGTACGCCAGCTGCTGCGAACACAGAATATTCGGGTTCCCTTGGAAATATTCGGGATCCTTTGGAAATATTCGGGATCCTTTGGAAATCTTCGGGATCCTTTGGAAATATTCGGGTTCCTTTGGAAATACAGAAGAAAAGAAAATCAGAAAACAGCAGACTCAGTTTGACTGAGCCTTTTCATGAGGAATAATGGAAATTCTAATACTCCTCGCCTATATAGCCAATGATTAAATTCAGTCGCCTATATAGCCAATGGTTAAATTCAGTGATTTATTCTGCAACAAATCACTGGGCGGAAGCGCGCGACGCTATCTGGCACCGTTTCAACATCATTTTGACGCTTTGCTGAGTCAGTTCGTTTCCACGACATTAGACGATGTAACGTCGTTTCCTGGCATCAATAATCATGATAACGTAAGAAATGCACGTAAATAACAGCGTTACAGTCAAAACTGTGGGCGGGGATTCTTTATGCGATAGCGGTTAGTTGGAAGAATCTGAAGGATACAATTACTTTTTCGTCGTTTTTATGTGTTAGAGTCGAAATTCAGCTCTTGTGCGTGATTTTTTGAGTAATAAATCACAGTTTGTGGGTCAGTTGTAAGTAGATAAAGCAGTCGCGCTCCGCGCTCGTGATTTGATCTAGTTTACAACTGACATCCAAACAGTGATTTATTACTCAACAAATCACTGCTAGAGCCTAGAGCTGATTTATTTCTTAAATACAATGTCCCCAGCAAAGACAAGGTTTGTCACGACATTTTTACTCTCTTTTGTTGGTTTAAACAATATTTTATTCATTTAAGTTCACATATATACATCGCATATTGTTATATGGTACAGGATTTGATAAAAAGCTAAAAGTTTATATAAATCATCTCATGATTTGTTTTTTGGTTTAAACAATCTTTTCTGTTTTATTAGGTACATGGTGGTTGTGGATTATGCAACTTTCTGGATTGATCTAACAGCGCCAGTTTTAAGATCGGCGACTCCTGCAAACGTGGTCCCAGCCGAACAGGTAAAACAATCGATATGTAACTACTCGGCTGCATCCGTATCCTTTTGTTTTGATAGTAAAGAATCCTGGACACCTTTGTCCGAGATTCCTTTGATATTTTCCTAATATTTCCATAATAAATAATTTTCATCTATAACAAAGAAGCGTTCGGGTGACCGAGTGGTTAGCGCTACCGACTTTTGGATCACGAGGTCTTAGGTTCGAATTCCACCACAGGCGGAATTCAGCTCTTGACTGTGCCGCTCTTTATTACACAGAGTCTTTCATTGTCGCAATTCCATCATCTCGATATGTCTTAAATAATGTTGAAAGGAACATAAAATACCAATCATCATGTAACAAACTGTGTCACTACATAGTTCATAGCATGTACTAAGTACTGATTTTATGCCCCCACTTCGAAGAAGTTGGAGGGGCATATTGCTCTTGGGTAGGCCTCATCAGTGACCATCCAGAAGTTTCGAAAATCCCGGAATGGGTTCAATGTTCACAACCGCAGTCAGCATTCTGCTTAAATTCATATCGGACCGTTATCGGCCCGACAGGATTCCTGGTCTGATATAGTTTTAAGCAGAATGCTAGCTGGGAATTAAAGGAAAAGCGAATATAAACTATATAGACTTTTTACGGACGTCACACGGCACTAACACCAGCTGCAGTGTAGATAAATAATTCTAAAAGGAATGAGAGCAATGAACACACACACGCACACAGAGAGAGAGAGAGAGAGAGATTAAACAGCTGAAGAGTCAAAGTTTCTGGACCAGACTAGCTAGTTTCGGCCAAGTAAGCATCATCAGTGATCCTCATATAAAGTCTCAAAATTCCCAGAATGGAACAAAGCATTTTAAGATTTCGCTGTAACGCAGCTTATACATTTTATACATTTATCATTGATAGGAATCTTTCGACTTCGAGGATATAGACTGGGGAGCTTGTGGAGATACCAAAGGCTGTTTCTTCTATCCAAAATCCTGCAGTGGTAGCGACTGTACTGTAGCAGTTACTTACGAAGCCCGTGGAGATGATTTCATATTTGAAATGTCTACTTCTAGAGCTGACTTCGTTGCCGTAGGCTTTTCGGATGATCCTGTGATGGTTTGTTATTCTAAATTAGGCCAGAGTTTTTTATCTTTAGGTTTACGGGACATTTCTAAAAAATGCTGTTGGTGGAAAGGAATAAAAATAAGAATAAAGATATGAAAAAGCTTGGGTCTATCAAACTGAAATAACTATCGACCAATGATACATGTATAATGCAACATTCCAGCCCAAATTTGAAGAGAAGGGACATTAAATAAAAATAAAATTTGAAAATACAAATTGTATTTTTCCGGAGGAGCTAAAATCGTAGAGTAGGCTCTTCTGTAAACCTAAATATAAATCTTGTTCAATTTCATTTTAGTGAGAGCGGTTGCATTACCGTCAACAGATTTAATGTTCCACATTTCGACAACCCGTTTTCCTGTTATAGCCAACCTAATAATTTCCTGCTAATCTGATAATGTTTAATTCTGCATTCGAACATATTAGACTTATACACTATAAATAGGAATAACACTTTTTCGACTTTTATTATACACTCTGATGCATATAGATAGGAATAAACAAACAAAACCAAAGAAAACTTCACAATTTTGAAGAAAAATGTTTTAATCATATTGAGTACAATATGGGTGGGTGAATATGAGTACTACAGTAAAATGCGCCAAACCTACAGCATTGGGTAATCAAGCCCGGATGGGACTGCGGTTGTTCGGTAGCTCCTAGAACTTTATGTCATGTTTTATAATTCCTTACTATAAGCTGGTTCAAATCTATATATGATACTTTGTAGAGCCAGTCTTTGATACTTGGTCTCTGACATCAAGATGTGTTGCTGCTATCAAAGAGGTGAGGCAAGCAGAAGGCAGTAGATTGCCTTTAATTCATTAAGTAAATTAATATTTATAATTCATTGATGAAAATGATATTGGTATCCGACAAGAAGCTAGAACAGGTTCGACTGAGAATACTAGCAATGTTGATCAAATTCAGGGAGAAAAATAGATAAAATGCATTAGAGACGGCCATGTTTGTATAATGGTCGTCCAAATATAGGTCATTAGCATATGACCGCATCGATTTGTGACGTAGCATTTTTCGGAGATCAACAAAATCATACTCGAGCACACATATGCCTGAGATATAAAAACTAAAGGATACTCTGTACACTTTGTCTGTTATTTTCTTGCTTAACAATATAGTATACACAACTAATGTGAATCTGAACATTTTGCTTTTAACATTTAAATCGTTACAATTTAAACACACAAGAAATAAAACATACGAATTGAGAAAAATGTTAGGTTTGCCGTTAAAAGAGTGGACTACTTTTTTGCATATCTGCATAAAACGGTTGTACTGTTGTCCGCAGCAATGAACAAAAAGTGTAGTCCGGGCCGCGGTTCCACCAAACATCGAAACGGACCTTTTCATCGAGAGGGGCCGAAATGGGTTATCGGTTACCGAAAAGGACTTTGTAAATATGATATTACAATTTACATATGACTTATATGACACTGAAAAGATTTTAACACCGAATCATTTTGTAAATGTTTTGTTTTGTCCCGATCAATTCCATATAATAATGTTGTCTATACCAAGTCTGCAAAATGCATAAAAGTGCCAGTGCCTCATGTCCGGCTTTCTGCTCTCAGACTATATTTTACAAATAAATTTGTATACTGTTTATGCATGTTTTAATTTAATAGCGTAAATCCATCTAGACATTACGAAAACATATACAAATATACTGAAAATTTTACCACCAAACAATGAAACATTTCGGATAAAAATATTCTGATATTTTTAATGTTTATGCTGAAAACATAGATTGTGGGTACTCGTTAGAACCGCCTCGATGAGGCGGTTCTATCGAGTACCCACAATCTATGTTCTCAGCAGAAATAAGAAAAAGAATGTATACCCCTGTAAACCCCAGTTTTACTATATAAAAATGGGGTTTAAGGGGGTCAAAATTATATACACAAGTTTTCGTGATGAGGCCTAAAATTCCAGAAAATCGCCCCATCAGTATTGTCAGTGTTTTATTGTTTTTGCTACTGTTCTGTATCAAATAAACATTCCCTAGCGTCTTTGTACCATCTGGTATAGTGATTTATTCTATTTATTTACTTTGCTTGGACTAATAAAATATTGTATTTATATTCGCACACAAAATTGTACTTAATTGTCCAAGAAAATGTAAAGCTTGTATTAAAATGTGCTGCATAGTTGGCTGTAGCGCCTAACGATTCTCGTACGGAACTTATACTGTTTGAACAAAGCCGAGTATGAAAATTGCAAAACACAGTTCTGCCTATATATCTACAAAATCTTTTCTGTTTTTTTTTTTTTTTTTGTTTTTTTTTTTTTGTTTTTGTTTTTTGTTTATTATTATTATTATTATTATTATTATTATTAAATGCAATAGACTAGTGTAATAAACAGATGGCTACGCCAGAAACAGACTGTGGAAGCACATGTTGATCTGGAGAGTCTCCGCAGAGATATTTGCGACAAAACATTATAGCGTTGCATACCTTCATAGTTTATACCCTATTAACAATACTAAACAACTTCTATCTTATTCATAGCCATAGTATGGCACTCCCTGTAAATGACACAAAACTATGGGTGTCCGTGCCAGCGAAATTGCTAATTAATATTTTTAGTAGACCAAAATCCACTTGATAATACTAATATGAAGCAAACTGATTTATAAATTTACCCACTAACAGTTTACTTAAACCTCGATAATGATCCAATGCAGATTTAAGTGGAAACTAAATGGGTAGGAGACAAATTGCCAAAAATTTAAGACCCTTATAAAACTACACGTCGGTTGTAATGAGATGAGCCTAAACTATTCAAAGACAAGATATGAAAAGAATAATTGTTTATTTTAACACTCAGCTAAATATTTGTTCCAGGGCAAAGATCACGTGCACACATGCACCGGCGTAAATGATCTTTTGACAGTTCAGAATGGATATAACCCCTTTCAGTACTACACGAGAACGTATAGGGTAAGTGCATCATAATACAGTGAACCCTCGTTACACCGACAGCATTTGCTCCCAAAAATGTTGCTGTTAAAATGAATTTGCTAGTGTAAAGAATCCATAAACACAGCAGATTGATATTTAAGAAAGCGTTTGTTTTATTCTTAATTTCCTCATGTAATATATGGAACGTCCAAAACCTATGTTTCTTGAAGTATAAGATACAATATTCTTGCATAATTTCTGATTAACTATCACCACCTAAGCGAAGATTTCGTGCCATTCAAATTATTATAATGGCGGGTTTGGAAGTTTTCTGCGTTCTTCAAATGCCTTTGTTTGCAACTTTCAGCAGATAAGATGAACCGCAACGTCAGAAAACGTACTATCAGACGTGCGCACAGCGAAAATTCAAATCCGCCAGCACATCCTCTTCGTTTTCCGCATAAAGCAAATGTGCATTCGAAATCTTGGCTATCCAAACAGCGCCCAGTGAAGATTCAGATCAGTCTGCGCATTCGCGCTGTCTGATCTGAATCTTCGGTGGGCGCACATGTTCGACGGTACATTTCTGACGTTGCGGTTCATATGAGCCGCGTCGCCAGAAAAAGGGTCTTCTGACTTTCCTTCAAATCAAACTTTCAGTGGGCATCTCCAGTCCCTTAACAAGGCCACATGTCTATTGCCTTGGCTGAAACTTTCCTTTGGCCTACCTGCTATGTAAGCGAACAGCATAGGCTCGCATAAACCTGTGTTCTTCGCACAAGCAATGTCGGCTCTTTTACCATAACACGTATCATGTGTCTGTGTAAAACACATTGGACTGCAGGGCTTCAAAAGAAGGAGATGAGGAACAAACACTGACATTACAAACGTCTCATATGAAACCCCGACGCATAAACAAAGAAAGACTACAACAGAGGAATCGCCTTGGAACGGTCAGAAGAAAAAAACTACTCTTTTCTGGGAAAAAAATCCATCATTTTGTCGTCTGTTGAATTCGCGCATAGTGGTAAAGATTAAACAAGAAGAAATATTAATAACAAATACAACTGACTCTCATTATCTCAAACACTGGTAGCTAGAACTAATGTTTGTCAAACCAAATGAAGGCATGTATTGATTAAGTTCCTTAACTCCTAGCTTTTACTTGATATGATGAGAGTTGACTGTACTACAGAAAAATAGATTCCCACATGCAGATGTTTAAAACATTGTATCTATGCTCCGTTCATTTTGCAGATTTTTTTTTCTTGCTTACTAAACCTGGTTTTCCGCGATTTTCACGATGGCTGACCAATCTTATCATACCGCGCTTATCCGATCCGTCGGCCGGATAAAAATAAAGACCTTAACGTGCATTCAATACATTGATTATATAGGTGGTCATGTAATTTCATCTTCAAGACAATGGTTGTACAGACGACTAGCATCTAGAAGGTGACAAATGTCGTGTGTTTATGTTACGTCGGACGTCGACGGAAAGAACTGAATGTCAATCGTTGATGACGTCAGCTTCTTTGGTCGGTAAAAAGAAACCTTTATAAACGCTAAAATTTTCATTTAATCAGTTCTAATTAAAGTCTTAAACTGCTTTGTATCAAAAGGTATACGTTCGGTGCAGAGTGAAAATTCCTTTCCTAGGGATAACTGGGAGGCTCGGGAGCCTTCCCGAGTGATGCCGAACAGTTAACCTCGAAACGGCTATTTCAGTCTGCACCTCACGCTCATGAAAGATTCTAATAGGTATTTACCCTGAGTGTATTAACTTACGACTGAATTGTGTGTGCTTACAGACTGGGTTTAGAGATATGTCTGCCAGATCAGCCGACGGAAAACTGCAATGCCGCCTGACTAGACCAAGATCAATGAAAGTATTCACAGAGTTTTGGGGCTACGACACATACGATCTCAACAATGAATATTATATGTTACTTGCATGGGGAAAGGTATATGAAAGTAAGAAAGCATTATTGCATTTGGATATTTTTTAAATATATTTGGCTTTATTTGATGTAGAATATCTCACAACCTTGGGCTAGAAAGCAGTATTGCACGTTAGATTACTGTTCACGAACACTCAGTAAATGACAGTTGCATGTATTTTGCATGGGGAAATGTGTATGAAAGTAAGAAAGCATTATTAAAATTTGGATTTTTTAGATTTATTTCGATTTACTTACTGTAGAATATCGTACAACCTTAGGCCAGAAAGCAGCACTGCACGTTAGATTACTCTTCAGGAACAGACTCAGCAAATAAGTATCACATGTTCATCACGAAAACATGCCTATATAATTTTGACCCCCTCAAGCCCCACTTGTATGTAGTAAAACTGGGGTTTACAGGAGTATACATTATTTTTCTTATCACTGCTCAAAAACATAGATTGTGGGTACTCGTTAGAACAGCCTCGCCGAATTTTTATCTGAAAAAAAAATCAGTTTTTGGAGGTGAAATTTTCTATATATTTGAATAAACGTGTTTTCATAATGTTCTTGCATTAGGAAACGTGTATGAAAGTAAGAAAGCATTGTTGTAGTTGAATCATTTTGAACGTAGCTTATCGCTCAATTATGGACTATAACAGTATTGTATGCTAGATATCTGTTCATAAATAGACTAAATAATAAGTCTATTATTTTTCTTTTATTCGATTTATTTAAATAGCATATTCATTGCTCAACCATGAGCTAGAATTCAGTATTGCATTTTAGAATTCTGATCATGAACCGACTCAGCTTTTCTTTTTTTTTTTTTTTTTTTTTTTTTTTGTTTGTTTGTTTTTTCACATTACGAAAACACGCCTATTCAAATATATAGAAAATTTTACCTCCAAAAACTAAAAATTTTCAGATAAAAAATTCTAATATTTTTCATATTTCTCCTCAAAACATAGATTGTGGGTACTCGTTAGAACCGCCTCGCGGAGGCGGTTCTAACGAGTACCCATAATTTATGCTTGGAGCAGAAATAAGAAAAATAATGTATACCCCTGTAAACCCCAGTTTTACTGTATAAAAGTGGGGTTTAAGGGGGTCAAAACTATATAGGCGTGTTTTCGTGATGATTTATGTGTTAACTTCCAAACGATCTTTCATTTAAGAATTTATTTAATGATCATTAAGATGATGTTGTAAGATAAAGCTGTATCTTCAAGTGAATGTATTTCAAGCTACAGGGAAAGGACTATCTTATATTGTTGTAACTTGTGTCCAATTCCTTTGTTTAACATACAATGAATTCTGATTAGTCTAATCTATTCAATTATCATTCCGTGACTTGCTGATTTGCTAAATGAAATATGTTAATGAGATTTGAGGAAAACTGGTTTAAGATACCGCCCCATCCCAAGTCAGGATGCAGTTCTTCTGTTGCAGGTCTTCGAGATATATGTGCGTCTGAGGTTTCATATTTGACATTTGTGTTGTCCCTATTTGTTATACCCTGGACATACGAAGTATGTAGAGGGGTATATAGTTTTTGGTTTTCCATTCGTCCGTTCGTTTGTTCCTACGTAGGTTCGTTCGTCTTTCCGTCAAGTTCATGGAACTAGAGTCAAAGTTTTTCTGTCAGAGTTTATAAGACCTTATATTATAAAGATCCTTTGATGTATTTCATTTATATTTGGCATGATAGTAGATATAGGTCTAAAGTTTTACTCAGTGCTATCCCTGACACGAGGCCTGACCTTTAGGTCAAGGTCACGGACTTAGATTTTTTATATAAAAGTCAAAAGTTTTGCATTTAAGTTTATATAGCTATATTATCATCCCTTTTATGAATTTCATGTATATTACGCATGATGGTAGCTATAGGTCTAGAAATTTACTCAGAACGATCCCCACCCCAGGATTGACTTAGAATTTTCATATAAAAGTCAAAATGTTTGCATTTAAGTTTGTATAGCTAAATCATAAAGACCTTTCGATGAATTTCATTTATAGTTGGCATGATGGTAGATATAAAGTTTTACTCAGAGAAAATGGTGAAAAAACAATTACTGTTCACATGCACTGGAAGAATAATAATTGTTCACATACACTGAAGGATTACTATTGTTCACATATACTGAAAGCACTTGAAGAATAACTGTTCTTCATTTACACTGAAAAAAAATACTACTGTTCACATAATTATACTGAAAGAATTACGATTGTTCGCATACACTGAAAAAATTACTATTGTTCACAAACACTGAAAGAATCACCATTGTTCATATACACTGAAAGAATTACTATTGTTCACATACAATGAAATAATGAAAAGATTACTATTGTTCACATACACTGAAAACACTGGAAGAATAACTATTCTTCACATACACTGAAAGAATTACTACTGTTCACATAATTATACTGAAAGAGTTACGATTGTTCATATACACTGAAAGAATTACTACTGTTCACATAATTATACTGAAACAATTACGACTGTTCACATATACTGAAAGAATTACTATTGTTCACAAACACTGAAATAATTACTATTGTTTATATACACTGAAAGAATTACTATTGTTCACATACAAAGAAAAATAGAAAGGAAGGCAATGATCAGGAATCGATACAACTGAGTCCTCCGTGAAATCACCTGACCAGTAAACGACACCAGAATCTGACCAACCAAAACAGCTTACCAGTTAACGGTTAATGTTATTGCTTAGACAAACAATATTACCTAGTATGTACTTTTTCATTGATAAATACAGGTACGAATGCAGTTTTCATTGACAAATACAGGTATCACGATATTGTTTGTCTAAGGATTTACGCAGGGGTGTGGTTATAGCCTTCTGACGGAGGAGTCAATTATCCCACACCTCCCATTAGCGACATCAAAGGGAAAGAAACACAAAAACGAAATAACAGGACCCTAATGCAAACATCACTAGCAGAAAGCCAAACGGACAGTTACTTTCCCACAAAGAGGCCAAATGGCTATCCAAAACAAAAAGATGTAAGCGACACATACATTCAAAGACGAACTATAACAAAAATAAACCATGACAGAGGAAGCCCCTTGGAACGGTCAGTGAAAAGTATTTCACTGGGGGGGTGGGGTGGGGGGGGCTTAAATCGATTTTACGTGGCCACAACTCTCGCCCTTACTTCTGCCGCGGTTTAGAAAGAATGAATAGAAAAGAATGAAAGGATTACTATTTTTCACATTCACTGAAAGAATGAAAGAGTTTCTATTGTTCACATACACTGAAAGAATTACTGTTGTTTACATACACTGAAAGAATTGCTATTGTTCACATACATTGAAAGAAATGAAATAATTACTGTTGTTCAAATACGCCAAAAGAATTACTGTTGATCAATTACTATTGTTAACATACTCTGAAATAATGACTCTTGTTCAAATACACTGAAAGAATTACTATGGTTTACATACACTGAAGGAATGACTGTTGTTTATATACACTGAAAGAATTACAGTTGTTCTATTACACTGTAAGAATTACCTTTCTAAATACACTGAAAGAATTCTATTGTTCACATACACTGAAAGATTCACTATTGTTCATATACAATGAAAGAATTACTATCATGGTTTACATACAGTGAAAGAATTACTATTGTTGTTCACATACATTGAAAGAATGAAAGAATTACTATTGCTCACATACACTGAATTTCTATTGTTTACATACACTGAAAGAATTATTATTGTTCACATACAGCAAAAGATTTTTTTTGTTCACATACACTAAAGGAATTACTATTATTTACATACACCGAACGAGTACTATTGTTTACATACACAGAAGGATTGAAAGAATTACTATTGTTCATATACACTGTTAGAACTATTGTTCACGTACACTGATAGAATTACCATTATTCACTGAAAGAATTACTATTTTTCACTTACACTGAAAGAATAACTAATGTTTACAAAGACTGTAAGAATAGATATTGTTCACATACAATGAAAGAAGAAAACAATTACTATTGTTCATATACACTTAAAGGATTATTATGGTTGACACACATTAAAAGAATTACTATTGTTCACGTACACTGAAAAACTGAAAGAATTATGACTGTTTATATACACTGAAAGAATTAAAGTAACTATTGTTCAAATACACTGAAATAATGGAACAATTACTACTGTTCATATACATGTACACTGTAAGAATGAAAGAATTACTATAGTTCATATACATTTAAAGAATTATTATTGTTCACATACGCTGAAAGAGTAACCGTCCCAAGACGCTGTTCCTGAGTAAATTCCTTTATAAGTTCCTGTCATAACAATATTTAACAGACACAGCGGTTCAGATGTATCATGCAGGAGGTCGTGCACTGTCGGAGTCGAAGGTTGACTTTCATGAGAAAATAATCATCCGTGGTTCATCGCTTCCTCTTCTAACAAAGCTCCATGGTAAGAGAATTGTGTTTCCAGACACTTTGTAATTAGTATATGTGGCGAGTGGAGTATTTGTGATATGATATACAAGTATTAGCTTTCACAAAAAGCTTGTTCTAGGCTTAGCGCACTTCATGTGCTGAGGGTAAACCAAGTTTTTTTTTGAAAGCGGATACTTGGTTATATAAGTTGAGTAGTCCATGGAAAATAGCATGGGATCATTCCATGACCTTTCAACATGTAACAGTAACGTGTTAAAAACACGTGCCCTATATGTCAAATGCGAATAGCGTAGGACAAGATCGGACTGTATCTATGCTGTCTGATCATGTATTTCTCTGTTTGTCGATATTTTCTAGTGTCCACACACGTCTGTTAGTTGTCAACGAAGGTTTTGTTTTGCCTGAATGCGGAAATAAATATGAAGATACCCAGGAAAAACAAAAATAGACATGAAATCTGAAAACTGTGATCATCTGTTACCAGACGGGTTATAGTTACCTTAAAACAACTTGTAAACCGACATTTGAGCGAGAGGCAACATTGATAAAGACTGTATACGAGATGAAAGACCTTAACTAACCATTTATTTTGATACAAATTTGATTAACATTCGACGAATAATAAGAAAGTTATTTGGGTTTGATGATTTTAAGATTGCTTCTATAGACACTGCCATTTTGAATATTTAATGAGAATTTATGACATCATAAAGCCCTAATTAAAATATGCAAAACCTAAGTATATAGTATATGCAACAGTCTTTGAACTCTTCATTCGTTTACATAGCTTCTTCTCTAGATGTTTATTGATTTTACTTAAAACTATATAGTTTTTCTGTCAGAAGGAAAATTTTATTCAATATTTTAAACATTTTAGAATCTCATTAAATATTTAAACAAAATGACAACCACTTTGAGACCAGTTTTAAAATCGTTAAAGCTCATTAACTCTCTCAGATTTTGTCCGATTATGATCAAATTCGCATCACAATGCATGGTTTGTCAAGATCTTTCATCTCACACGAATTCTTCACGAACGTTGCATTTTCGTTCGCGTCAGTACCGTTGCCACACGAGCGACTTTATTTATACCTTAGTTACCAGACAGAGTGGCCTGGGGAAACACTGTAAAGCATTATCGATCAGGGTCTACACTGTTTGTCATTCCTTCGATATGTTATGATGAGATAGCTCAATGGCGCATTATGAGGTAGCTCAGTAGACGAACTCAAATTTTAAGCTAAGTATAGTGAGGAGTCATCGTGTCCTAATATTAATTTAAGTACAGGACATAAATAATTAATGATTAATACAAAGTTTGCCACAACATAGAACAGTGCGATAGCAGTTACCTAGCAATCATACTACTTAAATCTATATTGCAACGTTATCAACCCGCCGGCATCACGAAAACATACCTATATAATTTTGACTGCCTTAAACCCCTCTTTTATATAGTAAAACTGGGGTTTTGTTATTCCTCTTGGTGTCTGGGAAGGGCTGCGGTTTGTGATTGTGGCACTCCCTGGACTTTTCTCTTACCCTTTTTCTACAGGGGTATACGTTATGTTTTCCTTATTTCTGCTCAAAAACATAGATTGTGGGCACTCGTTAGAACCGCCTCGGCGGGGCAGTTCTAACGAGTACCCACAATCTATATTTTAAGCAGAAATGTGAAAAATATCAGCTTTTTTATCTGAAAATTTTCAGTTTTTCGAGGTGAAATTTTCTATATATTTGAATAGGCACGTTTTCGTAATAGGGATTCTTGTAAGGTCAATAACAGTTCGATATAGATTTAAGTAGAATGCTAGCTGGGTAGGCTCACCCTCTCATACTATATAGGCATATGCATATATTAAGTTTCTACTTATTTGTTTAGGTATTTTGATGTTCGTTGCTTGGATATTGTTTGTTGGCATCACTACTGTGATTTCTAGACACTTCAAGACTGGTTTTGGCAACAGCAAAATGTTTGGTATTAAAGTTTGGTTTCAGGTAGGTACGCCTAAAGAACCAATACATTACACTGAAGTTCAGAAACTTCAGAGGAAACTAGATTTATTTTTATCTGATCATATTTTCATGTAGAGTAAAATAGTGTGTGTGTGTGTGTGTGTGTGTGTGTGTGTGTGTGTGTGTGTGTGTGTGTGTGTGTGTGTGTGTGTGTTAAAACTACAAATAAAGTCTGTATTATTTGGTTTTACAGATTCTTCCATAGAAACATAAAATAGTGTGTGTGTGTGTGTGTGTGTGTGTGTGTGTGTGTGTGTGTGTGTGTGTGTGTGTGTGTTAAAACTACAAATAAAGTCTGTATTATTTGGTTTTACAGATTCTACCATAGAAACATAAAATAGTGTGTGTGTGTGTGTGTGTGTGTGTGTGTGTGTGTGTGTGTGTGTGTGTGTGTGTTAAAACTACAAATAAAGTCTGTATTATTTGGTTTTACAGATTCTACCATAGAAACATAATAGGACTAGATAACAAGTGTGGTATGATATTTCAATCATAATTGATGCTATTCAATTCATTGTTTACAAGCAGTAGCCTAAAAGGGGTATACACGCTAGTAGAATTATTCATACATTTTATTTCAACAACCTCACATTTATTTCTTGAAAAAAATGTAGGTTTTAGAGCAAACAGCTACTTCTGGGCATCGTTGGATGTCGGACTCTTGTATTTAATAGTAGCTATATTTTAAATAATTTTAATGGTTTCAAGTTCAGATGAGGCATCTGTCAGTCCAGATTGCAAAAACGGCGGAGCAATCCTTTAGGTGGTTCTTTTTATCTAAATGTTTACGAAAAGAGCTTTACATGAAAAGTATTTTAGTGTTTCTACTTATTATCCATTAAATAATAGCAATGTCCTGAATATTAACCCTGGTCCTGCTGAAACCGGATATGTTCTGCCTTTGCAACCAGTGTAGATCAAGATTAGTTGGCTTCTAAAGAATCCAACTGATCTGGATCTACACTATTTGTCATTAAGTGTGTGAATTTATATCAACAATCTGGATCAAGTAATCTGATTGGCTGAAAATTAGAAATGGGCGTGGCATCTTAATTTATTCAGCATGACAAGGGTTAAGCAGAATCTCTGTCATTTTTTTTATTGCGTTTGCTACCTTTCTGAAAAGGAGTCTAGTCTTGAAGAAAAGAACCTGCTCAGGAGGGGTTTAGGAAAACAAACAGCAGTAATAATAGTTGTTTCCCGTTCAAAAATGACAGAAAATATACAAAGTGATTCCAGTCCTCTTAAATGTAAACAAGAGGCCCATGGGCCACGATTCGCTCACCTTATTGAAAATGACATTGCATATCTGCAGATGCCATGCAGTATTCTTCCAGTATTGCCACAGCAAGTAGGACAGCAATTTAAGTAGGACAGAAATTTGACCGTGCCATAAAAAAGGTCAAAGGTAATCCTAGGATCATGCACGATTTTATGTTTGTATACAGCCCAGGGGTAAAGGCAGATATCCACCCAGGGGACAACATTTTGATTGTAACTAAAATCTTTTACTACTTTAATCATACATTGTAAGGTTCAGCCATCAGTCTTTAACATATTGTGAGAAAATAATTTTTTTCAAAATTTTGTAACCGGACATAAATATGACCTTGCCATAAAAAAGAAAGGTCATCCTAGGATCATCATCTCAATAAACTTGGCAGACCTCAAAGCTTTCTTGGTTCTGGAGAAGAAGATTTTTAAAGTGTTTTTACCATATATGGGCATGGAGGCCATCTTGTTTAATGTTGTGGAACCATTTGAAAAAATTGTCAATAGCTCTTCGACAGACGGCCCCATGTGAATTCTGGTGAAAATTGTTCGCGCGGTTTTAGAGAAGAAGACGTTTAAAGACTGCACTATTTTGTACATGTATAAGCCCAGGGTCAAGGGCGGATAACTCCCGGGGGGGGGGACAAAATTTTGATTGCAACTAAATGTTTTTCTTCTTTAATTATACATTGTAAATTTCAGGCATTAGTCTTCAGTAGATTTTGAGAAATTAATTTTTCAACATTTTCCCTGTACAAAAGTATGGGAATGCAAATTTGACCTTGTCGTTAAAACATCAGAGGTCATCCTAGGATCATCATTTGAACACACTTTGTAGACCTTGAGTCCTTAATGCTATATACCAAGATTCAGTCTCAAAGCTTTCTTGGTTCTGGAAAAGAGTTTTAAGTGTTTTACTATATATGGGCATGGCGGCCATCTTGTTCATTGGTGCAGAACCATTTGAACAAATTGACAATACCTCTTCAACAGAAGGCCCTGTATGAAATCTGGTGAAAATTGGTCAAGCTGTTTCAGAGAAAAAGACATTTAAAGATTATGTGATTTTATGCACGTATATAGCCCAGATACAAGGGCAGATAACCATGGGGGTCAAAATTTTGATTGTATCTAAAAGGGTTTGCTACTTCGATCAAATAAAGTAAGCTTCAGCCATTAATCTTTAATACATTTTGAGAAAATGATTTTTCAATATTTTCCCCGTATAAATACATAGGGACACAAATTTGACCTTGCCGTAAAAACTTCAGAGGTCAACCTAGGGTCATCATTTGAGCAAACTTGGTAGACCTTGAGTCCTCGATGCTGTATACCAAGATTCAGCCTCAAAGCTTTCTTGGTTCTGGAGAAGAAGATTTTTAAGTGTTTTTACTATATATGGCCATGGCGGCCATCTTTATTAACGGACTTTGACCTTATGAACAAATTTTAATCTCCCATTAACAGAAGGCTCTAAGTAAAATTTGAAGAAAATTGGCCCAGGGGTTTTAGAGGAGAAGTCGTTCAAATGTGTTTACAGACGGACATACGTTCGGCTCAGGTGAGCTTAAAAAAGACAAACAAACTCTTGTTGTCCCTTTACATGCAGCTATGCGATACAGATGGCTACTTGTGCATGCAGTAGTACCTGTAAGAACTCTCGTGTCATGTAGATTTGCATCATAATTAAGAGTGAGGCTCCGCGCGAGTAAAATTGGTTTAAACCTTCAGTGGTTTTCATACTGGCAATCCCAAGGCGGTACCTCATTTGCAGTTCTTGTTTGTGCGTCGGTGGTTTCGTATGTGTGTTTGTTTTGTCATTATTTGTCCCTCATCGCTCCTTCTTTTGGTACCTCGGGAAGACTTTGCTTCGTTATTTTGGCATTTCCTGCGTATCTTCACTTACATTTGTTTCTAATATTATTCTTGCGGGCATGTACTGATATGTCTCTGTTCTGAACAAATTGAAATATTGGGTTTCTTTTCTTCTGACAGCAGGTTATTTATGTATAAAGATTTGTGTTTCTCCGTATCTCCTTTTGTACTTTATTACAGATTCATCGAGCATGCGCTGTTCTTGCCTGGTGTTGTACTGCAGCAGCATTTATCATCATATTTGTTCATGTGGGAGAATTAACAACGGTAAATTATTTTAAAGTTAAAATATTATTTTCATTCATTTAGGCTTTTATAGTTTGCTTATTATACACTCTGTGAGTAGCAAAGGATCTTGAGTGCCTTTAGGCTGACAGCGAAACTCGATTAGGTGTAAAAAATAGCTGTATTTCAGCTAACATACTGAAAAGAACAGGACAGGTCTGTAATTTTATGAAAATACAGGTATTTTGTTGAGGGTCGGTGCTTTACTTTTTTATTTTGCATTTTTACTGATAAAAAAATAGCAGAGTCGGATGTTTGAAACAGAGTCGGTCGGGTTAGCGGAAACACAGCTATTTTTTTACGCCTTATTATGCGCGGATACGCAGGCTGAGCTGAGTCTTCGCTGAGCGCAAATGCCAGATTGTAGGAAATGATGTATCCCGGCACATTTGATATGATATGCGGAGAGAGGTGCACAAATTATTAGTATATACAGACAACACCCTTTATACCGACACTCGATACAACGACAAAATTCGTAATAATTTGACTGTCACGAAACCTTCGCTTAAGAGGTAACAATTAGTCACAAATTATGCAAGAAAATTTGTATTTAATGATTTTTTAAAGAAACATATGTTTTGGATATTTGTTATAATCGCCTAACAAATATCCAAAATGTTTGTTCTGTGGTGAAATAAGAACAAAACAAGACTTTTTTTTACATATCAGTCTGCTCATAAATTATTCTTTACAACAGCAAATTCTTTTTTTTTATGGCAACGTCTTTGGGAACAAATGTTGTCGTTGTAACGTGGGTTCATTGTACGAGTATATCGACGATAATCAGACATACGAGGGATGTTCGAAATGAATTGCTTATTTCTATCTGGAGACTTCAAATTTCAAGTTAGCCCAAAAGTACTCATTTCATGCCCTCGAAGTACTCCCCGTGGCTAGAAATGCAAAGTTTCAGCCGATGTATCCACTTCTTGAAGGCGTCACGGTACGCTGATTTGGGTACAGTAATAAGGTACTGATGAATGGCAGATCCAAATGCCTGTCGGGACTGGTATTTCCGCCTAGCAAGGAATGCTTTCAATTTCGGAAACAAACAAAAAGAAATCACATGGGGCAAGGTCTGGAGAATACGGGGGGGGGGGGGGGGTGGGGGGCGGGGGAGCTGAGGCAAAACAGTTACTTTTTCTTTCTTCAAAAACGCCGTAACTATTGCGGGGGTATGAGCTGGAGCATTGTCATGTAGAAGACGGACATGTTTAAAATCAGTGGCAGGGCGTCGTTTCTGATAATACTTTTTTAGTTTCTTCAGTACTACGTCTTTGTTGTACTTTCTGGTGATGCTTTTGCCCTTTTTCACTGGCACTTTTATTGCGACTCTTTCACCAGAAAAGAAGATTGCATACAAAACCTTCTTTGTACTCAAAGAACGTTTGGCAATTATTGGGCGTTTGCTGTGTTTAGTGGCCCAGATCTTATTGCTAACCTTTCTGACGGGCTCAAAATAATGGACCCAGGTTTCATCACCTATGACGACATTGGCAAACTGCTTTTTGTCATATTTTGGAAACATTTGAAGCAGCTTTTTGGCCACTTTAACCCGTTGCCTCTTTTGCTCGTCAGTCAAAAGATGTGGCACCCACCTAGCAGAAATCTTTCTGACTTTCAAATTCTTCTTCAAAATAAGGTGAACCGTTGAAAGTGATATGCCTACCTTTCGTGCAATATCACGAACTGTAAATCTGGCATCTCCTTCAATGATTTCCTTTATTTTGGAAACAATTTCTTTACGAGATGCAGATTTTGGCCTACCTGATTTCGGTGCACTTTTGATGGACTCTACACCAGACTCAAATTTCTTTTTCCACCGCCGAACTGTGTCATGAGACACACAAGAAGGTCCAAAAGCAGTAGAAATTTCAGTCATCAGCTTCTTCAAAGAACAACCAAGTTTTGAGCGAGCTTTGATGAAAGCCCGTATTTTATATTTTTTGTCGACGCTTCTACCAACCATTTTACTGCAGTGGTCAATGACTGCGTGTATTCAAATGGCAAATTTTATGTCTTACACTTAGTCTAACATGTACATTTATACACCATTGTGTAGATATTGAATAACCCTATACAGGTATGTATTGGTTTTTATCGTGCCCCACGTGGATATCGAGCTAGAGGACAATAAGCAATTCATTTCGAACATCCCTCGTATTCACACAAAATACGCACGAAATAAATTTAAGATGTGATGGCTTTGAACAATCGTAAATCAATGGAGAGAGAGAGAGAGAGAGAGAGAAAAATGCCTGCTCATGGGACCATTTCTTTGTGATCAAACTCGTGCCAGATGTACACAAAGTGACAACTGGCAAGTGATAAGTATTGCCCGGTTTGATTATCACTTTTTGATTCCTTTATGCGACAGTAGAATGTGAGGTAACCAATATACTTTGTGATAACAGCGGAATCAGTTACGACAGGTATCCCTGCCATGACGTGTCCGAAGCAATAAACCAATACTGAGTGCAAGACCATTAACTAGATAATGTTGGTATCTATCAATATGCAAAAAAAATGCTGGGCTGTAGATGGTATCAATCAGCATGCAAAAATCATCAATTTCAGACCGTTCAAGCGTTATGGTCATTTTCTTTACTGTACTTTTTTATGCTCGATATAGCTTCGGTTATGAAATATGGCACTCGGGAAGTCAGTTTGCTTAGATGTAGATGACATCAACAAGTATGCAAGAAAAATCATTAAAAGACTCCAGACCAATCAAGCAGTTTGACCATTTTTTTTTTTTCGACATTGTTATGCTCGGCAAAGCCTCAGTCAATGAAACATGTCACCAGGGAAGTCATTAGCTACATGTTTCTTTTGGTATCTATTTTCTATAGAAATACCAAAATATTCCTAACGCCATAGCCATTTTTCCTAAATAATTACACATTTTCGCTGATGGTCGACTCATTTTCGGTAACTGAAAACGAACGGACACACACACAAGTTGATTTTCAGGGCAACCTTTCCGGTCGTGCAATATATCTGTTTTCCTAAATGCACCGGAATTTCTACTAGATTGGTCCTGATTATTGATAGTGTCTGGCATTGTATGGGGATATAAAAATTCTTTATTATACCCCCGGCATACGAAGTATGCCGAAGGTGTATATAGTTTTCGTCGGTTCCGTCCGCCCGTTCGTGTGTCCTTCCTTCCGTCTTTCCACCCATCCGTCCTTCCGTCCGTGATTCCGTCCGTTAACACTTGCTATAACCAAATTTTACTTCGAAGTTTTTTATTGCTTATATATCTGCAGCCACCGATCAAAAACTTTTCATATTTGGTTTGGGGCTATCTGGGAGGATTCTCTTCCATTCTACGTATATGTACCTCTGGGTCATGCCCCAGGGTGGGGCTAGAGGTCAAAATCTAGGATGCCTCAATAAGGTAGTATATTGCAATTTGTTTATACAAACAACTTCTTAATAAAGAAGGATGGGCATCAGACATGTTTATCACATCAACATTCAGTGTAAGACGTTCAAGGTCATTGTGACCTTATTTTCATGCTCTAGCGATTTTGCCTTATATTTTAAAGAATATTCAATGCATTAATGTGATGTTTGGGATATTGGTTTTGTGTGGCACCATAATTGACATCATAACAAATGTAGGTCATCTTGACCTATATTTCATGGTCAAGTAATTTTGCCTTATATCTGGAATGTTATTTGATGTATGAACATCATTATTTGGGAATATGAGTCAGTACGATCAGATAGTGGACCTAAACGTAAATGTAGGTCACTGTGACCTATATTTCATGTTCCAGTGGTTTTATGTTACATCTTGAAGACAATTTGATGTATGACTATCATAGTTTGGGATTATGTGACCTATATTTCATAGCCCTGTGATTTTGTCTTATATCGCCCACTATTTGATGCCCAAGTGTCATATTTATATACAATGTATAACGACACAGTGAGACCCAAACTTTGACATCAAAGTAAATATGAATCGGCATGACCTATATTTCTTGGTCTAGTGATTTTGCTCAATATCTTCTAGATTATTTAATGGATTACAATCACAGTTGGTATAATGGATCAATGTGACCATCAGACTGACCTCTCAAGTATATGTAGGTCAGTGACATATTTTATGGTCCTGCGATTTTGCTTCATGTCTTGAAGACTATTTACTCCAGAAAAGTTGTACTTGGTATGATAGATCAGTGTCACTCAGAGACTGACCTTGCAAACTTTATGTGGGTCAGTGACCTTTATTTCATGTTCCATTGATTTTGCCTTATATCATTGTCATTGACTTTGAAATATTTTATACTTAAGAAATGGCGCCGGCAGAGGGTATCCGTGACCCTCTGGGCACTTGCTGAAGTTAATAGTGTAGAAAAAAATCACGAAAATTTACTGAGGTGAAACATAAATGTAATTATTAAAGATTTTTTGTGTTGATTTTTTAGATATCTCCTTGCCTCGGTGAGTTTTAATTTCTCAGTAGATGGGAAATAAGAACACATACATATATAAATTATGACTAAACAGAGAAACAGAAAATGAACTTATGATATCACAAATGTTTATTTGTATATTTTTTTTTCTATCTTTAGAGGGGAAAATACACGACATTATTCATTTTGCTTATTTATTTAATCCCAGTATCACTTTTCAAACATTATAGTCTGGAGAACCCCAAAAGGGTAATTGGCAAAAGAATGTGGCGTCTGATCAGGGTCTCCATGGTTTACAAAACATTAAGCCATTTTTCTCTAGGAGTATCTAAATCAATACACTTGATATACCTTAAACTGAAATTCGACTCTTCCCGTATATAGTATAGTGGGGGTTGGGGGGGGTCAATTCAGTCTGAAATGGGTTAATTTTAACAAACAGTTTCCATGAGACACCACCATTCAGTGACTTTGTATTAAATGGGAAATCTATCTTAACCCAGTTTAGGCTGAATATACTCCCCTACACTATATATTGTAAGAGTTCAATTTCAATTTTAGGTATGTGATTTAGATATTCCTATAGAAAATGGCTTAACTACGCATATTTGCAAACAGTGGAAACCTTGATCAGACGCCCCATTCTGCGGCTTCTGATCTGGGTCTGCAATGTTTGCCAATTATCCTTTTAGGGTCCAGACCAAAGTTAGTTAAAAAATCCATTTTCTCATTTCTTAAAGGTGCTCCATTGATAAAGGCTTTGATTGTACATTTTAGCAAAATAAATTAGCAATGAGGTGCGAGGTTTCGCGTCAGTAAAACTGGTTTAAGTATAATAGAAGCTTTTCTACGGACATTTCCTAGGGTTAACAACCTACCTCATCAATAAAGTGAGTTACATAGCGGCGACTGTATCATTTGTTCGGATTTATGGCAAAACCACGAAAAATGCAAAATGCATCGATATATCTGTCTGTGCACAAAACATGTCCATTTTAGTACTATCATCCAACACAAATGCAATTTCTGTACACATTTTGATTATTGTAGACACTTCGACAAACTATCCTTAAACTATATGTGTCACAAAAATAACAATAGAATGTTTAAGTGTCTGGATATCCAGTGCATTTCAGAAGCCCGATTTTTCGAAAGACAGACAGTCCATATAATAGTGAATTTGGTGCCCTAAATGAATGTTATGAATTTCATAAAACCATAGTTCATTAAAACGATTCCGAATAACTAGTTACTGGCGAAAATAAGTATCCTCATTATTGTTATGACGCAGGTTGTAAGGGTATTACAAGATACAAGCTACAAGAATATTTATTTCTCGTCGGTTTTTCACATTTACAACATTATTTAAAATTAGCCTGAAGGCAGTTATACCGACATACCAAAGGCCTAAAACTATACATATAATAAAACTATACATATAATAAAAGCAACAAAGATCACAGCATGCAAGATCACAGTTACAGTACATAAAAATACAGACTGAGGACTCTATATAAGCACAAGTAAATTTCCTTTTAGTCAGGAAAAGGCACAAGAGCAAACAAACCAAACTAAAAAAGTCCCTAAGCCAACTAGCCAAAATAGAGGTGGCAGAAGGGATATGCACGCGGTGGGGACTGACACCGCCTGCAGTCTAGTCCACTGAGAATAATTATTTGTCTGCAAACATACATACAACATTAAAACTGATAATAAAAAAGCACAGATAAATAATACTGAAATGAAAAAAAAAATCAAGAGATTTCTCTGCTGCAGTTCTTTTTCGAACGTCGGTAGTTTCATATGTGAGTTTTGTTTTGTCATTGTTTGTTTGTGTTTCTTCTTCTTCTTTAGGTGTCTCAGGAAGGTTGTGATTCATGGTTGTGGCATTGTTTGTTTATCGTCACTGATAATTGTTTGTGTGGGTGGGTGGGTTGCAGGGAGGGTGGATTGGGGTAAAATCTATATTTCAAAATCCAGTGACATTAACCCATTTATGCCGAGTAGACTTTTCTACCTCAAGTCTTTGGACAGGTCCATTTCCAATAGAAGCGGTGTCTGATTAGTTTTATTATTATAATGTTTTGTAGAAACTTCAAAACTTAATGCAAAGATTGTAGACCCTGATCAGACACCGCGTTCTGTGACGTAGATGCAGAGAAGAAAGAGACATCTTTCGTTTTTAGCTTTTTTATTATCCTGAATTTACAAAAATGGTCTTTCTAACATGCCCTTTGTCTTAAGTTAATTAATAAAAACATTGTTGTTACTCGGAAAAGTCCGTCGATATTTCCGCTCAAAATATAGATTGTGGGCACTCGTTTGAGCAGAATTAAGTTTTACTATATAAAAGTGAGGTTTAAGGGGGTCAAAATTCAGACTATGCGAATCCGCAAACGGATCTGGACCATCATTGTCAACATATGCAATAAGATACTTTTCTCGTGTTGCTTTTTTATATCTACTTTTTTTACTTTTCAGGTGTCAGAGATACACAGCTATCTTGGTATAGCGCTGATGGCCGCCACTACGTTACAAATTTTAGCAGGACTTCTGCGCCCAGGTTTGGACTCAAAAGTTCGCCCTGTTTTTAACTGGGGACATTGGCTGATGGGAAAATCATCTCATATTCTGGCGGGTGAGTTGGGCTAATATCACTCTCAGTGACCTGTGAATAAGATAACAAAACACGCATACATTACTTCGAAAACTCACTGAAAAGGTTCCTCAGGATATATCACACTATTCCACTAATGTCTTCTTGTCTTTTGGTCCCGGTTCATGACACGTGGAGACTGACCGATCCCGATTACTTCTTTGATTTGTCTGAATCTCTGATTAATCTCCCTGTCAACTACTTTTGTCCGATAAAAAGACGAGAAAGAACTTTAAAGGGAAAGAAAAACCTCAGAAGTGACAAGGATAAATCCAAAGGCTGTGTGGTTATTCCATATATCAAAGGCTTATCGGAAAGCATAGCCTGGGTAATGAAAGACACGGCATGTCAGTATCTGTGCGACCAAATTACACGCTGAGGAAACTCTTTAGTCCGTCCCCAAGACAAATTGGAAAAGGAAAATACTTGTGGTGTCGTGTACGATATCCCGTACCACAAATGTGATTTGAAATGCATAATAGGTGAAACGGGCAGAAAATTCAACACGAGACTGCGTGATTATCAGAAGGATGTCAAAAAAAATGTACCACAGGTATACACCAGGTCAGAGTGAAAGTAATCTGAAACCTGTTTTAACTATAGTGCAGTGACAGATAGTATTACTAAGGCTAACCATGACATTGATTGAGAGGACTACGTCTTTCACTTTATCTACAAAAGTGCAGAGACAGATCATGTTGCTAAGGATATGACCATGTCATCGATTGGGAGGGGGCAAAAGTAGTTGACAGGGAGAATAATCAGAGACTCAGACACGTCAAAGAAGCTATCAAGATAGTCTCCCCACGTTATGAACCGGGACTAGGGGCAAAATCTACAGGCCTTTACTTACCACTAGGAACCAGTCTAGTGAGTGATAAGCAGTCCGAGTCCCTTGATGTCACGAGGTCAAGGTCACAGTCCGATGGTGGTTCTCGATGAGAACATAAACTGTTACAGTGAACATTTTTTCCGGGATAAGACAAGGAAATAAGTGGAATTATCTCGATAAGTTTAGAACGATTCTCACCATACGGCGTTAGAATTTCTCTGTTTGTCATACCTGTGAAGCTGTATTTACAGGTTTATGATTATTGTTGTTGTTGCTGTTGTTTACTTCAAATATTATTTATTACAACGCGAACATAATCGGTTATAGAAATATCGAAAGTCAGGCTTCATTCTGATAGCGAATGAATTGAAGTGTAACATTTAAAGCGTAGAAACTTCATTACACAATAAAAGTTGGTTGTTGACTTACATCTATCAGCTACGTTATGCAGTTGTGCAGTTTCTAAATTGTGGGTTGCGGCGCGGCCATTCTTAAAAGAAAGAGGGAGCAGATATTTGTTTCCTTAAGATCAGCCCAAATGATAAAAGAGGAAACTTTTATTTTATGTTATGCCGGCTCTGTTTAGTGCAAATATTGTTCCTCACACACATGCGTAAGGTTTGTAATGTGCGCTACGTGTGTACACTTTGGAGGTGAAGGCAGGACTGACGAGGGGCTAGCCTCACATTGGAACTTTCATCTTATAGAACCGGACCACAACAAAACCAGATATATGGTTTCTGCCGAAGTAGACACTGCGATCAACCTTTGCATCAGAGTATTTACCCTTTATTCCGTGTATTTCTCATGATATGCTAATATTATATAGAAGAGCGAAGACTTACCTATATCCACAAATGCGAAGCCTGACTTGCGTCTTCATTGTTTGCATAGGTTGTATCTGCAATTTTATTTCTACTATTCAGCTGTGACGTTTGTCTTCGCTTACTATTCTCGTATAATCCCGTCAAAACAGCAAGAGTTTGGCGTTGTAGCTGTAGGTGTGAGTATCGGTGTACAAGTGCTGTGGGAAGTCATTTTTGAAGTCAAAAGATGCCGAACAAACTGTAAGTATTTACAAGTGTTAGCTTTCATAAAAAGCTTTGTCTACGCTTATCACACAGACCAAGCTTTTTGTGAAAGTTAATAATTGGTTATATAACGTTGTGCCATCCATGGAAAATAGCAGTCCATGGCCTTTCGTAAAGTGCTTCCGCAGCAATGGCAAACAATAAGATTGGGCGAAGACAACAACTTCTATTTGGAAATTTCCTGAAACAAAATATATCAACATGTGTTTAGTGACACTTAATAACTTTATAGATTTTGATAAATAACTTTAAAATATAGAACTATGTCTATAAAATAAAGAAAAGGAACTAGCGGAATAATTTACGAGTTACCTTTGATCCTAAAAACAGTCTGCCTGTTCGGAAAATTAAAAATATCCAGTAATAGTAATAATAATAATGATGATGACAATAATAATGGAGCCAGCGCATGACAAAACCTACAAAATGGCATGTGCGCATATCGAAGACAGATCAGCCTGGGCATTCGCCCAGTCTGATCAGAGTCTTCGCTGTCTGCATGAAGCAAGCTTGGTCCTTAGCTACCCATTGAGCGCACAGCAAAGACTGATCAGACTGGACGGATGTCTAGGCTGATCTGAGTCTTCGCTGGGCGCACATGCCATTTTGTAGGCTTTGTTATACGCTGGCCCAATTATGATAATTATGCCCCCGCTTACGAAGTATGCCGAAGGGGTATATAGCTTTTGTCGGTTCGTACGTCCGTTCATCTGTCCGTCCTTACGTCTTTCCGACCGTCCGTCCATGATTCCGCCCGTTAACTCTTGCTATAACAAAGTTTTACTTCGAAGTGTTTTTTATTACTTATATCTATCTCTGTAGCCACTGGTCAAAACCTTTTCATATTTGGTATGAGGGTACCTGAGAGGGTTCTCTTCCATTCTACTTCTATGAACCCCTGGTTCATGCCCCAGGGCGGGGCTAGAGGTCAAAATCTAGGATGCCTCAATACTTAAAGTAGTATGTTGCAGTTTGTTTATATAATGAACTTCTTAATAAAGAAGGATGGGCATCAGACATGTTTATCACATCAACATTCAGTGTAAGAAGGCCAAGGTCATCGTGACCTTATTTTCATGCTCCAGCGATTTTGCCTTATGTTTTGAAGACTATTTCATGGATTAATGTGATACTTGGGAAATTGACATCATAACAAATGTAAATCACCTTGACCAATATTTCATGGTCCAGTTATTTTTTCCTTATATCTTGAATGTTATTTGATGTATGAACACCATTATTTGGGAATATGAGTCAATATGATCCGATAGTTGACCTAAACATAAATGTAGGTCACTGTGACCTATATTTCATGCTCCAGTGGTTTTATGTTACATCGTGAAGACAATTTGATGTATGACTATCATAGTTTGGGATTATGTGACCTATATTTCATAGCCCTCTGATTTTGTCTTTTTATAACCCCGGCATACAAATTATGCCGAAGGGGTATATAGTTTTCGTAGGTTCCGTCCGTCCGTCCGTCCGTTCATCCGTCCACCCTTCTGGCTTTCCGTCCGTCCTTCCTCCGTCCATCCGTCCGTCCGTGATTCCGTCCGTTAACACTTGCAATAACTAAGTTTTACTTCGAAGTTTTTTGATTACTTATATCTCTGCAGCTACTGATAAAAAACTTTTTCATATTTGGTATGAGGGTACCTGGGAGGGTTCTCTTTCATTCTAGATCTATGAGCCCCTGGGTCATGCTCCAGGGCGGGGCTAGAGATTAAAATCCAGGACACCTTAATAATTAAAGTAGTATATTGCAGTTAGTTTATACAAACAACTTCTTAATAAAGAAGGATGGGCAGCAGACCTGTTTATCACATCAACATTCAGTGTATGAAGGTCATGGTCATTGTGACTATATTTTCCAGCGATTTTGTCGTATATCTTGAAGACTACTTCATGAATTAATGTGATACTTGGGATATTGGTTCTATGTGACACCACAATTTACATCACAACAAATGTAGGTCACCTTGACCTATATTTCATGGCCCAGTTATTTTGCCTTATATCTGGAATGTTATTTGATGTATGAACATCATTATTTGAGAATGAGTCAGTATGTTCCGCAGTTGACTTAAAAGTAAATATAGGTCACTGTGACCTATATTTCATGGTTTAGTGATTAATGTTACATCTTGAAGACAATTTGATGTATGACTATCATAGCTTGGGATTATGTGACATATATTTCATAGCCCTGTGATTTTGTCTTATATCCCACTATTTGATGCCTAAATGTCATATCTACATATAATGACACAGTGTGACCCAAACTTTGACCTCAAAGTAAATATAAATCGGCATGACCTATCTTCCATGGTCTAGTGATTTTGCTTAATATCTTCTAGATTTTTAATGGCTTAACATCATAGTTGGTACAGTGGATCAATGTGACCATTAGATTGACCTCTGAAGTATATGTAGGTCAGTGACATTTTATGTCCAGCGATTTTGCTTTATGTATTGAAGACTATTTACTCCAGAAAAGTTGTATTTGGGATGATAGATCAGTGTCACTCAGAGACTGATTTTGTAAACTATATGGGAGTTAGTGACCTATATTTCATGTTCCATTGATGTTTGCCTTATATCATTGTCATTGACTTTAAAATATTTTATAATTAAGAAATGGCGCCGGCCGGGGTATTCGTGACCCACTGGGCACTTGCTCCAGTATTTAAGGAAAACAGACACACTGTCATAAGAGGTTAATCTTTTATATTGTTTTGCTCCCTCCTAAAATGGCGTCTACTCTAAAAGAATAAAAATTGCTCCCCATTTTAAAAGAGGCTTGGTGTCCAGAGAAGCAAACATGAATTCATAAAAGCTGTCTCCCTTTCTAAATATGATGAAAACAATTACCAACTGTATTCCAGTCCGCTTAACCTATTTTATTCCGGAAAACCTAAAAAGGATAACTTTGGCAAACAGTACAGATCCAGAACAGACAGCGAAACGCGGCGTCTAAACAGGGTCTAAATTGTTTGTATTAAATACAGAAATTTCTGTAAAACATATAGTAATAATATTAAAGACTTACCAGACACCTTGCTATTGAAAATAGAGCGGTCCAAAGAGTTGTGGTAGAGGAGTCCATTTGACGTAAATGAGTTACACTTTACTATTATTTCTGTTTTCAGCATCAGAAAAGTATAAGTTGTCATCAAAGGCGAATGAGCTCCAAATCTCAGATTCCAAGGAAGAGTCAAGTTCACAGGGAAAGTGTAACGCTTTCTTACTGTTTCTGTATATTCTAACACTTTTAGGAATGACAGCTGCGTGTATTTTGTCAATTGTACTGTTTTAAGGTGAATGGATACACACTGAGGGGAAGCAACACTATCATATGTGCTTTTGCATCCCTTCTGATAAAGGAGTCTACTCTAAAAGGAAATAATTTGCTCCCACGAGCAAATTCTTGCCTTTTAGAGTAGACTTCTTAATAAGCAAAAGCAGTGTTGCAAACTTCATTACTGCTTATGAAGAGTCTCAATAAAACCGAGACTCCCATTTTATAACCTATAATATGTTCTTTGTTTCCGAAGGCAATCTTTTTTGACGTTTATTTTTCTTACACACCAGACTTCTGCAAAGAGCATACTAGACTTCTGCAAAGAAGTCTGCCTACTCGTGAGGAAAAAATCGCTACAAGGAGTCAGCTCTAAAGGAAAGAATTTCCCAAAGATCGCAAATTAGACTCCTTTTTCAGAAGAGTCTGGGGTGATGTAAAGATAACAGGAAATAACAAATGTTGTCTTCCTTGTTAAAATCACGGAAAATCTACCAGGGGTAGCAAGTCTCCATTGGGGAACGATAGACTTGGTAGATTTTCCGCCACTGTATACAAGGGAGGCAACATTTCATGGCTTCCTGTTTGCTTTTCAGGCCACCAAGCCCCTTCTGAAAAGAGATCTTCTCTAAAAGGGAAGAATTTGCTCTCTCCGGGAAGTTCTTCCCATTAGAGTAGACGCCTTTTACCGAATTCTTTCCTTTATAGTAGAGCTTTTTCAGAAGAGTCTGGTGCATAAAGGGGCATAAACAGTTTTGGTAGAGTTGTCTCCCTTGAAAGTGTATTAAATCCTCTTTAGAGTTAATTTGCACGGTCAGTAACTTATACAGCAGCTGGATCTGCTGTACTCTTGGTACTTACAACTATATGGTATGCAATATGCCAAAATGCCCTGATAACAGCGAAGGCCCTGATCCACTTATGCATCCATGCAGTCCTCTCCAGGTTTTTTCCTGGATAAATTCTACAATGTGAGATGAAACTGTAAGCAGACAATAGAGACTGTGATCAGAATTTGTGAATCTGAGCTTTTCGTACTTTTTCATTTTTTAATATGTTCTTTGTTTCCAAGAGCAACCTTTGTAGATTTCATCTGGGTGTTCATTGTCCGCATACGCGTTCTTTTCCTGTGTTACAGACCATATTCAGAAGACACCATTTTGGAAGTCACCTATCACTTCGGGGTGGGGGGTGGAGGGAGGTAACTTCCTATATATGGCATAGTATGGATGTGCGTGCCGAATGGTCCCCTTTTTCAGCGCTGCCAAGTATATGAGTGGTGCCTTTTTTTTCAGCAAAACGTATATGATTGGCCCCATTTTTCTGGATAAGTATATGAAAGGCCCCACTTTTCTGATGTATCCCCGGCGGTACATGCACATATTTTTCGTTCAGAGATTTTTCGAGGCTACTTGTTCTCTAGGTATTCAATGATTAGACTGCTATATTTGTCTATCAGCCAGCAATAAATGGGTACAATGATCAAAGGGCAGTATATGAATGGGTCAGCATATCAGACGAGCTAGTATATGAATGGGTCCGTTTTTTCAAAGGACAGGTATATGACTGGGGTAGTTTCGAAATACTGGCTCGAACACCCGTACCACAATTACCCCCATGTTACCCCCTACGAGCCTATCACAGAGATACGGTGGCAGCAGAAACAATGTTTCATCTGAAACTCCATGCGCTGTACAGGTTATTTAACTCATTGATGCCTAGCGTCCATTAAATGGGACATTGGCAAACAGTGTAGACCCAGATCAGACGCCGCAGAACGCGGCGTCTGATCAGGGTCAACACTTTTTGCATTAAGGACAGACATTTCTACAAAATACCGTAATAAAAACTAACCAGAAACCCCTTTTATAGGAACTGTACCCGTCCAAAGAGTTTAGGTAGAAGGGCTCATTCAGCATAAATGGTTGAAGTTTATATCTATGAACTCTAATACCCAGCTAGCATTCTTTATATATCTACAGCGGGCTGTTATCGGCCCGTCAGCTACCCTGATGGGCCGATAACGGCCCGCTATAGATTTTTGTAGAATGCTTACTGGGCATATCGTAACTCATATCGGACACTGTAAATAGTTGTCATACTTTTGTTTGTGTGTTTGTTTTGTCATTGTTTATTCTTCATCTCTTAGTCTTTTGGTGCCTCGGAAAGCCTCTGCTTCGTGATTGTGGCGTTTCCTGGGTATATACACTTATAATTTTTATTCTAACACTGTCTACTTGTAGGAGCAATTTGATCACTAAATCTGCATTATTTGCTCTTTTATGCTCGTATACGAAATGCAATGAACAGATACAATGTATATCATGTACGATTTATGACATGCCAAATATTGTAAATCAGGGTTAGTCAACCGATTTATAATGTCTGATCAAAATATAATTACTGCCAAAGATATGTAAATATTGTAAAAATAATACGTGGCTACCCAGGATTGGTAACTACCACAGCCTCTGTGGCTCAATTGGATGCGTGTCCGATTGTTGATCAGGAGATCAGGGGTTCGATCCCCGCCGAGTCCGGCAACATTCTTTCATGGAGATTTATTATGAAATATTTTCTAAGGTCTTTCTCTCCCTTCCGCTGATTCAAGAAGGGCAGTTGTCAAATGTGTACAAGTACTGGTTAACTGCTTAGAGGACTAAGCCCGCCCAGAAAAAGATGGTTAGGTAAACTGACCGGCTCGACATGACCTTAATAGTGTTGACTGGGCCGTTAAACTCTAAAACAATCATACCACGGAACACAGTTCTCCAAAGGCATAAAAGCCAGATCAGACAGAACTGCTCCAAATATACTGATCTAGCAGAACCTGTAGCATTACGGGTTAACGCTTAGCACTCTGGGTAAAATTTTCAGCAGACCACAAATTGATTTTTTTGCCAAGATAACAGGAATTGATATTTCATTAATTGTCTCCATTGGAAACAGTTTCCGAGAAATGTCAAATACTGTTTTCCGGGGAAAATAAGAAAAATGTTTCAGCATGTCTTCAGCTGAATATATGCCAATAGAGCGGCAAAGGTTAAAATGCCTTCATTCAAATATATACAAATCAGAAGGAGGAGATGCGAGAATGACTGGAACTATGAGATTTTGTCAGATTATTATTACAGTGGAACCTCGATAATTCAAAGTGCAGTGGAACAATTTTGTTTGAATTATCGAGACTGAATAATTGAGGGATAAAAGCATGCACGTGTCTCAATTGGGACTTCAGTCACTTTGAATTATCGGCAATTTTGAATTATTGGTGTTTAAATTAACGAGGTCCTACTCCTAACGGATGCATGACGTTGATACAACGTCGCATCAACGTCGATGCAACGTCATGACTTTATTACAACGTCGCGTTAACGTCAGTGCAACGTCATGACGGTGCATCGACTTTAATACGACGTTGCATAGACGCCATGTGCCGGCTGGGCTGTATGTTGTTGTACGTATATGAAATATTATATTGTATTATTGGTTTAGGTGAAATTGCACACTTGAATAAAGAAAAACAAGGCGTGTTTCTTTTTGTATCTTTTGCATCTGTAATAGAAACTCAGCACTTAACCTAGAAAATTTTGTATAAGATAAGATGAATCCTTGCTTGTTTCATATTAAAAGAAATACAAAGTTAGAGAATAATGTATCTTAGATGCAAGATCTTTACAAACCGTACAATTTGATGCAAACGATTAAAATCGGATGAAAATTAAGTAAGTCATCAAGATTTAAAAAAACAAAAACAAAAATGATTTATGGGCGCCGCCATTTAGAATATTTAATGAACATACATGATGTCAATTAATGTCTGTTAATTAAATATGCAAATCCTAAATAAATAAGATTTGCAACAATATTTAACCACTATATTTGTAGATATAGCTTCTTCTCAGCTCATTTATGGATTTTGCTTGAAAACCGCATTAATTTCTATTAAAAAGAAGATTTTTTTATCTATTTTAAAGTGTCTGAAATCTCAACAAAAGTTCAAAATGAGGGTATTCTTGTTGATTGTGGTTTTGGAATCTTTAAATGTCTTTAATTTCCTTAGTTTTATCAGATTTTGATCAACTACATAAAAATGCATGATTTGTAAAGATCTTTCATCGCAGATGCAATGATTCATCACCAATCTTTTATTTCACTATAAAATACCAGGGCCTAGTTGTTCAAAGCTTAACGAAGCTGTTAGCTAACGTGACGTTAAAATGTCCAGCTTGAATTATGGCAAATACATTGGTAGTTTTGCTGAGCTGAAAAAAATATATATATTAGTATCTTTTGCATTGCAAAAGCTACTCACATTTTTGCAGCAAAAACATCTATGTATTCGAAAATACATTAGCTACAACAGTTAACGAGTTTGTCAAGCTGACTGTGCTTTAAATAACTGATTCCAGATTATCCACATAAGTGAATAGGCCACGTATTAGACGGAAAACTTATGAATAATTATTATTTAATCCCATGCAGGTAGCTTTGGCTCATCTTCCGTTTGTCCGTCCACAGTATCAGTACTAGCTTCCACAAAGTTCCCATGACTACTTTACTTAGTCTTTGAGATGAGGCTGAAGCTGCCATCAAAACACTCAATACAAGTGAAAATACCCAGAAAATGCCACAGCCACTACCCAGCCAGCATTTTGCTTAAATCTATATCGGGACGTTATCGGCCCGACAGGAATCCTGTCGGGCCGATAATGGCCCGATATAGATGTAAGCAAAATGCTGGCTGGGTAAGCACAGTTTTCCCAAGACACTAAACGCGGGTAGAAATGAGGACCATACAATAACGAAACAAACGTCATATATGAAACCACCGATGCACGAACAAAGAAGAACTGCGACAGTGGTCCGTCTTGGAACGTGGAGCGGGAGGGGGTGTGGGGTGGGGGGGGCGTGGGGGGGGCTTAAACTAGCTTTACTCGCGAGAAACAAACCGGAAAAGCTAGTCGGAATTAGAGACATACAAGCAGAACTATTTCAAGATGGTGAAACAACCACGACTGACCAGGCCGATCTGTCTGCGCTTGGCGCACAGGTCATTTTGTTGATTTTCCCATACGGCGGTTCATTTCTTAAAAAAAAAAAAAAAAAAAAAAAAAAAAAACGAAAAAAAAAAAACCGCTGGAATATAAGATACCTAGAAAAGGTCAAATTTAATTTATGCAACTACCCTGATCCAGACACGAACATACACAGTGACAAGAAATTGAACGTACATACACTTAACCCATTTGGGTGCACGACATTTCGTCGGAACCCATTTCGTCTAACAGACATTTCGTCTAATAGACACTTCGTCGAGTACGACAGTCTAAAAACTTGCCCTGGTACGAGACTTCGTCTAAAAAAAAGTTTTAGACGAATTGTCGGACTTTGTTTTTTTTTTTTTTTTTTTTTTTAATCATTTTTGCTACCTAATCGCCTCAATTTTCACAATATTTAGACGAATTGTCTACTGACTGATGGTTTGTATAGGTTTTCATACAAACCGTCGGGTTGTTCAGAGCTATGGCGAACGTGACAACATGGAGTACCTGCGTGGGATAGCGTATAATTTGTGCTACTGAGACTCAAATTAGTGAATTTGGTGTAAAAGTGTGAATAAAAATTCAGAGTTTATACATCACAAAATAACGATAAAATTGTAGACAAAAGTTTTTAGACGATTTTTTAGACATTTTAGACGATTTTAGACACTTTTAGACAAAATTTAGACCAAATGTCGTATTCGACGAAATGTCCTTTAGACGAATTGGCCATTTGACGAAATGTCCTTGACGAAATGGTTTTAGACGAACTGTCATGGATCCAACCCTTTTACGTCTACCACGACTCTTTAGACCGGTCTATATGGAACGCCAAAGCTGTCTTATGTTGTTATATTTCTTGTTGTCTTGTCTAAGAATTGTGTGAACTTGTCCATGCATTATGTTATTATCTTAAGGACGCGTGTTGTTTTGTCAATATATAATGTTGACATGCCCACACACTGTCTTATTATGTTAAATAACCATTTTATTTTGTCTCAACGTGGAGTTATCTTGTCTAAAAAGCATGTGAACTTATCTATATAGTGTGTTATTATCTTACACAGGCACGTTATTTTGTCAACATATGGCGTTGACTTGTCTACACGGTGTTTTATTATGTCAAACGTATATGTCATTATGTTAAAGTTTGGGTCATCATGTCTAAGAGTAACTTGGCTAGACGACATGTTATTATGTCAAACTCACGTGTCGTTTTGTCCACACAATGTCGCATGCGTAGATTTTCGGGAACAACACCACGCAGCTGAACAAGACAACATATTGATTCAACAAGATAACACCGCGTTTTAGCATAATGACGTAGACTTTTGCCATAATAATACACTGTATGGACAAAACAAGACGCGCGTTTAAATAATAAGACGTAGTATAGACAAGTTCACATACTTCATAGAAAAGACAACCCAACTTTTTAACATAATAGTTTAGTCTTTTGACATAATAAGATATTATGTACACAAAACAACACAACCATTTGCATAATAACAAGTTGTATAGACAAGTTCACATGCTTCGCAGACAAGATAACTCAACGTTTTAACATAATTATTTTGCCTTTAACATAATAGGACACTATGTGGAGAAAACAACATACGTGTTCAACATAATAACATAGTCTTTTAACATAATAAGAAACTGGGTGGACAAAACAACACGAGCGTTAAACAAAATAACAGTTTGTATATACAAGTTCACATTTTTCGTAGACAGGATAACCCAACTTTTCCACATAACAACATAGCCTTTTAACATAATAAGATGCTGTGTGGACAAAACAGCCCACCCGTTAAACATAATACCACTTTGTATAAACAAGTTCAAATGCCTCATAGACAGGATAACCCAAATTTTAACATAATAGCATAGCCTTTCACCAGAATAAGACGGTGTGTGGACATAACAAACCATGCGTTTAGCATAATAACACATTTACAGACAAGTTCACATGCTTCATAAACAAGATAACCGGATTTCTTAACATAATAACATAGCCTTTTAACATAATAAGACACTGTTTGGACAAAACAACTCAAATGTTTAACATAATAGCATGATGTATAGACCAAAGCTTTTTAACATAATAACATAGCCTTTTAACAGAACAAGACTATGTGTGAACAAAACAACACGCGTGTGTGGCATAATAACACGGTTTATAGACAAATTATCATGCTTCGTAGACAAGATAACCCATTTGTAAACATAATAAGATAGCGTTTTAACATAACAGGGCACTCTGTGGACAAAACAGCACATGCATTTAACATAATAACATAACATCTTAACATAATAAGACACTGTTTGGACAAAACAACATATGTATTTAACATAATAACATGTTGTATAGACAAGTTTACATGCTTCGTAGACAAGATAAACCAATTTTTAACATAATAACATAGCCATTAACATAATAAGACTCCATGTGGACAAAACAGCACGCGAGTTTAACATAACACGGTAGCCTTTTAACATAATAAGACACTGTGTGGCCATAACAACACGAGCGTTTATCATGACAACATGACTTTTGATATAATAAGACATTGTGTGGACAAAACAACACACGCTTTTAACATAATAACACATCGTATAGACAAGTTTGCACACTTCTCAGACAAGATAACCCATCTTTTAACAAATTAAACTAGCCTTTTACAACATAAGAAAGCTATGGCGTTCCATAGGTCTATGTCCAATAGCAGGGTGTCTGGTCAGTTTCAGTTATTATTACTACGTTTTATAGAAACTTCTGTTTTTGATGTAATTAATTAACAAGAAAAAAATCCTTTGATTTATAGACTGCTGAATTTGATAAAGAGTGCTATTCAAAGTTAACATATACTGTGACACGGTCCAGTGAATACAGTGTAACCGGTGACCGTCATGGTGATAACGATTTTGAAATGAGCCGGAATTAATTTAACCCATAAAGCGTGAATCACAACTGCAGCTGACGACTAACCAGTGGCCGTCATGGTGATAAGGATTTTGAAATGTACCGGATTTAATTTAACCCTTAAAGTGTGAATCACAACTGCTGCAGACGACAGTTTGACTTTTTAGAGGAAATAAGACTTAATATTCCATGCGAATCGACTGCATATAGCGGCAGACGACTCAGAAAATAGGGGGTTCGAGCAAATGCTGTTTAGTGTTCTCATTTCATAGCATTCTGCTTATATCTATATCGGACCGTTATCGGCCCGACAGGAGTCCTGTCGGGCCGATAACGATCCGATATAGATTTAAGCGGATGTTAGCTGGGTAAACCTTTATTTGGTGCCCCGACTGGTCCATGATCCGTAATTGTGGGCTTTCCATGGTATCTTTATAATTTAAAAACAAAATGTACTACCCTATCTTTATGCGAAATACGCATGCCCACATCAAAGTCTGATCGGGGTCTGCGCATTTTCTGCACATACATCAAGCTTCATGACTTGCAGAATAGTATGGATCACGCTGGGACTGCACGTATGCGTGCAAGAGGTCTGAGATATTCGATACGGGTATGTTTTCTGTCATCGTAATAATCTTTAGAGTTTGCCATGGCTTCGAAAACACTTTATGAAAGGGTAGTTTGCCTTTGCTCGTTTGCCATTGTCCGAAGGGTATATAATGGTCCAATACTGTTTTCCATGGATTGCTCAACGTGTTATAACCAAGTATTAGCTTTAACAAAAAGCTTGGTCTACGCTTAGCGTAGAATAAGCTTTTTGTGAACGCTTATACATGTACTTGGTGTGTGTTCAGTTGTGAGTTTAAAAGTCGGTACTGACGTATGAGTTAAGTACGTCATCAGATTTTTTTTTCGGTCAGGGTAAAAAGAGATGTCAAGATAAAGGTAATTGTAAATGCAAAATAGTTTTCTAAAGCTCTCATGATTTATACTGCCGAATATTTATTCAGCTTTTTTTTTTTTTTTTCGGCGCACTTACTGAAGATACCTTATGGGTTTATTTTAACACAAATTCGTTCAGAATAAAATAATTAAATTCCCATTCGCCTGACTGGTAAATGTGTCACCGCCAAAAACAGCAGCGATTTAAGATTATACTACACTTGTTTTGCAGCAAACATTACACTGTAAATAAACAATCAAATCCCCACAGCCTAATCATCAACTGCAAGACAAGTCAACGACATGAATGCAAGAATATGCTCCTGTCGCGCTGAACACGGGGTACCCATTACAAATGCTTGAGAACGTAATGCAAGATCCAGCAGTACGGGTTTGTATTTCAATTATTATTATAACCCCTTCTATTAATATAAACGCCAATGGACTAAAATATTTGACCAAGTTTTACATTGTATTTAGGTCTTAGAAATTATCAATTACCTCTAGGATTGGAATTACACTAAATAATGATGGTAAGATGGTAAAAATAAAAACAAAACAAAAACAAAAAACAAAAACAAAAAAAAAAACTTCTTTACCCCATTTTAACTACATGTACTTCGTTGTCCTACAACAAACATAACCACATTTTGCAAAATACAGCCGTGAGCATTTCAAAATGTCAGCGACTATGAAATATATTCATACGCACAAAAGGTTGAAATAAAACCTTTCATGGAGGAATGGTTAGCAGAGCATCTATGAACTTTAAGCAGACACACTTTTTTATAACTCTAACAAATGTCTAGCGCTTCCTCCTCCTATCTTCCAAAAAGGAGTGACGAACGAAATGTACCCAGATCAGAAGCTGCAAATCGCAGCGTCTGATCAGGATCAGGACAGTTTGTCATGGTGTATGCCATTAACAATTTACAATATCAATCTACATATCACCTCTTTAAATGACTAATGGACCATTCTGACATTCATAAAGGACAGTTCGCTGAAGATAACCAACGAATGGTTATTGGACTAACTCAGTCAGCATTCTACGTAAATCTCTATCGGGCCGTCATCGGCCCGTCAGGGCAGCTTACGGGTCGATGACGGCCCGATGTAGATTTACGTAGAATGCTAGCTGGGAAGCTTGTCTGGTACATCACTGTAAAAGTTGCATCATTATTTTGTGCACAACATGGAAAAAGAGCCCTTATGCCCTGTGAGAACAGCAAAGACGCATTCACGAAGTCGGATCAGAGCATTTGTTGCATCACAAAAACATGCCTATGTAATGTTGACTCTCTTAAACCTCACTTTTATATAGTAAAACTGGGGTTTATAGGGGTATAAATTATTTTTCTTATTTCTGCTGAAAACATAGATTGTGGGTACTCGTTAGAACCGCCTCGCCGAGGCGGTTCTAACGGGTACCCACAATCTATGTTTTGTGCAGAAATATGAAAAATATCAGAGTTTTTTATTTGAAAATTTTCAGATTTTGGAGGTGAAACTTTCTATATATTTGCATAGGCGCGTTTTCGTAATGTTGGCCTGCAGAATAATTGAACACCATGGGGAGAAAAGTCTTTTCTTTTAATATAGACCTCTTTTCAGATTAAGTTTGATGAACAGAACAGCCGAACAGAAAGCTTCGTAAAAATGGTGGGAAATCTACTATGTGTATCCGATCCCCGGGCCTTAATTAAATACCATGCATATAATATTTAATAGAAAGCTGCCGTATTTTACCAACGCAACCCGATTGTTGTTGTTGTTTTTGTTATAGTTCTTTTTGTTGATTTGCTTTGAGCGCGCGCGCGCGTGTGCGTGCGTGTCTGTGTTTTGGGATATACAGTCTTCTTGTTTTTTTCTTTTCTTTCAGTTTGTATAAATTTCGTTGCGCTATTATGTCTTTAGTCGAACATTCTTTTAACCAGCAGAGCCTGAACCCTGTTAAGTAATAAGGAATGTGTAAATAAGTTATAAGTAATGTGAGAAATGCGAAAACAGAGTTATTACTTAACAGGGTTCAGGCTCTGTTTTCAATGTAATTTGACTGGGGCTGATAACTTTAATAGTAAATTCTACTATTTACTAGTCAGAGGGTTAGCTGTTCATCACGAAATCCACCTCTCTGGAGTCAGAGATTTGGTATCTCCAGGTTGTGATTTGGAATCTGAAGCCTAAGACCAAATGGTGTTACAATATTTATCTGAGTGTGAAGCTCACCAAACCACTGCAGGTGTGCTTTTCATGTCTTACTTAATTTTTACACCAACAAACGTTTTGCGCAATTTGCGTCTAGGAGTTTTTTTTTTTTACTTTACTGATTACGAAAATCAGATAGAATCCTTAGACTCATCGTTTAACAGGCAGAGCGAAAGTACGTAACAGTATAGACCCGTATCATTTCGTCCAGAGACTTTTGGCTGTTATTTAGCGTAACCCTGTCCGGATATTGCGTTGAATCGGAAATAGACCAAACCGAAAGTGAAAGTCACGTGAAACATTCATTGTACTTTGCAGTTATTTTACGGTGAAACTTAGGGACAAAAAGCATCACGATGAAACAGAAGGCTGTATGTACTTGTAGTCTGTGTTGTTTATTTATCATTAACTTATCCATTGCTGAAGATTATACTATTTTTTTCTTTCAAATAACTGTAAATTCAGCGTCTATTCGGGCCGCACTGGTGACTGGGGTTTGCAAGAGAGAGATCAGTCCGGTGCACTAAGCACTGCGCTACCACACTCCTTAGAACACCATTTAAAACTGTAACAGACGACATTCTAATATAGTGTGTGTGTGTGTGTGTGTGTGTGTGTGTGTGTGTGCCAAACAACGTCAATGTATCTCTGAACCTGAGGCAATATCTGAAAGCTAAGTCCCAGATCAGCTTTCATAGCTATACAGTCTGATCAGGGACTTAGCTGTCTACTTACAGAATCACTGACTACTGTACAATTTACAATTTATCAATGGAAGTCAAAAAGCCTTGATGCACAGCTTGATCAGAACTGTCCGTTTTGTGTATGGTAAAAAAATAAATATTTTCTTGATGCAGCCCAAATTTTGAAAGCAAACACTTTTGCTGAAATGAACGACCATATTTATCACTATAAGTAATGGGACTGACATACCTGGGCACACAGTGTAGACCCAGATCAGATGCTGCAGATTTTGACCTGATCAGGATGCATTGTATACTGCCAGTCATCCAGTGACTTATGATACATCAGCAGGTAGTAAAATGGACCTGTTCAAATTTTAGGACACTTATTATAGTAAGCTGATTGAGATCTAATGAATCTCACTGATGGCAGTCATATGATTCGCCTATTTCAGTCACATAGAGAATACATTTTTTTTTAACTTATTGATCTTTTGAAAATAGCAAAACATGTCATTTATTGTTTTATTAATTTCAGACTATTACATTGGTTTGTGTTAACCCTTGTCCTGCTGAACCCGGATGTACCCTGCCTTTGCAAACAGTGTAGATCCAGATCAGTTGGCTTCTGAAGAAGCCAACTGATCTGGATCTGCACTGTTTGCCATTTAGTATGTGAATTTGTACCAATAATCCAGATCAAGTAATCTGATTGGCTGAAAATTAGAAGTGGGTGTGGCATCTTAATTTATTCAGCAGGACTAGGGTTAATTTGAAATAACAGCTTAACTTGAGTTAAAAAGAATTAGATAATCATTTTGACATTTAGCCAAATTAGTCATAAAGAACTGATTTATCATACTTTAATTATTGTCCTGATGCCAATAAAGCATGGTAATCATTGTTTGATTAAAGATACCGTCATAGATCTAGATAAGAGTGGATATCAGGTAATTGGTTTTCTTATTTCTTGACAAAAACAGGCGCTTCTAGTGAGTACCCACAATGTATGTTTTTGTTGAGAAATAAGAAAAATATAGATACTTTTGGTTGAAAAAAGCGCCTTATCAAGAGCTATGACCTTGAAGGAATTTCTATAAAACACTTAAGTTTATTATTTTAAATGGTGAATTCACATTATTTATGTATATTAGTTATAATTATCATCAACCAGTGTTTAAATTAAGCTTAGTATTTTACTCTTCAGTTTTATTGATGGTTGTAATGAACAATAAAAAGGCCCAATCATCTAATATTAATTACTTATTTTGTCTAAATTATATCATGTTTCCGAATTCAACTGAATGATGTCTATAATATAAATGACAGGTTTTCAAATTAAACTTTTAATATTTTGCCCAGATATACTAATGGCAGGGTGTGGGTGAGAATTTTGTCTGGAAGAGATTTTGTCTTTTAGGGATTTTGTCCACTGTTACAAATGAGGGGGATTTCGTTTGGGGGTGGGGTTATGTCCGCTTATTCTCGCTTTTGTACAGGTTGATCTGGGAGATTTGTGGTTTTGGATTTTTTTTTTTTTTTTTTTTTTGGTTTTTTGCTTGTTTTCTTTTTATCTGTCTGTTTGTTATTTTAATGTCTGTAGATAGAAGTGAATTTGAAGAAAATCCATTTTGTACAAACATAATCATGTTGCATATCAAATCAAAGGTAATGAAGAGTAGAATACAGTGGTGCAAACATTTTGTCCCGGGGGCATGACTGGGGGTCATCAGAGGTCAAAATGAAGGAAATTGGGTCCTTTTTTTATTGTCACACAACTCCTCCTAGGCTTTTTGAGCTAGAACCTTGAAACTGTCACAAGTAATATAACAGGTGGATGAGGACTGGAGGAATGCATTTGGAATTTTGATGTGTGCGGCGATATGCAATGGCATTGGCGCGAGGATATGCGATGGCATGCCATCGACTTGCTGTAGTTATTATTATCAGTTTGTCATTTCTAATCTGATAATAAAGTAGAATATGATTTTCCATTTTAAAGAACTCAGCCATGAGCAGAATAATTCCAAAATTAGATACAATGATTGCATAAAAATATTTGTATCATAAAATAATCATCCAATAACTAGTTTTGTCACAGGAGTATCATTAGTGTAAGTGCGCTGTCGTCCCCCATATCATCCCCCCTTTGGTTTCCTACGCAAAACAGGCAATAGTGTAGAGCAGTTAACTTCTAGTTCACTCTGACATCTATTCCATGTCTAAATGTAGTTAAAACCAAGTGCACTAGGTGTAACCTTTAGCACTACTGTAGCTCTACATAAAAAGGATATCCAAATAAGCCTTTTTTTCTTATTTCTGCACAAGAAACATTACACTATGGGCACTTATTAGAAATGCCTCTGTGAGGCACTTCTAACAAGCACCCACAACATACATTTTTGTGGAGAAATAAGAAAATTATGAAAACCTTTTGTTGAAAATACATGTAGCATCTTATATAAAGCTATGAACCATCACACTTCTAAAATACCATGATACATGTACTAATAATAGACTAAATTCAAATTGAAATGTACTTTTAGCATAGATCCATTTCAGATAATATTTAGCTTGTACTTTTATTTTTGTAGACTGAGGCCTTGAGTGTTACTGACCCAAATTCTCACTCAAACCCTGAAGAATGCCTTGTTACCCATATTTCTCTTCTCTGGGATGTTGATTTTGAAAGAAAAGTTCTGAGTGGAGATGTAGAGTTGACGGTTGAAAAACAAACGGATACTGCAGACAAACTTGTAAGCTGTTTTTTTTTTGTTTTTTTTTTTAAGTTTCTTTTATCTTAGACTTTACACATATGATCTCAGATTATATTTAGTTGTGTACTAATCTTACTTTTTCTGTCAAAATGTTACCCATATTTCTCTTCTCTGGGATGTTGATTTTGAAAGAAAAGTTCTGAGTGGAGATGTAGAGTTGACGGTTGAAAAACAAACGGATACTGCAGACAAACTTGTAAGTTTTTTTTTTTTTTTTTTTTTTTTTTTAAGTTTCTTTTATCTTAGACGTTACACATATGATCTCAGATTATATTTAGTTGTGTACTAATCTTACTTTTTCTGTCAAAATGCATAATTTTTGAAACATGAAAAAAAAAAGATGCAAACAATTACTAAAATACTAAGTCTTTTTTCCCCCATTTGTTGTATCGTTTCTTTTGTGGCCATGTGAGTGTAAAATAATTCAAAAGTAAATAAATTATAATTGTGTACTTCTGCCCTCTGGAGGACTTCCATTAGAGAAGTCAATTTCTTAAGACATACTACATGAAACTTGAGAGTCATCCTGTCAGTTTGCAAATGAACTGCACTATACATGTACAAAGAAAGTCTTAATGCATAACCATCTGCACAGTCTAATTTCATCAGTTCACTTTTCACATCACGAAAACATGCCTATATAATTTTGACCCCCTTAAACCCCACTTTTATATAGCAAAACTGGAGTTTACAGGGGTATACATTATTTTTGTTATTTCTGCTCAAAAACATAAATTGTGGGTACTCATTAGAACCACCTTGTTAAGGCAGTTCTAATGAGTACACACAATCTATATTTTGAGCAGAAATATGAAAAATATCAGAATTTTTTATCTGAAAATTTTCATATTTTTTGGTGGTAAAATTTTCAGTATTTTTGAATAGACTTGTTTTCGTAATGCCCAGCAGAAATACTGGATATAGTAAAATTTACTGATCTGAATGGGCAGATATGCAGAATGAGCTGGGCCTTCACTGTTTACATCTGCATTTAGGTCTCTTTTTGCCTGACTTGCTTTTGAAGGATCCATTTTCCTCAGCATTCATCACGAAAACATGCCTATATAATTTTGACCCCCTTAAACCCCACTTTTATATGGTAAAACTGGGGTTTACAGGGGTATACTTTATTCAATGTGTTGAGCAGAAATATAAAAATATCAGAATTTTTTATCTAAATCTTTTCATTTTTTCTTGGTAAAAATTTCAGTATATTTGAATAGGCGTGTTTTCAAAATGATTTAGCTTTAATGATGAACGTAAAATACCAAAAAATACATCTCTACTTATTGTGATAAGCAAAACAACTTAAAAATAGCAATGTCTGAAGAGCTGACTATATTGCCACTGCACTGCCACTAAGACAGATGAATGGGGTAGATGTAAACCAGTACCCACACCATCCTTTCCTTTTCAAAGTATGGTGAAAAAATTTTGGAAGAGCTGTTGTTGTTACTGTGGAGTGAATGCATCAATATCATCTCTTGTGTGTGCACTTTCCACAGAGCTTTCTATATAAGAGCTATAGTCTTCTTATTTTTCCACAAAAAATGTGCATCGTTGACTCATTACATAGCTCTTGAAAGATAAAAGGACAGAAGAAATGTTAAGGAGGAGTATTTGGCGATAATTATGGGATTATAAGAATCAGTGATTTATTTACAATTTTATACCTATGCATCCCAGGACTCGCTTGGGCTATATGAAGTGAGTCCTACTACAAAATCATTGTGTCCATTACAGAATTTTCCACTATAACTTTGTGAGTCCTGGGACTCGCCGAGATTTAAAATGTGAGTCCCAAAGCAAAAATGTGAGTATGGGACTCGGGATGCGCAGGTAAAAAAATCACTGAGTACTTACCAGAAGTTGAGTCCCACAACATATGTTTTAAAGACAGGATTTTCAAACCAGTGGGGTCTGGTTCCCAGTACAGGGAATATTTTACCTGTACAGGTAAAGGTGCGAATTTATTTTAGCCAATCAGTGGACTAGAAATACCATACATGGTAATTCAGTTGGTTGACTGGAGATGTTACCTCCATGAGATCAAGAGACAGAATGACACTGTTGTTGTTGTTGTTGTGTGGATTTTTAAAGCTACCAGGTACCCGAGGCACATAGAGGCAGCGGCGAATATTATGTACATATATTTGTACAGCCTTGCTTTCATGGATCACCCATGTACACTTGGTGCCGCTGTCTGTCAACAGGCACTGCCCAGTCCACCTGATACTCAACCCAAGGCACGTCGAGTATGAGTTAGGCCTACTAATGGTCTGAAAATTGTCTCGACCGGAGCGTGATTCGAACCCACGATATCCCGCTTGAAAGTTGAGAGTGCGATAACCACTAGGCTACCCAGCATACATATGACACTGTGGAACTTAATCCTCTTTTTATAGTGCACTCCTGTTTTTAATGGAGAAATAATAAAAATATCAACTTTTTTTTGGTTGAAAAATGTGCCTTATACAGAGCTTTGTCATTAGAAACATTTTGCTTATAATGAGTACCTTAAAGTATGATTTTGAATAACAACAGAATTGTCTGTGTGAGATCATTCTGAAGGGATCACAAGATATACGTTTCTTGAAGATAAGAAAGAAACATGGCCAAATGAACTGCACAATAATTTTTCTCTTTTTGTCTGTCCCCAGGTGTTAGATTCCAAGGACCTCAGTATTGCTAGTGTAACCCATAAGGAGGGTGGAGAAGCTCTAGAGTACACACTAGGAGACAGTTTTGAATTCTTTGGTTCCAGATTAGAAATAAAGTTGCCACCCAACAATGAGAAAAAGTAAGATAGAATATTGCTTGTATAAAGATGGCCTCAAGTTTGAGTATTTCACTAAAAATAAAACAAAACAAAACAGTTTACATAAACCTGCAAAGCTTATTTTCCGTAAAATGGAATACAAATAATTTATCATCAATTTGTCTTTTGTTGAATTTGCTCAGTCATAAAGGTATGTATGCTTACTTCTATTACATGTGCCTTTCTGTTATCAATCTAAATTTGACAGTATTGTGGTAGAGATTCCGATTTGTGTGTAGTAAGTTTGATTCTTCGCTGAATAATACCAAGGACCCTAAAATCGCAAAATTGTAGGCCTACTAGCTATTCATTTGCTTGACACTCAACGAGTAGAGCTAATACTGGTCAGTCACCAAGTGCCAGGATAAAGCGACTGAGTAATAATCCAAACTTCGAGCCAAACATTTGTGACATAACATGAAAAAGAGCATTGGCAGGACTGAAAGATTGCTGAATGCAATGTCAAACCCTGTATTCTCCCACGCAACAGGTGTCAACTGTATTGAAGGATAAGGTAAAAAAAAAAAAAAAAAACAATAATAGAACATATATCTTGTAAAAAGATTTCAAAACATTTACTCGGCAGAGAGTAGACCACTGTCTAATTAGCTTACGCTGTTCATTCCTTTTCGGCCAAACAGTGTTTTGTATAGACGGTATGGACATTTTATGTATTTAAGCTGTCAACCATAGATCTAGATAAGAGAGGGTATCGGGTAAATATTGTAAAGCTTTTACGTTAATTCTTAATGCCAAAAGCAGATTTGTAGCAGACTCGTGGGGGGGGGGTGGTGGGGGGTCCCCCCCACACACACACACACCCCGAGGTAGCAGACGACATTCTAAAATTTACCTTATCATATGATGAAGACACTCAACAGTGGATAATGTTGTCATAAAAGTTGTATGACCACATGTTACATAACACCTTGGCGGGAGCAAATAAGGTCATGACGACATCCATGACAGCTATGCATTTTCTGTTGAACAATTGTCAACTTTAAAGGCAATAATATCCAATCTAAAATGGTTATATGATAAACATAACCGTACACTTATGGTCTTTATGTCCCCCGCCCCCTCCCCCCCACCTCTACCCAAAGAGAATCAGAAGCTCAATTACAATGAACTCAGGGGCATCACATTGTCCTTTCCAACATAGAGAGAGATAGAGAGAGGCTTACATGTTCAACAATATGTTTGCATACTTTTGTGATGTCAGATGTGACGTAATGTCGAATGGGCGCACGTGCACAGTCCCTTTAGCGTGTATGATTTGCCTAAAAATTGGCTGGTGCACTACCCATCTTCTTGTTTCCTTATAAATGGGGTACGTACACTATATTTATGTAAGGGAAGCAATTTTAAAATAAGCAAAAGCACAACCCCTCAGAACGGAAACTTCAGCTCAGCTTTCATTTGGTGCTGGGTTATATGGAATTTAATTCCGTGCAGTATAGCATTCTTCGAATTTTAAAATAACGCCCTCCTAGACAACAAAAGCCTCAGGTTGTTGACAACCCACCTGAAATAGCCACCTTTTTAGCTCGCGCTATTCATGTCTGGATATTCGCATCATTTCTGTGCATAACAATTGGCCATCAGCGACGAGATTACTACCCGTGTGTTTGCCATTTCACTAAGTATTTTAAGAAACAACTGCATAAAAATCAAAATTTAGACCCAAATGTGTGGAATAAAGTTTTCAAAAGTTTAGGATACTTTTGCAGTACTTGTTGAGCAGTTGAAGACCATCATCAACATATGACCATGACCTATATATCACGGTTCACTGAACTTAGACTACAAAGTTTCAGTCACTTTGTTGTTGTTTGTATATTCTGCAACCTTCAATGATTTTTGAGTGGCAATGAAGCCCCTTATCAGACTGCATGAATGAACAGGCTGATCTGGGCCCAGTTGTTCAAAGTGTTGTTAGCTTAACAAGCTCATTAAGGGTCATTTCGTTAACTGTTTTAGTTGATTCAATACACAATATTCTGTAATTTTTTGCTGAAAAATGTGAGTCACATTTTTTTCAGCAAAAAATTTCAGCATATTTGCATATCACTCGAAGTAAATTTTAACGAATCGTTAACTAACGATGTGGTTAGCTTTGAACAACTGGGCCCTGGCCTTTATTGCTTACGTAAGCATTAGGGCCCATTTAATGTGTTACACATCAGTTTTTCTTTCGATATGGCCATATCTTCAGATAAAGCACTTTTTTAAACTGAAAAATATTTGATATTTTCTTATTTCACCATAAGAACATAGGTTGTAGGTATTCTTTACAAGCTCCTCATAACATATTTTTTTAATTGAGAAATAAGAAAAATATGTAGCTGGATAACTTCTCTTGTCTGGAAATATGGCATGGCTCTTTTAACATGTCTTTATTTTCATATTTACAGTTGTGATATTCCATGACACTTTTTAAAAACTGATAAGTATTCAATATTTTCTTATTTCACCATAAGAAAATAGATTGTAGGTACTTATTAGAAGTGCCTCATTGAGGCGTTTCTAATGTGTACCCACAAAATATGTTTTCATGGAGAAATAAGAAAAAAATGTAGCTGGATAACCCCTCATATCTGGAAGTATGATGTGGTCATATAACATGTCTTTATTTTCAGATTTACGATTGTGATATCCTATGAAACAAGTCCAGATGCAACAGCATTACAGTGGCTGTCAAAGAACCAGACAGCTGGTAAACGCCATCCTTACCTCTTTAGTCAGTGTCAGGTATATACATACACGGTGAAGTTTTACCTGTCTACTCCAAACTCCTTGTCAGGTCACGACTGCAGCAGACAGAATTAAATTTTTTTGTGTGTTTTTTCAGAGAAAATAAGGCTTGACATTTCATGCAAATCATCAGCCTTGCAGATGATTCATATGAATGGCAAGTCTTATTTTGTCAGAAAAATAATGAAAAAAAATAGGATGTTGTCTACTACAATTTTGCTCAGCACTTTAAGGGTTAACTAAAGGTATATTCACAAGGAACGGGACTGAAAGTTGTTTCCACAATAGATGAGGTTTGTAGTAGACACAGTTCATATTTGACAAGTTTTACTATGGTAATGTATTCTAACCTTTATGTCACTGTTATCTTGCCTCATTAAAATGAACTATATAGTATTTAGCACCATTATGGCATACACTTCCTTTCTTACAGAGATTCAAATACACTTTCTCCTAAAACAGAGACTCAAACAAAGTCTATTGACTTTGTCATTCTTTATGTGAATCACAGTATTTAACTCTGTTGTAATACTTACAGAGGGGAATTTAAAAGGGATTCAGGGGATTCAGTTGAACCCCACTATGACTCAAAATTTCACTTTCATGGAAAATTTTGGGTAAATTTGATAAACTTGGGATACCGTATTGACCCTAAATATTCACACTCCTTACTCTTTACTTAATACTTCTCTTCAACAAGTCCATTTTACTATCTGTGAATGTGTTTAAAATTGCTTGGTCTACACTGTTTATGCAGACCTTTCAGACCAAATACATAGAATAAGTATAATAATTAGATCAAGTCCAACCCCCCTCAGAAATCATCCTTGATCTGCCCCTGCTTACAGGTGCTGGCAGGAGTGACAGCACTTTCTGCAGAATTCTAATTTTAAATATGTAGCTTACTCTCAGAAATACATCTTTTTCAGGCTATCCATTGTAGAAGTATTGTTCCATGTCAAGACACGCCTTCTGTAAAATGTCCTTATACAGCAAGGGTAAGTACTATATTGACCCTAAATATACTGAAAACTCTTTGTAAGACAGTTTAACCCATTGTAGACTGAATAGACTCCCCCACCTTATATATTGGAAGAGTCCAATTTCAATTTTAGGTACGTCCAGCTATGAGATTTAGATATTCCCGGAGAAAAATGATTAAACTATATGCAAACAGTGCAGACCCAGATCTGATGCCGCATTCTGCGGCATCAGATCTAGCTCTGCACTGTTTACCCATTACCCTTTTAGGAGTTTCCAGACTAAAGGTGGGCCCCAAAAGTGTTGTAGTTAAACAAAAATTTATAGATTATACAGAAAAATGATCAACGATTTAAGGGTGGACCCTAAAGGGTTTTGATGTATAAGTATTTGCACACCCTAACTCCATACCATAATTTGAGCACATCCCTTCTACTCCCTACTGATGTAACTGAAAAATGTTAGCTCAGTGACAAATATGGTAGACCCTGATCAGATGCAGTGTGCTTTGGCCTCTGATCTGTACTGTTTTAAGGCCATTCTGTCCAAACGTTTATAACATTATGTTATTATTTCTTATATGAGCTAATATTTTGTGCATGTTGAACAGAAAAACATTACATTACAGTAAATGTCCTAAAATTTTGAATACTTTATTGCATACCTTTTAGGTCTAAATGTTGCGTTTTATGCAGTTTTTTTTTTTCTTAAAATACACATTGGAAAGGCAAACAGTGTAGACCCTGATCAGATTGCTCCTGTAGGAGCAGTCTGATCTGAGTCTGCACTGTTAACATATGCCATTTTGTCAAACACTGGTGTACACAACTTTAGGACACTTACCAAAAATGAAGTTTTGTCTAGTTGTTTTTGAGACACTCATAGACCCAGAAAAAAGGACTATTCTGAAGATTGCAGTGTATATTCAACAAACAACATTTTGTAATCTATTTCTTAAGATTATTTACATCCAACTTCCACAGTGTCCTCAGCTGAAGCCTCTGAGGATAGTGTCTTGAGAGTTGTGACTCTGGTCTGGTCAAAGAGATTAACCCATTTATGCTGAATTGATTCATCTACCTCCATTCTTTGGACAGGTCCATTTCTATTAGAGGAATGTCTGGTTAGTTTTTATTACTACCATGTTTTATAGAAAATCCTGCATTTAATGCAAACAATGTAGACCCTGATCAGACACCCCATTCAGCAGCCTCTGATCTGGGCTTACACAGTTTGCAAATGTCCCTTTTATGGGACGCTAGGCATATATGGGTTAATCTCCCTGTTACACAGCATTGGTGAATGAATGTCATATGATATGCCACTATAGCCAATTTAGATTCAAATTCAGATACAGTGTTGAGTCCTATACTTTGGTGCAAAACAAGGCGAAACTAAATTTTTATCATTTAAATACCCCTTCAAGAATGTGGTAGATCTGAGAAACAATAATGTACTTCTTTTAACCCATTTTAGTCTGGAAACCCAAAAAAGGGTAATTGGCAAACAGTGCAGACCTAAATAAGATGCATCAGGGTCTACGCTGTTTGCATTAAATACTGGAATTTCTATAAAACATAGTAAAACTAAAAACTAACCAGACACCCTGCTGTTTGAAATGGACCGGTCCAAAGAGTTGTGGTAGCAGAGTCCACTAGTAAATGGGTTAAAGTAACTAGAATGCTATATACAATAATTTTGCATGGCTGGATAAAGAATGGGACTATGACTATCAGCAGGTTCCCATTGTGCAAGGCATTTAGCAGGGCTGTAATGGATGAAAAGTCATTGTCCCTGCTATTCCCTGCAGGTGTATGCTGTACGGGGACAGTGATTACAAATGACTGGTGTATAATTACATTGAACATATTTTTCTCTGATCCTACTGCTTAAATGAAGACATCTTTTCTTGGAGTGGATGCATCCCGGTGGCTGAGTGGAAAGCGCTCCTGACTTTGCGGGGTGGGGGGAATTATGAGGACACAGGACCACAGGTTCGAATCCCCCTAGAGGTAGAATTCAGCTCATGGCTTCATTGCACAGAGCCTTTCATTATCACACTTCCATCATCTTAATGTTACTTAAATAATGTTGAAAGGGATGTAAAACACCAAGGCCCAGTTGTTCAAAGCGTCGTTAGCTTAACGAGCTCGTTAAGGGTCATTTCGTTAACTGTTTTAGCGGATTCAATACACAATATTCTGATATTTTTTGCTGAAAAAATGTGAGTAGCTTTTGCACTGCAAAAGCTGCTCACATTTTTTCAGCAAAAAATTTCAGCATATTTGCATATCACTCGATGTAAATTTTAACGAATCGTTAACTAAGGACGTCATTAGCTTTGAACAACTGGGCTCAAATCATCATTGTCTAGGAGTAATTCTTATTCTTTGTTTCTTTTGTTTGTTTCCACCAGGTATCATGTGTGAAGCCCATCACAGTATTAATGAGTGGTGTAAGTGAGGGCCAGTCTGAGCATCCTATTGATGCAAACAGAGTGGTCCACAGTTTCATACAGCGAGTTCCCATTCCTAGCTATCTAATAGCAATAGTTGCTGGAGACATTGTATCAAGGTATGTTTATTATGTATCATATTTATCCTAAGTATTCGGAGAAACAGGTCTGAGCAAAGAGTGATGATGCAGATCAGATGCTGCAGAATCAAGGTTGGCATTGTTTGTTACTTATCAACAGGGTTTTCCCTCAGGGTTTAAAAATGAGGGTCACAGGAACTCACATATGTGGTGTTAAGGGGTCCTTTAATAAGATTTAGGAGTATGTTGTCCTAAAGAGGTTAACCATTAAAGTGCTAATCACAACTACAGCAGACAACACTTTGAAGTACTTTTTATTATTTTTGAGATAAATAAGACTTGACATTTCATATGAAATGTCAAGCCTTATTTTCTCTGAAAAAAAAAACAAACACAAAAAACAAAAAAACAAAAACAAAAAAAAAAAGCAATTTTAGAATGCCATATGCTACAAACTGATAATGCTTTAAGACAAACTATAGCCAAAATATTGATAATTCTTGCCCTTTAAACCATAAATAGATATAAATACAAATCCACAGATCAATGAAATTAGTTTGGGATTGATCATATATGCATCAATCAGGACTCTTGCCCCTAACTAAAGAGGGTCCAGGACATGGTTTTTGGGGTAAAAACTGCCAAAATGCAAGTCAGAGAAAACCCTGTATCCAGCACTTGCCACATATCAACAGGTAGAAAAAAGACATGTTCAAAGTTTATGATAAATATGATAAGGACAGAGGAGTTGTTAAGGAGGAGTATTTACTGATAATTCTGGGATAATTTTCTCCAATTCTCTATAAAAACATATGTTGTGGGTACTCATTTGAAGTGCCTCAGCAAGGCTCTTCTAATGAGTACTCACAACATAAATCTTTATGAAGAAATAAGAAAATAAGAAACATTATCCCACAGTTATCACTAAATGATCCTTCTTAACTCCTCTGCTGATAAGGCATGGGCAGATCCAGAAGGATTTCTGTGGGAGTTCAATTTAATCATATTACCTTTTCTTACTCTATGTATTTGGACAGACAGGCCTGAGCAAACAGTCAAGACCCAGATTAGATGCCACAGAATACTGCATCTGAACAGGGTCTTCAATGCTTGCCACTCACCCAGCAATTTTACACACATTCATAGGTAGTAAAATGGACTTGTTGAAGAGAAGTATAAGGAAAAGTGTCCCAAATTTATCAAATTTATCCAAAATTTCCCATGAAAGTGAAATTTTGAGTCAAATGGAGGTTCATCTGAACCCCTCAAACTCCCTCTGAATCCCCCTCTGTAAGGAGTTTTTACTTAAAAGTTGTCCCAATATTTAATGTTAATACTGTATTTACATGTATATACCTTACATATAATTAGTGTCCTGGGCCCGAGCTCGTTAGTGGACAAAATGTTAACTGTTCTAGTAAGTAAGATATCTAATTCACAGGTATTTTTTCAGCAAAAATAGTAGCATATATGCCATATTTGAGGATCAAAGATTTAATGATACGTTAACTAACAACATCGTAAGTTTTGAATAACTGGGCCCTGATTTTTTTTAAGTGACAGGCATTCATAACAAAGAATGTGGCTAAAATGAAGGATATTTGCACACAATGAATGTGGATTCAAATATGATCAAAATTGAATGAAAATTAGAACACTGTTCAGTTTGAAGATTTTAATATTGTTTTCATGGCTGTTAGAGTTTAACTATTTATGTTAAAACTAGGTCATGTACCCAAGCTTGGGCTCTAACTCACAATGCCTGGACTGTAGATCTAGGGCTTGTGAATTCGAGCCCCCACTCAGCCACATAACTTTTGTTGAAATTGATTATGAAACAATTTCTATGGTCCTTCTTTCTCTTCCACTGATTCAAGTAGGTCAGTTTGTCACTGGCAAAATGTTAGTATTGACAAATGTATGTGCACAAATACTGGGCCCAGTTGTTCAAAGCTAATGACATCGTTGTTTAACGATTTGTTAAAATTTACATTGAGTGATATGCAATTATGCTGAAATTTTTTGCTGAAAAAATGTGAGTAGCTTTTGCAGTGCAAAAGCTACTCACATTTTTTCAGCAAAAAATATCAGAATATTGTCTATTGAATCCACTAAAACAGTTAACGAAATGACCCTCAATGAGCTCGTTAAGCTAACAACGTTTTGAACAACTGGGCCCTGGTTAACAGCTTAGAGGATTAAGTCTGCCCAGGTACAGTGTGAGTAGCTTAATTGATGGCATTCAACATGATCCTAATAGATTGACTGGGCAGTAAAACCTCAACTCAGACAAAACAAATACAGTCGAACTTCAATGGCTCAAACATCTTTGGGACCATAGAAAATTGTTCGAGTCATGGGTAGTTCGAGCCACTGAGGGTTAATCATGGTGCCAGGTCAGGAAGCAAATAGCGATAATTTAGGGAATTTTCTCGATTTTCCACACAATAATTGTATGTTGAGTGTACTCATTAGAATTGCCTTGATGAAGCGATTCTAATGAGTACACACAACATACAATTCCATGATAAAATAAGAAAAAAAATCCTTAAATATTTGTTTTCTTGAGCTATTGGAAGGATTTTGTAGGGACTGAAAAACGAGTTCAAATCATCGACGGTAAACCAGCTATCTGGGTACGAGCCATTGAGGTTATACTGTAAATGAAATTTTATGAGCACTAAATTTGAAACTAACAGGAAATAGTTTATTGCAGAGATATTGGTCCAAGATCCAAAGTGTGGTCTGAGGAAGAATATGTTGATAAAGCTGCTTATGAATTTGCTGAGGTACATCTTAGTTACATAGTAATCTTAATTTAATAAACCTGTCTGATCCTATTGAATTGGGTATTAATTCCTCAGTGAAGGTGATGAGACTTGGTTTTGGCATCTAATCGGTCCATATTTGTTTCATCTGGAGCAACATACACCACGGCCTCTTTATAATACAGTTGTTGGAATCTAAAGTAAAACCATGTTAACTACACAACCATATTGTATCCTAACAAATATGAATAAATTATATAAACAAAATGACGATAAATGATCACTTTTCTGTATAATCTGTACATTTTTTTGTTTGGATACAAATATATACGAATTTTGTTGAAAAATGACCATAAATGATTATTTTTATATGTAGTCTATTCATTTTTGTTTGGATACATAATTTTGGGGTTCCAGTTCCAAAACCATGCTATAAAGAAATGTGCTGTAAAGAGGTTCCTGTGTACGAGGTACCATCAAAAGTTCTCGACCCAATATACTTAAAAGAAATAAATTGAAATGAAACCCCAATCAGCTGATAATTTTATCTTATTTAACATCTTTGGTATAAAGAATAAAATTTCAAAGCTATTGATTTCAGGAGGAACTTGCTGCAAACAGGAGAAACGTGTGTTAAACTGAGAAAATTGACAAAGTAGAATTTAGAGTCATATAGTACTTCTGTAAGAAGGGCATGTCCCCGCAGGAAATTCATGAAGACTTCATTAAAATCCTTCCTCCAGCACAGTGAAGAAATGGGCTACTGAATTTAGGAGAGGGAAAGCATGGAGGATTATGAATGGTCTGGCTCCCTAAAGAGGCTACTACAGACAAAAACATTGAGCTTGTACAGTCTGATCATGTATGACAGGAGAAGAATAAATATCAAAAAGATTGCCTTTGGAAACAAAGAACACATTACAGATTAGAAAATGGGAGTCTCAGTTTTATTGAGACTCTTTATAAGCAGTAATGAAGTTTGCAATACCGCTTACATCCTTCAGCGTATACATGAGCAGAACTCTGTTTTCAAAGATACCACAATGGGCCCAGTGATCCCAAAGGAAATGAAATATAATCTGCACTATGGTGAAGTACGGGCATGATAAGTTTTAGGGCAGTTCAGTCTATCTTGACTGATATCATAGGACTGTCCAAGGTCTCAACTAGATGGGTTCCCAGACTGTTGACCAAAGATCAGAAAAAGAGCAGGCTTGATAATTCCAAGTATCTCTTGTCTCTCTATGAAGATGACCCTGAGGAATTTATGCATCTAGTTGTCACCCAAGATGAGACAATAGTCTATCGCTTTGATCCTGAGGCTAAAAGCAGAGTTTGCAATGGAGGCACCCTTGCTTACCCCTTCCTAAGAAATTGAAGAGAATTTCTTCAGCAGGGAAGGTGATGGCCTTTATCTTTTGGGATAGTCAGGGCATTATCATAGTGGATTATCTTGAAGATCAGACGATAAATGGTGCATATTATGCAGAAGAACTAAGGAGGCTGCATCAGGAGATTGTGAAGAAAAGAAGAGGAAAGTTGACTTGAGGTGTTCTGCTCTTGCAAGATAATGCACAAGCCCACACCTCTCAAGTTGCTGTGGGTGCTGCAGCTAAATGCAGCTCCAAGGTCCTCCCTCATCAGATGTAGCCCCTTCTGACTTCTGTCTGTTTCCAAATCTTAAAACTAACCTTCCTGGTAGGAATTTTGGAAGCAATGAAGGCATCATAGATGCTGTTGATCAAGGACCAGGAAGGAGGTTTCTAAGTTTTTAAGGATAAGCAAACTGGAACAGAGTTGGAGAAAGTGCATCAAGGCAAAAGGAGATTATATTGAGAAACAATAGTACAACTTCTGCTCTTGGTCATTCCCAAAGTACAGAGGCCTAGAACTTTTTTTTATCATCTCTCCTACATGCATTTGTAATGATTAAGATTTGTCAGGCTTATAGTTAATACTTTGGGTAAATGATTTTATGTGCTGGAAGATAATTTATGCCAAATATCATTGTATTGACTGCTTTTTAAGATATTAGACTTATTGTCCTTGATTTTATTATGGAGAGGTGTTTCTAGTGAGTACCCACAAAGTACATTTTTTGGATGAAATGAAAGATATAATTTTCTGGATACCCTTCTTACCTGGAGCTATGTTTTAGTGAGGAGTCCTATGCATAGGAGTTATCAAGGATCATAGCTCCAGATAAGAGGTGGTATCTACATTTTTCTTATTTCTCCATGAAAACATATGTTGTGAGTACTCATTAGAAGTGCCTTGCAGAGCATTACGAAAACATGCCTATTCAAATATATAGAAGATTTCACCTCCAAAAACTCAAAAATTTTCAGATTAAAACTCCGATATTTTTCGTATTTCTGCTCTAAACATAGATTGTGGGTAGGGTACTCGTTAGAACTGCCTCGCTAAGGCAGTCCTATCGAGTACCCACAATCTATGTTTTTGAGCAGAAATAAGAATAATATATACCCTTGAAAACCCCAGTTTTACTATATAAAAGTGGGGTTTAAGGGGGTCAAAATTATATAGGCATGTTTTCGTGATGAACACTTCTAATGAGTACCACAATACATGTTTTGGTGGAGAAATAAGAAAAAATATGTCTCCATGAAAACATATGTTGTGGATATTCATTAGAAGTGTCTCACAGAGGCACTGCTAATGAGTACTGCAACATATGTTTTTGTAGAGTTTTTATCCAGTCAAAGTAGTGGAAACTGCTGTAAGAGACTTGTTTCTAACAGGGCTTATGCATTGCAGTAATAAAAGTACTATCCATACCTATGCTAATTGCATAGCTACAGATAAGAGGGGGTATCCACATAATATTTTTCTTATTTCTCCACGAAAACATATGTTGTGGGTACTCATTAGAAGCGCCTTGGCAAGACGCTTCTAATGAGTACCCACAACATATGTTTTCGTGGATTTTTAAGAAAGATATCAGCATTTTTCAGATGAAAAAAGCGCCCTATCTGTTGCTATGTAATTGTTTTTCTTGTTAACAGTAATAACAATAAGTTTTGTTTCTTTTCTACAAACAGACAGAATCCATGCTACAGAATGCTGAGAAGTTAATGGGTCCATATGTTTGGGGAAGATATGATTTACTTGTGTTGCCACCATCATTTCCATATGGAGGAATGGAAAATCCCTGTCTCACCTTTGTCACCCCTACATTATTGGTAAGAATTCTATTTGAGAAATTATTTGAATAAAGCATGGGTCATCTAAGGTGATAGGTGGCAAGCTCCAGATAAGAGGGGGTATCCACATGATAGGTTCCTTATCTTTCCATAAGGAGGCACTTCGGATGAGAACACACATTTTAACTTCATAATACATTAACCTATAGATAATGTGCTATTCTATTCTGTTTTCACACCTTCCACAGAAAAAACGACCTTTCAGTCATTAATTAAAGTCTTAAACCAGAAGGTCCCTTAGGCAGTTACCTGTGTGACGTAACTCTTCCCGCTCAATTGACCACGTGTCAGTTTCTTTTCTGTGGACAAAGAAATTCAACAAGGATTATTTACCTGTGATAGAAATTTGGATTATTTCTTTCCTCACGGATAGATTTATGTATCCTTGTGTTTCTTTTGTTTATTTATCACTCCTTTCACTTTCTGTGTTATTATTTAAAATTTTCAATTTTCGATTTCATGTATTTTTGACTGGTTTTTTTTTCCACATGCGTTTTGGCGACTCTCGCTATTCGGCACAACGCTCGTGCGCGATCGGTTCGATAGTCGTGTTTATATATGCAGAATATTTTTGTTCTTTTCTTTCCAGGTTATTCAGCAATTACGATATGTTTTTCCTGGACTTTTGGTTGCAGAGATCTTCAGTTGGCTAAAGATTCTCATGGTGGAGAAGCTGATTGTAAAGAACTTGTCAACCCTTGATGGGTTATAAGACAATTCTTTACTGATGGGAGCCCCACCCCATATGGCTATACTGCCGGGGTAAGACCCATCAAGGTGGCATCTTTGGGTACTTAGTATCCTATAAAGTCTAAGTCCACCAGTCACCAGTCATCCAGTCACCAGTCACCAGTCAACCAGGCACCAGTCAATCAGCTTCACCAGTCACCAGTCAATCAGGTGCCAGTCAACCAGGCACCAGTCACCAGTCATCCAGGTGCCAGTCAACCAGGCACCAGTCACCAGTCACCCAGTCACCAGTCACCAGTCACCCAGTCACCAGTCACCAGTCACCGATCAACCAGGCACCAGTTAACTAGTCTCCAGTCAATAATTTAATTATTTTCTGGAAAGACTTAGTTTCTGACATATTTCACCGGACAAAATAGTCACGTATACTAACTTCCGGTCATTATGTCTAATTATTAAAAACATTTTTCACTGGGCAAAGTATCAGTAATATTTCTGATACTTATACCCGGTCATATTATTATATTATTTCTGATTTTTCACCAGGCAAACTTTTACAGAAAGTGTCTGGTCAATTTTTGCCTAATAATTAATTATCTTCGGGAAAAAGTTTCGAATACTTGTGCCCGCTCAGTTTTCATATATAATCTCCCTTTTTCATCGGACTAGAGTTACGAATACTACTATCCGATCAATTTGTCAAATTACTTGTAACTTTACCGGGCAACAGTTACGAATATTAGTGTCCGGTCATTGTGTCGGGTAACTAGTGTCAAAATAATGATTACTAATTCCCGAACAATCTATTATCGTTCATAGAGCTCCATTCACGTTTAAGTCAATGGATATAGGTTATTAAGTGAAATACATAATAACTTTTTATACAAAAAAATTCTGTACAGTCTTTCCCAAATCAGACTAGAATTTTTAATATTCCATTGACTTATTATAGGTGTGTAATTCCATTAATATTTTAAATTAACTTATGTTTTATCTCTTTATCCGCTAGAAAGAGTTAAACTTCCGACTATAACAAAATTCTTACCGGGCAGCAGTTCGTAGACTAGTGCCAGGTCATTCAAATGATGTTTTATCTCTTTAATTCGCTAGAAAGCGGTTAAATTCCGGCTCTAACGAAAATTTCATCGGGAGGCACTTCGTAGAGTAGTGCCAGGTCATTCTAACGAAATTCCACCGGGCAGTAGTTTCGTAGACTTTGTGTCGGATTACTAGTGTGCGAGTAGTAGTCACTAGTACTCGCTCAACATATATTCATTTATAACCACTATAGACATGTATAGTCTTGGATTATAGGTTATTGAATGACAGCGATGGGTTCTAATACCTAGTAGCCATTTATATTGTTGAATTCTGTCCAATCACTTTTGAACTTGACTTAAATTCTATATATATATTTATTATTGAAAATGAATTAAGAATTATCGGTTACGATCAAATTCGCAAATCATTCACTAAGTGTAGAAGATACTTCCAGCTATAATTATATCTCTTTTATTCGCTACAAAGAGATTAACTTCTTACATATTCACCTTATTCGGCTCTAGGGCAAAGGTGAACTATAAAACTATCGTTATTTATAAGAAGAAAAATATACACGAAATATAAAAAATTTTCTTCTTTCCTCCCCTGTTTTTTTCTCCTACATGCTTTGATATGTAATCAGCATGTAATCTAAGGAGTAAATTGACAAGAAAGTAGCAATCGATCTTTTCTACTTTCTATTAATTTTTCATTCTTAAGGTATCGGAAATTTACACCAACCAGATAAATAAATTAACAGTTTATTTATTTATTCGCTACCTCTCTAGATTACTACGATTTAAAATTCTAGTTGAGGTACATATTTTCCTTTTGCCTTTTTTACATGGAAAATAGTTGATCCGATAAGCTATTATTCTATTTTATACTATCTTTTGATTGATTATATTAGAGTCTAGGTCAGTCGTGCTCTGTCTAAACTCTGCTATAAAATAATGAATAAAAAAAAAAAAAAAAATCTTATATTTAGGCATAGATATAATTCGATACGTTCTTTACTTTGCCTGTTTTATTTTTTCTTCTGGATCATTTAAGACTACGATAGCAATATACCAGATATTTTTGCCTCAGTAAGAATCTGTTACGCTGAAGATTCTTCATATTGGAATAATAATTTTATTATGATTATAATTCTAGACCCAATTAATCCTCGTATATTATAGGTCTACTTTATCTTATTGAGGAATAGTTTTGCTTCGACTAGCTCTATACCTCTAATATTTTATTTATAACTAGAGTCCATGTCAATCAAAATTTTCTTGCACTTTGGTATTGACAATGGATACATATTTAGTAAAGGCATTAATTATTCAGTACGTGACAGATTATTATTGCCTAAATTAGATTTTATATACAATACTTTCCTTTTGATATTTTGTTTTATTGACTTTGTAACTATTCAGAAACTGCCAAAGTCAATCATTTCCTTCCTCTAAACTTACCGAAGCTCTAGATTATGTTGATATATATTTTTGATATATGCTTAGAGGTTAATTAACGAGAGTTTACCTCATAATAGCAGATATTATTATAATTATATTAATCAATCTATAGTCTAGGCTTAGACAAAAGGGAAAACATCCTTAATTATTAGTATACGAGTCGGTAAAGAATAAGACACTCTTAATTATCTCTTTACCCCTCCTTTATGTTTACATTCGTTAAAGGGATCATAGTAATTCTCGCTAAGAGTTCAAGTTCAGTTTGCGAATAATGCAAAGATTAATATCTTGATTTCCAGTCCGCATCAAAAATGGTCTATATATATAGATAAATATCTTTCCGAAACTGGATATTTATTTATTTTTCCACACAATAAGTCATTTCAAGATGTCGATGATTTTGAAATGCACTGCTTCAATTTATAATATAAAATATGTTTATATTAACTTCACAACTTAGTAAGTGCTGCACCTACGTTCCTGGTCAGATCTTACTTTTGTGATACGTTTTTGAACATACTGAAAGTTTTCTCCGATTATACATTCGGTAAATAAACTTTCGAGTAGTATTTATGCTTTTAAACATTCAGATTATTTGATAATTGTTGGAGATAATATATTATTCCGATATTTATATATCTATCTTCATTATTTATCTTTCTCATCTTACTTTTAAATTAGATTGACCTTCTCGCTACGTTCCAGGTTTAAATCTAGCTAACATTGTGGAACAGTCACTTTTTTATTTCCTAAACAATATTTTAACATTTTTCTCAGTATTCAGAGCATAACGACTTCATGAATACTTGAAAATAATTCAATTCTATGCTTGTTAAACTAAGCCTAAAACAAGCCCTAGTTTTTTAGAATGGATATTATCCTTCGATTCAGTTCATGGAGATACATCCTTTTAGATCCCATTATCTCTATTTCAATCATTCAAAATTCTAATGACTAAGTACTCCTTTTCTACGTACGAATACAGAATATCGAGTCACTGTTGCTGCATATTGGTTAAAGATTAAACAAATTTTATCTTAAACCTATATGACGTTAAATTAATTATTATCTCTTTCATATACATTTTTTTACCCTTCCGTCAGGGATCGCGGTAATAATATTATTACTCTCTATGGTTTACACATAGATCTCGAGAGTATATATATGTATTTTCTTCCTGAACTCATTTGCGATTACGTAATTTGATATTTAAGGAATTACCAATTATGCAGACATAGATTTTATTCTATTAATATTCAATTCTAAAAAATTTGATTGAATGTTTATCTATAAAATTTCCGGGCAGTAATTTTATAGAGAGTTATATGTTTAATAATTCCTTGCTTAAATAATAGTTACGCTTAACCTATGATTTATAGCGGGAATTTTGTTCAGTAGTATAATTTTTATTTAGTATTAATATATTTCTTACTATTCTTAAATATGCGTATAGAATAGTAATACTATCTCTTAACTTTTAAATTAAGTGTTTTTTGAGATTAATAATCAGTATTATTGTATAATCTTTCTTCAGAGATTATCACACTATTACTTTTTCTCTGAGTCCTTCTCTTTTTATGAACATTTTGATTCGTATCAAAGTGGATTTTTAACATTTCTTGATTTCCATGATTATTTACTCAGGAGTACTTTTCATGGCAATCTTCTGGTATAGAAAGATTCTATCCAGCTTATTTATTATTGTTTAATCTTATCAATACGGTAAGATTTAGCCAAACTATGACCGTCATACAGTTTGCTGCGATCAACCTTATTCTTATCTCTCTTATTCTCTGTCAAACTCTTTAGTTATGATGTTGACAGTTTATTCTTTATTTTTTTGTCAGGACATCAAACGCTTTTATATGTCTATGACAAAACTAATTATCAATGGTTTAGGTTGTTTTTTCTTCCCAGCAGTTATATGCAAACTCTGTATTATTTTATTGTTTGACTAAAAATTCGTTATACAATTAGTCTAGCAATAGTTTTAACCATTATGTTTGTCTATACTTTTTTTCTTCTGATGGATAACTTAGTTATAGTTAAGTTAACTCCATCTACTTTTATTATCTCCCCTTCTTTAATTTGATCAAGGGAAATAATTACACATTATGGTTATTTTAAGTCTGTGTCTGTTCATCGGAAACTGTCCTGTCGCTCCAATTAACTTAATTAGTTTATAATTCTAATAGCTTAGACTATTACAATTACATAGCTTCACATATCTAGAATTTTATCCAAAATATCTACATATGTCAGTTATCTATAGGAAACTCCACCGAGTAGACTTTTCCTTTTTTATTCAAGATCCTACATAGACTACTTACAGTGTATGGTCTTGGGTTTTTGTTTTACAAATTTTGTTTTCAAAATTTTTCTATATTCCTAGCTTACTTTGCGATGGAATATTTATGTTATGTCTCAATGACTCCCTTTTCTTTTTGAAGCCAATTGTTGTTTCCCAAAAAGAAAAAAAGAGGGGGGGGGGGGGGCCAATGTTAGGTCTCTGAGACTTAAGAACTGGCTTCCTCTAGAGTCTACTAATATATATAAGGTTGTTAGATCATAACACCTTAAAGGTATGCTATTTTGTAAATCTAGATCATTCTTTCTATTAAATATAGAATTAGAATGTATCTGATTCCTTTGACTTTCCTGAGTCTTAACCAGAAGTGGTGAGATATTATTGGTGTTAGAATTAGGAGAGCACCTCCCTCCTATTCTGCAAATTCTAGCACATTATCTATAGGTTAATGTATTATGAAGTTAAAATGAAGTTTTTTAAAAGTAAAACATATTTTAACGAGTAATACTTAACCTATAGATAATCAATTATCTCCCTCCGCCCACCCTCGCTTATCTCTCCTAATTGTGTCTATTGTTTTACACATAAAAGAAACTGACACGTGGTCAATTGAGCGGGAAGAGTTACGTCACACAGGTAACTGCCTAAGGGACCTTCTGGTTTAAGACTTTAATTAACGACTGAAAGGTCGTTTTTTCTGTGGAAGGTGTGAAAACAGAATAGAATAGCACATTATCTATAGGTTAAGTATTACTCGTTAAAATATGTTTTACTTTTAAAAAACTTCATGTTTTTGTGGAGAAATAAGAAAAATTTAGAACTTTTCTGTTGAAAAATGTGCCTTATCTGAAACTATGAATCAAGCATGTTTTTATCATACTCACCCTGGGGTTCAGGTATGCAGCATTGGGGACATAGGCCCAATAAAAATTGAAAGAAATGATAACTTATTACAGCAGACGCCTTAAGAGAAAATTCTTTCCTATTAGAGCAGACACCTTTTTCAAAAGAAAAGTAAAACAATTCAGAGTTGCCTTTTAGAGTAGAACCTTTTTCAGAAGGACTCGATGTGTTGGAAAGCAAACAGGAATACTCAAAAGTTATCTCCCTTGAAAAAATGGCTGATAAAACTTAGTATCTGATTTATCAAGCAAACTCTACCAAGTGTATCAATCCCTCTTAAAGCATCCAATCAGATTGTGCAGATGTGCAGACTGGTCTGTGTCTATGGGAAGCACATGTCTAAAGGTGCATTTTCTAACATTACAGCTGTACTGTTAACTTGTTAGGAAATCAAGATATCTCAAATACAGTTGACTCTCATTATCTCAACCTCGCTTATCTGGAATAACCACTTATCTGGAAGTGAAATTCTGGTCCCTGTTTTAACATGAAACTCTAAGAACAGGTAACAAAATATTGTGGAAAAGAGGAGAAATTGCTCCTAAGGAGCAATTTCTCCTCTTTTCCACAATATTTTCAATATATCTCTGTCTTCAGGAGTCAAATTACGTATTCATTTGTTAAATGTGGTTGTACGATTTATTGTTTTCCTTACTTCTGCAACTCTGATATTTTAGAGAGTCCCTTAGGATTTGAGATAACGGGAGTCGATTATTTTTTTCAGATTATTGAACCCTGGTCCTGCTGAACCTGGATCTGCACAGTTTGTCATTCAGTATATGAATTTGTATCAACAATTAGGATCAAGTAATCTGATTGGCTGACAATTAGACTTGGGCTTGGCATCTTAATTTATTCAGCATGACAAGGGTTAATAAAACCTAGTATCTGGTTTATCAAGCAAACACTGTTTATTCTATTTATTATATACCTTTTTTCCAGTATGACAGGACTGTATTCTTGAAATTGCCGCAGTATCGTTCTAACTTGAGTGTAAGAGGACTGAACAACAGTAAAAAAATGGAATCATTCAGTATGTTCATTAGCAATGTTGATGCCATTTTGATATGGGCAATGCCATGTGAAAAAAGTGTCTTCAGGCATATGGACAGTGAAGACCCATACACAGTCTGATCAGGACCTTCGCTCTCCTCTAGCAGAATCATTTGAATTCTACAGAATGTATAAATGAAGAGCAAAGGCATGGATGATACTTTGCACATGCACAGGATGATCTGAATCTGTGCATTTTGAGCATATTCAAAGGCACTTGTTTTGCTTGATGCAGGTCATATTATGCTGATATTATTAAATTTTCTGATCCCTCTGACCACTGAGCTCATACATTACATGTGAAATTCTTGAGGTTTGTTGTAATTTTTCATTATCCCTCATGAACGGTCTCAGTCAACCGAGTCTGTTATTTTCTATCCAATTTTGTTTTATTCTGTATATTTTAACCCTTGTCTGCTGAATAAATTAAGATGTCATGCCTATTTCTAGTTTTTAGCCAATCAGATTACTTGAACCAGATTGTTGATATAAATTCACATACTTAAAGGCAAATAGTGCAGATCCAGTTCAATTGACTCCTTCAGAAGCCAACTGATCTGGATCTACACTGTTTGCAAATGCAGGACATATCTGGGTTCAGCAGGGCTAGGGTTAAAAGGATCCCCCTATCAGATTATTTTGTAAAATGTTTCATTTGTAAATTCAGGCAGGCGACAGATCATTGGCAGATGTAATCAGTCATGAACTAGCTCACAGTTGGACTGGAAATCTGGTCACCAACAAGACTGGCTCGGACTTCTGGTTAGTATAGTATTACCATGATTACCTGACTTAAGTGCCATGTGGCAGCCATAAAAACTTTCCATGTACTTCATTGTAGTACAGTTTTATTTTTAGTTCCCTTGGGATCATAAGCCCAGTTTGAACTCTTGTAAAATCAAGTTTAGCTTAAGCTGGTGCTAAAGGGTGTATGTAGCCCTGCAAACTACATTGCTGCTATATGTAGAATCTCATTGAAACAGAGACTCTGATTTTTGTTTCTTTTATGTGTTCAGTGTTTCTAAGGGCAACCTTTATAGATTTTATTTAATAATGACTCCTTGCCACGCTTGTCTTAATATTTGAATAAATCCATTTGATTACTTTATGCTGTGGCCTGAAAGGTGCTGGCTTCCAGGCAAACTGTGCAGATCCTGAGCAACTGCTCCTTGAAGAAGTCTGGAAGACAAGAAATCACAAAAGGTCTTTCCTCTAAAATATGGCAGAAAATCTATCATGTGTATCAAATCATCTTTAACAACTGTTGAAAATGACATTGACCCTTATCAGACTGAATAAATTAAGATGCCACACCTATTTCTAATTTTCAGTCAATCAGATTACTTGATCCAGGTTGCTGAAACAAATTCACATACAATTACAAACAGTGCAGATCCAGATCAGCTGGCAGGAAGGGCATATCCTGGTTCACTAGGATCATGATTAAAATGCCAAATCTCAAGACTTCCAATTTCCTCACATTCCCAATTTCTCACATTTTGCAGCATATATTTTCATGGAGAGACAGCATCAGCTTTACAGCATTGATTACAGAGCATTACAGAATTCAGCCAGTCCATCTGTGCTCATACTTGCAAACTCAGAATTATCCTAATCATAGTGGGCTTTGTCATTACACAGTATAACTCCTAGGCTTGATCAGAAGAGAAAGTCATAGTTTTGAAAAGAGAAAATCATATATCTGGTTGAATATCCAAGGTTAATACTTTGCATGCTGGGTAAATATTTCAGCAGGTGACATTTTGAAATAGTTTTCTTATTTTTCCTAGAAAATAGGAATTGACTAAGGAGACAATTTGCATGAAGTGTCTGATCCTATTTTCTAGGAAAAATAAGAAAAAATGTCATCAGTGTATAGTCTGTTGAATTTGCCCATAGCATGGCAAGTGTTAATACGGTAAACTTGTGTAGTTCTTGTGCTTGTCATATTGCAAGTTTTTTTTATATCATTTTTGAAATCCTTTTCCCCATGTGTTACAGGTTGAATGAGGGACACACTGTGTTTCTAGAAAGAAAGATCACAGCTCATCTGAGAGGTGGAGAACCATTCCGCCACTTCTCGGCTATCCAAGGCTGGGATGCTCTACAGTATACTGTATGTTCTTTTTTCATTGCAGTCCTGTGCATTTTGCATTTTATATATTGTTTTATTGTAAATATTGGTTTTCAGAAATTGATGTGTTCAACTCAGTCACTCTCTGGGCAGATTCAGCAGATGACAAATTTATGATATTTTTCTTATATTTCATAGAAAATAGGCATTGACATTTCATGCAAATTGTCTCCTTAGGAGACAATTTGCATGAAATGTCAATGCCTATTTTCTGGGAAAAATAAGAAAAAATATTTCAAAATCTTGTCTGTTGAAATCTTTACCGAGTTTGCAGAGTGTTAAATTTTTTAACCCATTCTAGGCGGGAAACTGCCAAAAGAGTAACTGTCAAACAGTGCTGACCCAGATCAGATTCTGCAGAATGTGGCATCTGATCACAGTCTACACTGTTTGCAGTTTAAACAGGAATTTCTATGAAACATAGTAATAATTAAAACATATAGACACTCTGCTATTGGAAATAGACCAGTCCAAAGAGTTGTGGTAGAAGAGTCCACTTGACATAGACGAGTTAAATGAAGTGTATGTATGCTAAAGGTTAAATTTAATGAAATTAACATACAGCCTTGTAGGAATCAAAATATTTCATTAAAATTCTTGTTAACAAGTCCTGTTCTTGCAGAATATTATTGAATTGAATTCAAACTTTGTTTTTCATTGTAACCTTCAAAAAAGTCTGTATATGTTTGTATTTTAATTTCTCAGTCTTCCAGATAAGATTTTGGAACAAAGAGTATTTTACACCCATCCCCACCTCGTCCAGCTTTGAAGTTTTATGCTGAATGCACATCTGAAATGCTTAACATTTAAAGCACCAAGCGAAATTGTAGCACAAAAAAAAAAAAAAAAAAAAAAATCAGAGAAAAAAGGCTTGGCATTTCATGTGACTTGTCTTAGCAGCCAATTCTCATGTAATGCCAAGCCTTATTTTCTATGAAAAATAAAAAAAAAAGTCTGGGCCCAGTTGTTCAAAACTTAACAAAGTTGTTAGCTGATGTGACGTTAAAATTTCTGTCTTGAAATATAGCAAATACATTGATATTTTTTGCTGAAAAAAATGTGAGAAGCTTTTGCATTGCAAAAGCTACTCACATTTTTTGCAGCAAAAATATCATTGTATTTGAAAATACCTTAGCTACAACAGTTAACGAGTTGGTCATCAATGAGCTTGTTAAGCTAACAATTCTTTGAACAACTGGGCCCTGGTTGTCATCTGCTGCATTTGTTTTTGGGGTTTTAAGGGTTAAACCCTTTCTGATCTAATGCATCAGTACTGCTCACAAACAAATCAGTGTGTGGAAAATTGCTTTATAAAAAGAGATTGTCTGTAGAATAGATGCTGGCCATCTAAAATTTGGATATGCATAATGAATCATGAAAGAGCAAGCTAAGTTACTTTCACAATAAAATTTGGATATACATAATGAATCATCAAAGAGCAAGCTAAGTTACTCTGACAGTAAAATTTGGATATACATAATGAATCATCAAAGAGCAAGCTAAGTTACTCTGACAATAAAATTTGGATATACATAATGAATCATCAAAGAGCAAGCTAAGTTACTCTGACAATAAAATTTGGATATACATAATGAATCATCAAAGAGCAAGCTAAGTTACTCTGACAATAAAATTTGGATATACATAATGAATCATCAAAGAGCAAGCTAAGTTACTCTGACAATAAAATTTGGATATATATATAATGAATCATGAAAGAGCAAGCTAAGTTACTCCGACAATTAAATTTGGATATACATAATGAATCATCAAAGACCAAGCTAAGTTTCTCCAACAATATTTGGATATACATAATGAATCATCAAAGACCAAACTAAGTTACTTTCACAATGATCATTTTCCTATTGAACATAAAATTCACTGGAAATATTTACCCCTTAAATTTAATTTCAGTACTGAAATCCAAAATTTCATGGAGTAGTTCTTAATTTTAATGCTGATTTAAAAAAAAAATCAGTGCTGAAATGCCCTTTATTCCCTCTTATATGGCGCTTTAGGCAAACAAAAATATTTTCCTACTTTACTTTTTGTAGCCTATTTGACATTTTGGTAAATTGCTTTACTGATATTAAACCTTCTCTTGCTGAACACAACATGCCCTGTCTTAGTAAACAGTGTAAATCCAGATCAGTTGGCTTCTGAAGAAGCCAACTGATCTGGATCTGCACTGTTTGTCATTAAATATGTGAATTTCTATAAAAAAACACCCAGATCAAGTGATCTGATTGGCTGGAAATTAGAAGTGGGTGTGGCATAATAATTTACTCAGCAAGGCAAGGGTTACTAGATGTACACATACAACTTGAAGTTTTCTATTCTGCAGTTTATATGGCATGACGATGCAGACCCTTATATATGCTACATTGGTTCTATTGATACGTATATCTGAATGTCATTTATATGAATAGCACTTTCCTGTCATGTCAACATTGTACTGGTCTTGTCATGAGTGTAGGTCATGGGCTGATAGGCCTTTTGTGAATAAAATTTATCTTATCTTGTCTGTCCAATTGGTTGCATTTAGGTGGATAATTTAGGCCATAGCCATCCTTATACGAAGCTGGTACCAGATATGGTTGGAATAGATCCAGACGATGCCTTCTCTACAGTGCCATATGAGAAAGGCCATACATTATTGTTCTATCTGGAGACATTGGTTGGTAGTGTTGGTGAGTAGTATGAAGTACTTTTTTATTTTTATTTTATTTTTTTTATTTATCTATATATTTATTTTTTTTTTTTTCATATTTGGCCTTTAGCACTCTGTAAGCTAAATCAGCACATAACAAACTACATTTGAATCTCTTTATATGATGGATCATTATAAGACAGTTTCAGATATAAGATGGTTTAAAGGAGGTCCCAAAAAGTAGTAGTGTATCCAAACCAAAATGTATAGATTATATAGAAAAATGACCATTTATGGTCATTTTTCTATATAATGTATACTTTTTTGTTGTTGCACCTGCTAAAGCAGGTGCGACTTAGGCGTGCAAGTTTCCATCCGTTCGTCCGTCCGTCCGTCTATCTGTCCATCCATCCTTCAACATTTACCCTGGGTGTCTTGTGAGCGCAACACCTCTTACAGTTTTGTACCAATCATTTTGAAATTTTGCATGTGTTTTCTTCATGGTATGAGGATGTGCATATGGTTTAATTATAATTGTTAGATTATTTTTTGTCACTTTTTCTGCATTGTGAACTTAGTCATTTTTCACCCTCAATATATAGACAGAGGGTACCTCTTGTGAGCGCAATTCCTCCTACAGTTTTGTACCAATTGTTTTGAAACTTTGCGTGTGTTTTTGTCATGGTATGAGGATGTACATGTGGTTTGAGTATAATTGTTAGAACATGTTTTGTGTACGTGGAATTCTCGTCTTTTGTTGAAATTCTGAAAATGGGTCTACTATTCTGGGTCTAGTTGTTCAAAACTAATGATGTCATTAGTTAACATATCATTAAAACTGTTATCATTAAATATGGCATATACACTAATATTTTTGCTGAAAAAATGTATGTAGCTTTTGCATTTGCAAAAGCTACTCACATTTTTTCAGCAAAAATAACAGTGAATTAGATATTGTACTTGCATGAACAGAACATTTTGACCACTAATGAGCTTATTAAGCTAACAATGCTTTGAACAACTGGGCCCTGTCCTTTTAGAGTAGACACCTTTTAAGAGGGAGCTTGGAGCATGGGAAAGCAAACATGAGGTACAAAAGTTGTCTCCCTTGTAAAAATGGCAAAAATTGTACCAAGTGTATCTAGTCCCCTTAAATTTTCATTGCTGAGATACAGCAATGGCCCTTCTAAATTTGTTATTCCTTTGAACTGTTTTGATAAGGAGGAATTTTCTGATTGCAGAAGCTATGGAGGGTTACCTGAGTGCCTATGTAGACAGATACAAGTACAAATCTCTTAACTCACAGGAATGGAAAGATTTCATTTGTCAGTATTTTGCAAGTCAGGTAAATAAATGGTTAGACTTACAAATACATGTAAAAGGGAGGTTATAACATGCTATGCTGTTAGCTTTGTAGCTTGTCATTCTCTGACACTTTCTGTAGCTTTTAGGAACATTAACCTTTAACGGCTCCATATTCCTCAAAATTAGACATTTTATTATCCAAGAAAGGTTTAATAAATTGCCATATGAAATGTGGCACTTGGCAGCCAGGGCCCAGTTGTTCAAAGCGTCGTTAGCTTAACAAGCTCGTTAAGGGTCATTTCGTTAACTGTTCTAGCGGATTCAATATACAATATTCTGATATTTTTTGCTGAAAAAATGTGAGTAGCTTTTGCAATGCAAAAGCTACTCACATTTTTTCAGCAAAAAATTTCAGCATATTTGTGTATCACTTATTGTAAATTTTAAGGAATCGTTAACTAACGATGTCGTTAGTTTTGAACAACTGGGCCCTGTAAAATTTCAGTTAGTCTGTTGTTCTTGAACTGGATCTTTTTTTTTTTTTTTCTTCATTTTACTAAATCTTTTCGTGCAATATACAGGAAAGTGTTATCAATAAATGGCCTTGTCCAAAAATGATAGTAGAAAATTTAAAGTACTTATGAAAGGATTGTCCCCAAAATGCTGATGCTGGGCTCTCATAGCACAGTTGGCAGCAAGTCTGACTGCATATCCAGGGGTCAAAGTTCGAATCTCAGCTTGGCCACCTAACTTTCATGGAGATTGATCATGAAATAATTTCTATGGTCATTCTTCCCCTTTCTGCTGATTCAAATAAGATCTGTAATAGTTGTCAGTTACTGGAAAAAGAATGTGCACAAAGTACTGGTTAACCGCTTAGAGGACTAAACCTGCCCAGGAAAAACTTGAGTGGGTAAAATGACAGGCTTGACATGACCTTAACAGTGTTGACTGGGCAATAAAGCTCCAAATCTAAAAACAAATTTTATTGCTGAAAAACCAGCCTTGCCAGTAATAACATCAAAACATGATCTGTCAACTGATATTTCAGTCTATGTCATCAATGACATTGGAAGGCGGTCCATAATAAACACTCACCTCCACCCAAAGAATTTTTTAGATAAAAAGTAAACTTAAGTGGTGTGTGTAGACAAAGTTACCAGAAGTAAACAGGATTGTTAATATTGTCATTTTATGTACAATCAGTACTTGTTGTCTTTTACCACTCAAGGAGATAATTCAGCAGATGACAAATTAATAATATTTTCCTTTTTTGTCCCAGAAAATAGTCTTTGACATTTCGTGCAAATTGTCTCCTAAGGAGACAATTTGCATGAAATGTCAAAGTCTGTTTTCAGGGAAAAATATTTCAAAATGACCTCTACTGAAATTTTACCCAGCATGCTAAGTGTTAAGAAACTTGTTTGTACCTTTCTTTAGCTCTACCATAGGTAGAGCTTATCCCACAGGGGGACTGTCCGGCATCCGTCGGTCCATATGTTCTCCTGTAAGCAATTTTTTATTATACCATCTCCCCCAAGACCACTGGTCAGATTTTTAAATCTTGTTTTGGATGTTCCCCTGGTGGTCTAGTTGTGCATCCCTAAATTTGGTTCTGATCCGTTGACAAATATGGCCGCCGTGTGCCATTTTGGATTTTTCTCATTATTGGATCTCCTCCATAACCAGGGAGGGAATTTTGTCAAAAATTTGCATATGGATTCCTCTCAACCCGTAGATGTGTCTCCTCAAAAATGATTGCAGTCCGTTGACTAATATGGCTGCCAGATGGCTATCTTAGAAATCAAGACTTCACCTTTACTGAACACTGTTACAATATCTTTATGGCATCTCCTCTGAGACCACTGGTTGTATTTTTTCAGAAGTTCACTGCGATGTTTCCGTAGAGACCTAATTGTGCATGCTCAAATTAAGTTCCAGTCCATCGACAGATATGGCCTCTGTCAGCCATCTTGTATTTTTCCTGTTATCCCATCTCCTCCGTAACCAGTGGAGGAATTTCATCGAACCTTTGCATATGGATTCCTCTCAATCCCTAGATGTATCTTTATGAAAACTATTCCGGTCTGTCGACTAATATAGCTGCCCGATGGCCATCTTAGAAGTTGCTACTTCCCTCTTACTTAACATTTTAATAATTTTGTTGTCACATCTCCTCCAAGACCACTCTTCAGATTTTTTTCAAAACTTGTCTGGAATGTTCTCCAAGTAGTCTAGTTGTGCCAGCCTGAATTTTGTTCCAGTCTGTTGACAAATATGTTGGCCATCTTGAATTTTTCCCATAATTGCATCTCCTCCGTAACCAGTGGTAGAATTTTAACAAAAAGTGGCATATGGATTCTTCTCAAAGTCTTGCTGTGTCTCCCCAAAAATAATTCCAGTCTGTCAACTAATATGGCAGCCACAGGGCATCTAGAAATTGCGACTTCCCCTTACTTAATACTGTATCAGTATCTCCTCTACCCCACCCCAACCCACTCCATTCCAACCCAACCCAACCCGGCCATACCTTACCCCTACTTCTCTCTGTATTCTTACCCTACCCTTCTATCCTGGTCTATCCAAGCTTAGTTGGGTAGGGTGGAGTAGCAGAAGGGAGGGTAGGATAGGGTAAAATGGGGCAGATCATTGCAGGGAAGGGCATTTCAACTTAAAATACAGCTGTATTTAGTATCAAATCAATCTCTTCTCTTCACTTGCCTCACCTTTTTGAATAAAAAAATACAGTAGAGCAACTGACATCAGTTTCCTAGGAAACTCTGGTTTGTTTATGTTTTGAAATATTCCAACTAAGGTAGCTTATTGTGTATTTAAATAGAATATATTTCTGAAAAATTACATTAGTTATACATGGACATAACATTGGATCAGATTTTTTACTTATTATGTTTTATCAGGGGAAGGTAGGAGTGTTTGATCAAGTTGACTGGGAAGCTTGGTTCTATGGAGTTGGTATGCCTCCTGTTAAACCAGAGTAAGTACCGTACTTGACCTAATTATTGCCCTGTGCACTTAGGTTGTTTTTTTTTTTCAAAATTGCTGGAAAACTTGCAAAATATTCATCCTATAAGGGCACACTTTATAGAAAGATCAGTGGATATACCCTGCCTTTGCAAACAGTGTAGATCCAGATCAGTTGGCTTCTGAAGAAGCCAACTGATCTGGATCTGCACTGTTTGCCATTAAGTTTGTTGATTTATAGCAAAAATCAGGATCAAGTGTTCTGATTGGCTGAAAATTAGAAATGGGTGTGGCATCTTAATTTATTCAGCAGGACAAGGGTTAATGATGCTTATGTGATTTTGTTTCTGATTTTCTATATAAAAGCATGTGTTGTTGGTATGCATTTGAACTGCATTATAAGCTTCTGTAAAGAAGTAGATAAAGTCTTTGATTTGGGACATATACTAGGACAAAAACAAAACATGAGGTACGTAGTATATGCAACAGATATTTTATTGCTTGGCCTAGAATAATGAACATCGGCCAGATTGATATCTCATTCACTGTGCACAGTACATGTAATTAAAATTACACAGTAGTATGAAAAGATGAAAGGTTATACAAAAATAAAAAAAATGAATGTAACATTACAGTAAATACTTTAAAACTATCTGTAAAGGTTACCCGGCTGTTCTTTTTTGTCCTAGTATATTTTGAAATTTGTATTTCTGTATAAGCTTGCTTGTAAGGATGTATAGGAAGAGTTATTTTACTACCCACACAATTAGAGCTGGGTTTGTGTTGGCATCTACAAATTTTGGCATCCACAAATTTTAAGTTTTACATGAATGTTTTAAAGATTTTGTCTCTTGAATACATTTCATATCCCATTTCTCCCCACCTCTTCATACTACCCCATCCTGCTGATACACACACACACGCACACACACACACACACACACACACACACACACACACACACACACACACACACACACACACACACACACACACACACACACACACACACACACACACACACACACACACACACACACACACACACACACACACACACACACACACACACACCAGGTTGCTCAGTAGGTGGCACGTCTGACTGGTGTTCCAGAAATTATGAGTTCGATCCCCGCTGGGTCTAGCACCATTCTTTCATGGAGGTTGATCATGAACTATTTTCTATGGCTATTCCCTCCCTTCCACTGATTCAAGAAGGGCAGGTGTAAGTTTCTGGCATACTCACATACTCACACACATGTAGACACACATGAGTGTTCCTTGTTCAAAGGTCCATATAACATGTATCTTGAGGTTAAAATATTTTACTTAATTCTCCATATTCTTTCCTTTATTCTCCTTGTAGTCCTACTTGCTTCTGTTTTATTTTCAGTTACAACACAGCTTTGAGGGTGAATTGTGAGGAACTAGCACAGAGATGGATTGAAGCTGATGATAGTAACTTGTCACAATTCACTGAGGCGGACTGTTCTGCTCTGACATCAGTACAGGTTATGGAATTCCTGGCTATTCTTCTAAACCATAAGGTATGTAAAAGCAAGTTGTTACAATCCAAACATGCATCAGGAATCTAGATAAGGTGGGTTTTGTTTTACCATAAAATATTCATAGCAACAGATAATGCACTTTTTTTCATCCGAAAAATGCTGATATCTTTTTTATTTCTCAATAAAAACATATGTTATGGGTACTGATTAGAAGTGCCTCGGTGAGGCACTTCTAATGAGTACCCACAACATATGTATTCATCGAGAAATAAGAAAAATATTATGTGGATACCCCTTTATATCTGTAGCTATGAATATTGATATTTTTCTTATTTCCCCTTATAAATTATTTTGTGGGTATTCGTTAGAAGTACCTCAGCATTTGCTGTCCACAGTTGGATCCTTCCCAATTTAAAGAATGCCCAGCATACAGATCATACTGTGGGTGCACATTTTTTGTCACAACCAGTCTAAGTGGCTGAGTGTGTAGACCATTTGCCTTTGAATTGTGCATTATTTTGGGAGGTTGTGGGTTATACCTAAGACCTCCTAAAATCAGTTCTAGCTACTCTTTCACTTAGTACTTGCATAGCTCCAGATAAAGTGCTTTGTGGAGATCATAAAATATTTTTTACAGTCATTCTCTCCCTTCCCCTGATTCAAGAAGGGCAGTTGTGAGTTTCTGATGAAAGAATGTGCACAAATACTAGTTAACCACTTAGAGGACTAAGCCTGTCCAGGAAAAGTGTGGCTAGGTAAACTGACTGTGCTCGACATGACCCTAATGGGTTGATTGGGCCATAAAACTACAACACAAACAAATCTGCCTTTGGATTGGGAGGTTGTACAACTTCTTAAAATTGGCTGTAGCTGCGCTTTCACTTAGGACTCATATAGTTTCAGATGGCACTAGGGCACTTTTATCAACAGAAAAGTAATGGTATTTTGCCGATTTCTTAATGGAAACTTCTAATGAGTACCCACAATATATGGTTTCATGGAGAAATAAGAAAAAATATCATGTGAATACCACTCTTATCTGGAGCTATGGCACTCAGCATTAGGAAGATGGGCTAGGAATGGTTGGATAGGTGTCATTATAATGCGACAGGTGGAAGTATGGGGTCAATGTTTGTGGGGCATGAATTCATGGTGTCAGGTGACACTATATAAAAGGTCCCCTTTTTCACATCCAGACACCATCGAAGCATGAATGAAAAATTGTTGACAGTGATGTTAAACACCAGCCGAAACAATTATTTTCTCGATTACAACTTGTTTAGTGATGATTGAATTTATAGTATTGAGGTGTTGAATAATGCTGAAGAAAGAAGTGTAAATTACAAGAGTGATCAAAGTAAATGTTATATGTGATATTTGCTTACCAGTATGTTTAAGGGTTAAATTATTTGTTGCTTTTGCTCTCTGCACTTCAGGAACCATTGTCTATTGGAAAGATCAAACACATGGAGGAGACCTACAAGTTCAACAGTGTCAAGAACTCTGAAGTTAGGGTTAAGTAAGTCGAGCATATCTCTGAAAATTCCTAAAATTTAGCACACTTTAGTCCATAATTGCATTGAGGAAAAAATCTATTTATGCAGTTGTTTCCTAAAAATCTTAGTGGAATGCCAAACAGTGCAGACCCTAATCAGACTGCAGGGGCAGTCTGATCTGGGTCTGCACTGTTTGCATATGCCATTTGTAAGTGTATGATATTTTAGGACATTTACCGTTTGTTTCTTATTTCTTATTAAAAATTTATGTTGGGAGTACTTACTTAAAACCCAAAGGCTGTAATGAGACTGTGCTGATGGACAGGATGATATGAGCTGCACATTTAGCATATCCTCAAAGACACCTTAATGTAGCCCATTTATTTAACCCTGGTCCTACTGGTCTGGAATATCCTTCCTTTGCAAACAGTATAGATCCAGATCAGTTGGCTTCTTCAGAATGCAACTGATCTGGATCTGCACTGTTTGTTATTCAGAATATGAATTTGTATTAGCAACCTGGATCAAGTATTCTGATTGGCTGGCAATAAGAAGTGGGTGTTGCATCTTAATTTATTCACCATGACAAGAGTTAATATGTGTACCTTATATGTAGGTATATTACTAGAATTATCTCAGCTGTTTCAAATGAAAAAGTGTGAGCAAATGTGAAATACATGGGAGAAGTTATGACAGTTGATCTGATCATGAGGCAAGGGTTCTTAGCACATATGCAAACAATGAGGTACATCCATGCAACCTAATCAGAGACCTTGTCATTTCCAGAATTACTGCTTACAGTGGAGTACTTTGTTTATGTTGTGTTGACATTTTACGGCCCTGGCAAGGGTGTCATGTATCTTACGTCATCTGGGCATCAAACTGATATTGGCTTACAGTTTGACAAGGCCTGCTATCCTTGTAAGAGTAGAGGAGGAATGTTTTTATTCTGTTTCTTCATTTTCATTCTTTTTCCTCTTTCTCCCCTGTCCCTCTCTTTCATCTCCTCTGCTAATTCTTCTTCTCTCATCTCCCTTTCTCTGGGAGATGACACAAAATGACCCACAAGGATTGACATTTTGTTTAACCCCAACCTAATCAATCAGTCAGTTTGCAGGCTTAGTCCTCTAAGCAGTTAACCAGTATTGTGCACATCTTTTGCCAGAAACTGACAACTGCCCTTCTTGAATCAGCAGAAGGGAGAGAATGACCATAGAAAATTTTTCATGATCAAATCTGCATGACAGAATGTTACCGACTTGGCGGGTTCAGAACCCACAACTTCCTGATCACCAGTTGGATGTGCATCCAACTGAGCCACCGAGGCCGGCAGATCCTGATTGGATTGTGTGTTTGCACAGGTTGATGTAGGGCTTGATTGTACACATGAAGTACAGTAAATGTCCTAAAATTTCAAACACTTTTTTCCATACTTTTGGGGACTAATTATTGCTTTTTATGTAGTTATTTTGTATAATACTTAGTGCAATGGCAAACAGTGTAGAATCTAATCAGACTCTGGGTCTGCACTGTTTGCTTATGCCATTTTATCAGAAACATTTGGTGTACAAAATTTTAGGACATTTACCGTAATAACCTTTTTTCTCATATAGCAGTTCATCAAAACAATATTATACCTCCAGATAAGAGGGGTATCAGGTAAATAATTTTCTTACTTCACGAAAACATATGTTGTAGGAACTCATTAGAAGTGCCTCAGGGAGGCACTTCTAATGAGTACCTACAACATATGTTTTCATGGAGAAACAAGAAAAATATCAATACTTTCTAGTTGAAAAAAGTGCCTTATCTGGAGCTGTGCATTATTATTATTATTATTATTATTATTATTATAATGATTAGAATCTCTAAAGGAACTATAATTTTGGTGGATAAGGTGAAGACCTCTGTTTCAGCAAATGTGCAGTCATGTTGGACCAAAATTACAGATCTATATGTCAACCTAGTTAGTGCTGGTAACAATGCAGTTTACTGTAATTACTCTTACAGGCTCCATATTCCTCAAAAATAGACATTTTATTTTCCAAGAAAGGTTTAATAAAATGATATATGGTGTAAATACATTCATAAAATGTGGCACTTAGCAGCCTGTAAAATTTCAGCTAGTGTCTCATTCTTGAAATGGATCAAAAATGAAATGATTTTTAACCCTTAAAGCGCCAAGAAAACCTGCATCTAAAAATGTTGTCTGTTTATGTCGTCTGCTGAATATTCTTGCAAACTTTACAAACCTATTTTTGCATACAGGCAAACAGTGTGGACCCTGATCAGACTGCTCCTAGAGGAGCACTCTGATCTGGGTACATACTGTTTGCAAAAATGACTTTTAAAATCACAAGCAGATGACAAAGCAGACAACAATTGTTGTGATTGGCAGCTTAAGGGTACATCATATTTCTGAATTAATGTTGGCCACATTAATTCAGAGATACAATAAAAAATCATTTAATTTTTTATCCACTTCAAAAAACGAGAGACTAACTGATATTTTACAGGATGTCAGATGCCACATTTTATGATTGCATTCATACAATATTATCAATTTATTAAACCTGCCTTAGCTAAAAATTGTCTATTTTTTGAGGAATATGGAGCTAACCCATTGTAGTCTGTTGACCCCTAAAAGGATAATTGGCAAACAGTGCAGACCACCTCAGACACCGCAGGATGCATCATGTGATCAGGGTCTCCACTATTTGCATATAGTTCAACCATTTTTCTCTAGGATATATCTAAATTGCATAGTCTGACACTCCTAAAATTGAAATTAGAATCTTCCAATGTATAGTGTGGGGGAGTTCATTCAGTCTATGGGTTAATATTCTAAAAAAATTAAGGGATTTGATGCACTTTGTAGATGCTTTTGTCTTGTTTTTACAAGAGAGACAACTTTTGTGATTCCAGTTTGTTTTCCTGCTCCTTTTGAAAAGAGATCTATTCTAAAAGGGAAGAATATGCTTCCCAATGGGGAGCAAATTCTTCCCTTTTAGGGAAGACTCCTTTTCAGCTCAGAGGCAAAACTATCTTTAGAGAGTTGCCTCCCCCCTGGATGTGTATCCATCTTTCTTAATTCCTTGTTTTACTTATTCTGAAATTTCAACATCTATTTATCCATGTGTCTAAAACCTACTGACAGAATGGTAAATAGTGCAGATCCTGATCATAATGTTCCTTTAGTAGCTGCTTGATTTGGGTTTACATTGTTTGTGCAGGCCTATCTATCTTAAAATTTGGGGTACATAGATATCAAACAATTCTGATGAGTTTAACCACATATATATTTTGGTGGAGAGGTAAGAAAACTGTGAAAATACTCTAGTTGTACCCTCTTGCTGGAGCTATGAATGATTGCTTGATTTGTTCTTACAGATGGCTAAGATTGTGCATCAAATGTAGATGGGAAGAAGTCATTCCAAGAGCTCTTCAGTTTGTCACTGAACAAGGCCGTATGAAGTTTGTGAAACCAATCTATAAGTAAGTTACATGTAAATTTCTATAACTCTTTGTAATTATTCACCCAGTTAAAAAAAAAATGGGTGGTATAATGGTTACATCCTGAGGTCCCAGTCTATTCACCCACACACCTACCTGTCCATCATTATCCCCATGCTTTTTGAAGAAAAAGCGGGGTTATTGTGATACCCACGTCTGTCTGTTTGTCCATTTGTAATGTCACACCATTGCTCCTAGACCATTTAAGCTAGAATCTCGAAACTTTCATAGGATATAGCCCTATGGATGAGGACTGGAGGAACAAATTCGGAATTTTGATGTAACCCCTGGGGGCAGGGCCATGGGATGTGGCCCCCGAATGGTCCAAAATCCATTTTGTACAAACATAGTCATGTTGCACACCAGATCAAAGGTAATGAAAAGTAGAATACAGAAGTGCAAAAATTTTGCCCCGGGGACATGTCTAGGGGTCACCAGAGGTCTAAAAGTAGGATTTTGGGTCTTTTATTTTAGCTCACCGGAACAAAAAGTTCCAGTAAGCTATTCTACTACCCCTGGCATTGGCATCGGCGTCCACAAATGTTAAAGTTTTTGCGTTAAAGTTTTTTAGTAGCTCATTACTTTTTTATGTGTTCATGGATTGAGTTCATATATTGTATGATGATAGTTACTGGGCTAAAGTTTTTATCTGCAGTATCAGCACCCTGACCATGACCTTGGGGTCGAGGTCACAGACTTAGAATTTTAAAGATTTTGTGTTAAAGTTTTTAGGAGCTCATTACTTCTTTACCTTTGGCTGGATTTAGTTTATACTTGGTATGGTAATAGATACTGGTCTCAAAATTTTAGCAGCAGCATCAGCTCTCACGACCATAACCTTGGGGTCAAGGTGACATTCTTATGTTAAAGTTTTTGTGTTAAAGTTTTTAGGAGCTCATTACTTCTTTACCTTTTGATAGATTTAGTTCATACTTGGTATGGTGATAGATTCTAGTCAAAAGTTTTTATCAGCAGCATCATCATACGTTACCGTGACTTTGGGGTCAAGGTCACAGACTAAGAACTTTTATGTTAGTTTTTGCACTGAAGATTTTAGATCGTTACTTGGTTGCCTTCAGACAAATTTACTGGAGACTTGGTATGGTGAAAGATATTGCTTTGAAGTTTTTATCAGCAACATAAGCACCTATAACCATGACCTTGGGGTCAAGGTCACAGACTTAGAATTTTGATGTTAAAGATTTTGTGTTAAAGTTTTTAGGAGCTCATTACTTCTTTACTTTTGGATGGATTTAATTTATACTTGGTATGGTACTAGATACTGGTCTCAAGTTTTTAACAGCATCAGCTCTCATGACCATAACCTTGGGGTCAAGGTCACAGACATAATTCTTATGTTAAGTTTTTGTTTTTAATTTTTTAGAGCTCATTACTTCTTTACCTTTGGATGGATTTAGTTTATTTTTGGAATGGTAATAGATACTGGTCTCAAAGTTTTAGCAGCAGCATCATCTCTCATGACCATAACCTTGGGCTCAAGGTCACAGACTTAGAACTTTTATGTTAGTTTTTGCACTAAAGATTTTAGATAATTACTTGGTTGCCTTTAGATGAATTTGGTATGGTGATAGATATTGCTTTAAGTTTTTATCAGCAACATCAGGACCTATAACCATGACCTTGGGGTCAAGGTCACAGACTTACAATTTTAATGTTAAAGATTTTGCGTTAAAGTTTTTAGGAGCTCATTTCTTCCTTACTGTTTGATGGATTCAGTTCATACTTGCTGAGGTCAGAGATACTTGTCTAAAAATTTTATCAGTAGCATCAGCTCCCATGACCGTGACTTTGTTTCTGTTTTGGGTCTGAAAATTTGCCTTTGCGCAACTAAGACAAAGCGCAACTTCCGGTGAGCTATCCTGTCAGGTGACAGGTCTTGTTTTTTTTATTGTCAAACAACTCCTCCTAGGCTTTTTGAGCTAGACCCTCGAAACTGTCACAGGAAATAGCCCCATGGATGAGGACTGGAGGAACGCATTTGGAATTTTGATGTGCGCAGAGATATGCAATAGCGCTGGCGGGGGGATATGCTTGCTCTACTTCCATCTGTCCATCCATCCTTCTGACATTAATACACAGCAGTGCCGTTATAACGTGGTTGCATATAACGCGGAAACCGTTATAACGCGGTTGGGCTGTGGCTCCCGTTTTTTTTCCCCAACCAGTTCGAAAGTGTTGCCCTTTTTCCGCGGAAAGCGGCAGTCTAAAAATCGCCAGCCGTGACCATATACTCGCTGATTTACTCATTCTTTTTTACCAAACTTTTCATCAGTTTTTGTTGTCTTTAGGCTATTTCAGATAACGTCCGCGCACCATTTAAAAGCCATACTACGGTAACTGGCACAGGGCTCAACGATAATTTTCATGTATTATAAGAGAAATAAGAGAAATAATAAGAGTAACTTACGCAACACAAATTAATTACATCATTATCCTTTCACAGTCATAAATCAACACTTCACTGTCCTTTTTGCTGTAATGGTAGTCTGATAATTAATCTGTTTGTGTGACATGTGTGAATGCACTGCCACAGTCCATAGCTCCAGATTACCGGTAGGTGTCTTTTTTTTTTTTTTTTTTTTTTTTTTAATTAAAAAAGACAGTTATTTTTTTTTATTTCTCCATGAAATTGTAGGTTTTGGGTACTCTCTGGAAGTGCCTTGGCGAGGCGCTTCCAAGGAGTATCCACAACCTACGTTTACGTGGAGAAATAAGAAATTTAATATGTGGAGACTCCTCTAGTCTGGAGCTGTGGACAGACCCTCTTATCTGGAGCTATGACAGTTGGCATGTCCAAATAGATCAAAGAAACAGGTCAAGTGTGAATACACTGAGACAGTTCATAGCTCACAGATAAGGCGTCTTTTTTTTAGTTAAAAAGTACTGCTACCCTTGGTTAACGGAAATAGGCTGCTGGGAAACGAGATGTACTTTCTGGACAAATATGAAACAAAGACTGGTCAGTGCTCTTTATAAAAAAAATATCTGAGATTAGATTTTTTTATTGTGAAAGAAATCAACAGCAGCAATAAAAACTGACCAAGCAGGTAAGCCTGTCCCTTTTATCATGTACTTAACATCTGACGTAACAGTTGGTATTGATTTTTTTCTGCACCTGTTGCTAAACCCTTAGCATGCTGTGTGAATATAATTAGCAGACCACCTTCTGAAATATTTTTTTTCTTATATCCTCAGGCTGCAAGATTTTGACACTGCATGCAAACTTGAGAAAATTTGCATGAAAAAAGTTGTTGTTTGGAAAAAAAGAAAGAAAGAAAAAGAAAAATATCATCAATTTGTCATCTGCTGAATTTTTCCAGGGAGCAACAAAGGTTATTTTTTGACACGCAGATCAACTGTGCACATGCTCAAGGCAATGTCCGGTAAAGGACACGTTGTTTATTACACAGTTATCCATAATGCAAAACTGTTGCAGTTAGTTCCCTTGAATGATCATAAAAGAAAACAAAACAATTTAAGCGTAAAAATTTATTATTTACTGGATTAAAAGAATGAAACGGAAATCAGGCAAGGTACATGCACAAAGTTTCAACAATAAAAAAAAATAAAAAATAAATAAATAAAAAAGGAACATATAATATAACATACATGCAATGTGTAATATCTCATAATAACTGGAGGAACCTGCAATGGTGCAAGTGGGTGGGGTTATGACAAACACACCCACTTGCACCACTGCAGTTTCCAGATTAAAAAACGATTCAGTATAACGCGGACCACGTATAACGCGGTCAGTGTTCATGGCTCCCGACGACCGCGTTATAACGGCGCTGCAGTGTATCTTGGCAGCCATATACAAGTAATCTGCTTGGTCCAAACTTTGTATAAATAATATTCTTTAAGATAGAATTGAAATTAGTTATATAGATAAGCTGTATCCAAGTTAATATCAATGCTGTTTTAGTTTAAAATTTGTCCTTATCCAGAACTATATTGAAATGATTACTTCATTTGTTCATATGAACATAGATGGCTATCTAGTTTGGCCCAGAAAACTTGACACTACAGCTTTTTTTCATTTTTATGAGCATGTTCATTGCTGTATAGGGTCATTCATTTTTAGAATCAAAATATCTTTACCACAGCTGGTGTTATTGCACTGTGACAGCTGTAGAACATTTTTGAAAATATAAAGGTCACTGATAAGGCCTTGTTGCCTGAAACTAGCTAGTCTGGCTCAAAAAAACTTGACACTTCAACCATTTTCAGTTTTGAGTATTCATTGCTCTCAAGGGTCATTCCTTTTAGACAGGCCTGAGCAGCAGATATACCAGGGCCCAGTTGTTCAAAACTAACGATGTCGTTAGTTAATGATTCGTTAAAATTTAAATCGAGTGATATGCAAATATGCTGATATTTTTTGCTGAAAAAATGTGAGTAGCTTTTGCAGTGCAAAAGCTACTCACATTTTTTCAGCAAAAAATATCAGAATATTGTATATTGAATCCGCTAAAACAGTTAACGAAATGACCCTTAACGAGCTTGTTAAGCTAACGACGCTTTGAACAACTGGGCCCAGTCTTCCAGACAGAATTCATACATCAACCAAACAATACTTTGGACAGTCCACATTAATACACAAAATGGGGTAATATTTACTGTTCTAATGTGTGGGCAACAGAAGTAAAGAGTCCTTATTGCGTACATGTACCCTGAAGGCCCAGGTGGGCCTGTAGATTTGTGGCTTTATTACCCTCTTAATTGCCAAATATATTTACAGAGATGGGATGATAACTCTATAAGTGCTCAGGCTTATCTGGATCTTCTCTGTCATTTTTAAAACACTTTCATCTTTTTAACAAAATGTATTTATTTTAATTTTTTAGATTCATTCCAGTTTTATGCATACACGACTTGTTATGATAGCTGTTTAGATACCAAATCAAACTGATACATAATTTTGAGGCAAAGACACTCATGGATCGACACGTCGTTAAACTTGAATTTAAGACATAAGACAGTTTTCCTGCATTATGCATCCTGTATTTTCAAGTTGATGAGGACCTTAACTGTTTACCAGTGCTTCAAGATTTTTTTTTCTTCATGTTGCTGATTTATATTTTGGCCATTCTTTTTCAGGGATCTGTATGAATGGGACAAGGCAAAGAGTGCTGCAGTGAAGAACTTCGAGAAAGAGTGTGAATATATGCACACCACAACTGCCAACCTAGTGGCAAAGACATTAAGTTGAAGCAAACACCAGAAACATCTACTTAAAACAGTGTCACTCTCAGAATTTCTTCGGAAGAAATATTACTTCAGCCATCAAATGCATTTCTTAATATTGTGTATTGTTGTTTTCAGAGTGTTTTTATTTTTATGTTTTAAAGCGGGTAATTTTGTTTTTAGAAATAGGCTTAATACCCTCACAAATTTAAGAAATGGACATAGCATAATTTATATGTTTCCTTTTGGAAATGGACATAGCATAATGCTTATGCTTCCTTTTTTTAAAAAAAAATGGACATAGCATTATGCAAATGGTTCTTTCTAGAAATAAATATAGCATTATGCTACTGCTTCCTTCTGGAAACAGACATAGCATAATGAAATGCTTTTTTCTAGAAATGAATGTAGCATAATGCTGACCCTTCCCTGATTCATGCATGACAGAATGTGCACAAGTACTGGTTAAATGCTTAGAGGACTAAGCCTGCCTAGGAAAAGTGTGGTTAGGTAAACTGACCACATTTTACATGACCCTTATAGGTTGACTGGACCATAAAACGGCAACACAAACAAAGCATAATGCTGATGTTTCTAGTAATGGACTGCATATGGCAAATGCTTCTTTCTAGAAATAAATGTAGCATAATGTTAATGCTTCCTTTTTGAAATGGACATAGCATAATGCTAGTGTGACAATCTGGAAATGGGCATTGCAGAATTCAGATGCTTCTATCTGGAAAAAGACATAGCATAATGCTTATGGGACCTTCTGGAAATGGACTTAGCATAATGCAAATGCTTCTTTCTGGAAATGGACATAGCATAATGCAGATGCTTCTTTCTGGAAATGAACATAGCTAATTGCAAATGCTTCCTTCTGGGGAAACAGACATAGCATATTGCTTAGTAATGCTTCCATTTGGAAATGGACATAGTATAATGCCAGTGTTTCTAAAATTGAATGTAGCATTATGCTTATGCTTTCTTCTGGAAATGGATGTAGCATAATGTTAATGCTTCCTTTTTGGAAATGGATGTAGCATAATGCTAATGCTTCCTTTTGGAAATGGACATAGCATAATGCTAATGCTTCCTTTTAAAAATGGACATAGCATATGCTAATGCTTCCTTTAGAAAATGGACACAGAATAATGCAAATGTTTCTTTCAGGAAATGAAACAGCATTATGCTAAGCTTAATTTTGGAAATACATAAAACAATGCAAATTCATCTGTCTGGAAATTGATGCAACTTTATGCTTCTGCTTTCTGTTGTAAAAGGACCTAGCATAATGTTAATGTTTCCTTCCTGAATTCGACATAATGCTTTTTTGAATGAACATAATATAATTTTTTTCTTAAAACAGACATAATATTACATACTTGTTTTAAACAAATTGCTGGTACCAAATAGCTGGTACCAAAAAAATCAGACAACTTTTCTAAAATATAAGTAAAAGTAGAAAACTTGTTTTTAAATGTTTGCTTGTATTTATGTCTAAAATTCTAAGGATTAGGGAATGTTGAAGAAACTGAAAATTTTCAAAAATTCAAACAGTAAAAATAATTTCCTCCCTTTTTATTGTTTCTTATTTTTGGCTCCATTCATAAGGAAAGATAATAAAGTGAAGTCATTTTTTTTTTTTTTTCAGTTTGATTTTTGTAGTGATATATAAGCGGACAGTGACCAGAAAGCTATTCATCAGTGCCATCTGACCAGAGTGTTACGTATCCTTGTCATGATCTGCATGTCCAAAAGAGACTTTGAGAATGGAATTATTATACAGCTAGCCCATTCTTAAATGAAAACATCTATAACTGATTATGGGCAGAAATGTTTGTTCACTTTGGGCACCAGAGGACTTGTTAAGATTGAGTAGATAATGATAATTCTAGGATAATTTTCTCCAGTTCTCCATAAAAACATATGTTGTGGGTATTCATTAGAAGTGCCTCACCAAGGCACTTCATTAGAAGTGCCTCACCAAGGCACTTCTAATGAGCACCTACAATATAGATCTTTATGGAGGATTAAGAAAAAATATCCCAGAATTATCATCAAGTACTCCTCCATAACCAGGCCCCGAGGTTATAAAACTTTTTTCATGCTCAACTCAACTGAGCATGACATTTTCTCTGCTCATAAATATGAAAATGCCAACAATAGTTGGCATTTTCATATTTATTAGCAGATAAAATCTCATGCTCAGCAATGTTTAGCAACAAAGAATTAGCAATTGTTAGTTATTTGAGATTTATTAGCATGGCAAATTTCTTGCTCAGCTGAGTTGAGCATGAAAAAATAACCTCGGGGCCAGGTCTCCATAAAAAACATGTTTTGTGGTACTCATTAGAAGGGCCTCACTTAGGTGCTGCTAATGAGTACCCACATCATGTTTTTAAATGGAGAAATAAGATAAATTATCCCAGATTTATCGTCAAATACTCCTCTTTAACAAGTCCTTTGTAGTGGATAGTTTTTTAATTCATTTTAAAACTGATTACATTTGAGCAGCAATGTAGAAAAACAACCTTTGGACATGCGTGCCCGGTGAAGATTCAGATCAGCCAGTGCATTCACTCATTCTGATCAGAATCTTCACTGAGCACAGTTTGAATAGTCAAGGATGGAGAGTTTTCTCATGCAAACAATAAAGACTCTGATCAGACTGCATAGATGCTCAGACTGATTTGAGTCTTCATTAGGCACACAGGACAGAAGGTATGTTTTCACATGTTGCTGCTCATTTTTGTTATGTAATAAGCAGAACATGACACATCATAATTATTTCTGTGTTAACCTGTAGGCACACTGGGCTTCTGGTATTTGATTTTACCATATTTACCCTATTAAAGTATTTGAACAGACATACCTGAGCAACAAGTCTAGACCCTGATCAGATGCCACAGAATGTGGCATCTGATCTTGATATGTACTATTTGCCATTCAACCAAACATATTTAGACACATCATTAGCTAGATGTTCTAATTTTAGGAAAAGTATGCTAAGGAGTTAAGGTGTCCTAATATTTAGGGTAAATACATGATTTGATTTTATATCTTATAAAATGAATTATAATATACTAGGATATTTCAGTGATCTAGTCATGTAGTATTTGGTTGTGCATTCATGTTTTCATACCTCAGTTAATCTACTTACCCTAAATATTTGGACTCATTGACTCTTTACCCCATGTTTCAAAAAACTTCGGCATTCTGGATAAAATTTTCAGATGACATACTGAAATATTTTTCATGTTTTTTTTTTCGTTTTTTTTTGTTCTCGATAAAGCAGGTTTTGACATTTCATGCAAATTGTCTCCAATAGAGACAATTTGCATGAAATGTCAAATCCTGTTTTCTGGGAAACAAAAAATAAAAACATCATCAATTTGTATCCGCTGAATTAGCCAAGAGAGTGGTAAAGGTTAAATAAATCAGTTTCCTACCTTGCTATAGCTGAATACTGCTGGATGACTGGCAATCAGTGTAAACCCTGATTTGTAGCATCTGATCTGGTTCTACTCTGTTTGCTCAGGCCTGTCTGTCAGAATACTTAGGGTAAGATATGGTATATGGTCTTTGGCAAGTGAAAATGTGCCCTTGAAGCATATGCAGACTGCAAAAGCCCAAATCATCCTGTGCATCCATGCAGTCTGACCAGGAATTGTTGTATATTTACACAATCATTGGAGACTATAGAATACATTAACAAACATGAAAATCCCAAATAGACTGTGCCATGATGCAGGATGATCTGAATGTGCATTTGCACTACACCTCAACTGGTATAGCTCCAGAGAGAGTGCTTCTTTCAATTAAAGTTTATTGATATTTTTCTTATTTCTCACAAAATATGTTTTCACGAAATTAAGAAAAAAATATTTGGAGCTATGGCCTGGAGAATTCTGTTTGCTTGACACAGCCCATACGAGGTATACATTCAGTCTCTTGATTTAATAATCTGGGATGTGGTATCAAATGTTTTTGATAGATTTATTTAGATATTTTTTGATAATTACATTTAGTCATTCTTTTTTTTTTTCTACAAATAAACAGATATGTACTTAGATCATTGTTTTGAATTATTCCATCTGTTGAGATTATGAAAGAGTAACAGATTCTCTGTGGGTAAAGATATGATCTGCTGTTACACTTAACTCCAGATAAGACACTTTTTTAACCTGAATTAGCTCTCTGGGCTAATTCAGTAGCTGACAAATTGACAATTTGTTTTCTTATTTTCCCCAGAAAGTAGGATTTGTCATTTCATGCAAATTGTCTTCTAATTTGCATGAAATATCAAAGCCTATTTTTGGATTTGACATTTCATGCAAACTGACAATTTGCATGAAATGTCAAAGCCTATTTTCTGGGAAATTAAGAATATTTCAAAATGTCGTCTGCTCAAATTTTTACCCAGCATGCAGAGTGTTAGCCTAGAAATAGATTTTCAGATGACGTTATGATTATCAATCATTGTATCAACTGAAAACCCCTAAAGCTTTTGGGGAGATAATAGCCAAGGGTTTTATGGATAGCAGTAACCGGAACACCATGTCTTAATCTTATCTGAATACTTCCTCTTTTTTTTTTTTTTTTTTTTTTTTTTGAGCTATGGTAAATACAGTTATCCAACAACTTTGGACACTGAGCTCAGGGTTACCTTGATAGCTCTACTTGCACTTTTGTACTAGTGAGCTGGGCAGTTGTCAGTTTCTGGCAAAAGAATATGCACAAGTACTGGTTAACATTTAGAGGACAAAGCCTGCCCTGGAAAAGAGTGTTAGGTAAACTGACTGCACTCGACATGACCATAATGGTTGACTGGGCCATAAAACCTCAACTAAATCAAAAAAAAAAAAAATGTACTAGCGAGTTAAAAAGGAAAAAAGATAACCAACAAAAAGTTATATCATATTTATTTATGTCATATTTTCATACATATTTACCTTGGTAATAAATATGAAGACTTCATGTGAGGGTATCAGGAAAAGCTGATACAGCTTTAGATGAGGTGCTTTTTCATACCATTACAAAAACATGCTTATTCAAATTTAGAGAAAATTTCAACCCCAAAACCTGAAAATTTTCAGATAAAAAACTGGTATTTTTTCATATTTCTGCTCAAAACATAGATTGTGAGTACTCATTAGAATGCCTCACTGAGGCAGTTCTAATGAGTACCCATAATCTATGATTTTGGGCAGAAATAAGAAAAATAATATATACTCATGTAAATCCCAGTTTTACTATATAAAAATGGGGTTTAAGGGGGTCAAAATTATAAAGGCATGTTTTCGTGATGCAAAGAAGATGGACGTTTTCCTCATTTCTCCATGAAAACATATACATTGTATTGCGGTTAGTCATGAGAAGTACCTCAGCAAGGCTCTTTAATGAGTACCAATATCATATGTTTTTTTGTGGAGAAATAAGAAAATATTTATCTGGAGACCCTTCTTATCTGAAGATATGCTATAAACCTAGTCTGCATACATAGCTCTGGGTGTCAGAGGAGTGCATCCAGAAAAATAGTTTTTTTATTTGACCATGAAAATATGTATTATAGGTACTCACATGACCATCTCTGTGAGGTAACTGAAACATGTTTTTTTGTGGAGAAATATGAAAAATATCAAGTTTTTGGTAGAAAGGTTTGTCTTAGCTTGAGCTGTAAATAATAGCTCCAGGTAAGATGGATTTTCTTACACAAAATCTGCTGGTACTGATATTTTTCTTACATTCCAAGAAAACATGTTACATGTTGTGTTACTCCATAGAACAACCTCAGGGAAGCCACTATTTTTTTTTTTTCTTTTTGTGTATGAAGAAATATTTGTCTGAGAAAAAAAAATCTGTCAGATGCAAATTAAATACAAACAAAAGTAAGCTTTTTTTTTTTACATTTTTCCTATGAAGTATTGCTTTACCACAAGTCAAATTAATGAGTGATAAAAATGAACCTGGCAGTGATCAGAATGATCTCTTTAATACATTTAATGTGGATACGTGAAAATTAGTGGAGATCTTTTACATTGTCCAAGGTCACAGCTACAACATAAAATCCATCAAAACACTAACCCTTGTTTTCTGGCCAAGAATTCACACTACCAATTTAAAGCTTGTAACTGACATCCAGTCATGCTTGCTTCTTGTGCTAATGTCAGTGGTTTCATAGTAACCCATGGACATTGGGATATGAATTAAATACCAGTGGTTTACAGACCAACAAATGTGTTGACTACAAGGCATTTTGGTGTATAAATTTCACAATGACTGCAAGGTGATACTTAGAAAACATTACTCTGTGCTATCAATTAAAAAAGAAAAATGTCCAAATGGCTAGAGTACCAATTTTAAGGTGTAATCATTACCACAAATTCTTTTTGGTGCCGAGACCAGGATCGACTTACATGCAAAAAGAGGGATTTGTCACAAAAAGAGGGATTTGCACATATACATACAAAAGAAAAATGCTCTGGTCCACTTGTGCATCCTGAACATGCTCTCTGCAAAGCACTAAGTTTTCATTACTATCAATTTATCAATGAATACAGAGATCTAGATAGTGAAATTTTTTCATCCCAAAAGTATTGATATTTTCTTTATTTCTCCACAGAAGCAAACATAGTGGGTACCCATTAGAAGAACCTCAGTGAGGCACTTCTAATGAGTACTCACAACATATGTTTTTGGTGGAGAAATAAGAAAAATATTTACCTGGATACCCTTATCTGAAGCTAGGCAAAAACCTATTTCACCATATACCTATTTGATGCAAATGAAAGGGTATGTTCAGTCCAGCGGAGTCAATTTTACCAGCAATAAGTATAAGAATGAGAAGACATCAGTTACTGTACATGTATCTAAACACAATGTCTTTCTGGCTATTAAATATAATGCCCATTATAATACAAATGACAACAAGATAAAATGTAATACATAGCCAGGATGGACCCTGATCAGCCTAAGCCGCCATGTTTGATCTGTTTATAATAAAGATCTTCACAGCCAAAAGGAACTGATCAAAGAGTGCAGGCTGATTTCTGCCTACCCTGACTGCATAAACTGTAAAAAGCATTGGAATAAGCTGTGTCATGAGAGAAATTGTCCTTTGAAGAGCCAAGACCAAGACTAGGTTGTCCATTTGTGCCTTTGCTACATCCATAGCTCTTGATAACAGGAATATTGAGATGAATATTTTTCTTATTTCTCCATGAAAACGTGTAGAAGCACCTTGGTGAGACATCAGACAATTTTTTTTTCTTATTTCTCTATCAAACATTTTTTGTGGGTATTCATCAGAAGCACTTTGGTAAGTACCACAACATAGGTTTTTTCTTGGAGACATATGAAAATTTTTTGAACTGAAAAAAACAAAAAAAAAAACAACTTTACCGTGTTAGAAATCATTCTTTCATTGCTGCTGGTTTTTTATGTACTCATGGCTAATGCTACTGTATGCCAGAGTAAATGAAAAACAATAGTTGAACCACGGCCAACAAAGTTTCATGAAAATCCACTGAGATTTACTCAAATTATTGTCCTGAAACAAAAATACAGATGTGTCACTGTCAAAAACTGACAAAATTTGCCCATTAGCAATCCCAAAGCAGATCTCTACAATATAAATGCACATACCAAGTTTAGTGAAAATCCATTCAGATTTACTCGGAAACAAAAGTACGGATGTGTCGCAGGCAGATAATGTCAAAAATTGATGAAATTCACCAATTAGCAATCCCAAACCAGATCTCCACAATATCAATGCACATACCAAGTTTAGTGAAAATCCATTTATATTTATTCAAGTTATCATCCGGAAAATACGGACAGAGGGACACATGGACAGCCAGCATGAAACCATAATACCCCGCCACTATCATGTGGCAGGGTATTAAAATTAATAGAGCTATGTATACACAAAAACATAATTATAGAATCTAATGCATCCATAAGCATGTAACAAATGACAGGTATGTTTTTAGACTGGCAATTCTCAGTCTGTCTTGGCTTTTGCTATTTACATCTGCTCAAATGGTGTACATGTATTTTCTAATGGCATACAAGTATTTTCTCATGGTACAGTTGAAATATATTGAACTTAAGTAAAAACAGACAATAAATAAAATACAACCTTTAGACTACATCATGCCAGATTCAGCAAATGTTAAGATATTTCTTTCTTACTTTATCTGAAAACGAGACTTGTCCCTAACTGCCCAGTTCATATTACACGTATAAGACATAAAAATAAAACGTGTCTTGGTCATTAGTCTTATCACTGATAAGAGACTGGGCACAACAAAACCTAGTATACGGTCAATGAACAAGAGACAGGTAGAGGCCCAATAGGGAAATTTAGTACTGGCTTATTTATCTGATTCATAGGTAATATCCTCGCCAAAATCTTTATTACCCCTCAGGGCCCAGTTGTTCAAAGTGTCGTTAGCTTAACGAGCTCGTTAAGGGTCATTTCAGTAACTGTTTTAGCAGTTTTTGCTGAAAAAATGTGAGTAGCTTTTGCACTGCAAAAGATGTCGTTAGCTTCAAACAACTGGGCCCAGGCCTCTTTACCATCCCCTGCAGGGATCTCATAATCACCTCTTTGTACCTTAAGACATGCCTTTGATCTCTTTTGCACAGTGCCTTGGTAGGGGCAATAAAATTATATGTAAGTGGTACCACTTTTGGTCCCATTTTAGCTATGTCTTTAACCCTTGTCCTGCTGAATAAATTAAGAAGCCACGCCCATTTCTAATTTTCAGCCAATCAGAATACTTGCTCTGGATTGTTGTTATAAATTCACGTACTTAATGGCAAACAGTGCAGATCCAGATCAGTTGGCTTCTTCAGAAGCCAACTGATCTGGATCTACACTGTTTGCAAAGGCAGGGTATATCCGGGTTCAGCAGGATAAGGGTTAAGTGATATTAAAATAGAACACCTTTTTCATTTTGAGTTAAAAAAATAAGAAAGATATCCTTCCTCATCTGCTGATTGGTTGTCTGCTGCAGGGTAAAGGTGTAAGCAACACAAAAAGTTTCTATTTTTATCTCTAATAGCTAGCCTCTCATAAACTACAACAAAAATACACAATTTGGTTTCACAAAAGCTTGACTTGTCATTAGTCATGTCATCAAAAAGCAGGTCTCATGAACTACGAAACATTAACTCTTTACCAGCTGGAGGTGACTTTTGTCATCTGCTGATAACCTTTGCAAACAGTTTGGACCCAGATCAGGCCGGACAAAACAATGGGCCTGATCTGGATCCAAATTGTTTGACACTGATGGTATTCCTGAAAGATTTTTTTTTTTTAAAAAGGTAACTTAAAAAAATCCAGACAACAAAAAAGCATGCAAAATTACCCAGCATGCAAAGAGTTAAAAACACTGCTTGATGAGCACTTTCACTCACAGGCATTTGGTGACTCCTGAAATGGTTGGAAAAACTTTACCACAGTAAACGTAAAGCATGTATTTTAATGCTTAGCACTGTGGGTAAAATTTTCAGCAGACAACGTTTCGAAACATTTTTTTCTTATTTTTCCAAAGAAACAGGTTTTGATATTTCATGCAAATTGTCTCCAATGGAGTGGTTAAAGTTAGGAGGCAAACAGTTGACCCTTAAAGCAGCAATCACAACTGCAGCAAACTATATTGTGAAATATTTAATTATTTTTCAGAGATAATAAGGCTTGACATTTCATGTTAATTGTCTGCTAGGCAGACAATTCATATGAAATATCTATTTTTCTCTGAAAACTAAAAATAGAATATCATCTGCTTCACACTTTACCACTTCAATAAAAACAATTGCTGTATTCAAATGGTAGTTTTTCGAGAAATTTGGTGTAGGAGGGAGTGAACTGATGGTGACAACCAGTCACATAGTCCAATCAAATTTTAGTTGGTCAGAATTTTCCGTGCTGCAAGAAAGTTTACAAAAGGTTTTTGTTCTGAATTGTGCTTCACGATCCCTTATGAACTTGATAAAAAATACCAGTCACATATGACAAATGTGAAAGTTCTGCGCTTCACTGTTTCACCGCTGCAATTTCTGTGTTTCACCAATGCATTTTACAAAATCCTACAAAACTATTAATCAATATCAAAGGTTTAAACTAGGTTATGTGGACATGATGGCTCATCGAGGTTTTTACTGTTCACATCATAAGACAGCTCATCAGACAGCTTATGTGTTCTACACACTATTCTAGTAAAAATATATATCTGTACTAAAAAATAATTTAAACTCCATTAACAGCACTTCAGCAAAGTGGTAACCATTTCTTACTTCTCTAAGAACATATACAACCCTGTTTGATCTGTATCAACAGAATTGTTTCATTTCTGCTTCATGCCAAAAGACCTCAAGGCATATACAAGTAAGGCTCAACCCGAGTATCTTTTAGCCACTATATCCTACAGTACCGAGTAGAATCTCAACTGAAAAACAAAGGTCAAGGCCTATCCTTTTAACCAGTATATTCTATAGTTCATGTATGTAGTATTCTTTCAGCTGAAACACAAAGAATAAGGCAATCCATATTAGCCAGTATATTCAATAGTATTTAGCATTTTTTTCAGCTGAAAAACATTTTATCAGGATTTATTTTACATGCTCTAGATAAGAGTGGGAATCCAGAAAATATTTTTCTTATTTCTCTATGAAAACATATGTTGTGGTACTCATTAGAAGTGCCTCTGTGAGGCACTTCTAATGTGTACCACAACAAATGTTTTCCTGAAGAAATAAGAAAAATATCGACAATTTTTTTATGAAAAAAGCACCTTATCTAGAGCTAAGAGAAAGCTTGGGTGTGCAGGCTGATCTAGACCTTTGCTGTTTACATATAACCTGCATGACGTCAAAATGAGTCTTCAGCATATATGGGAATGGCCATGCTCCTAAATGAACCGAAAATTGAGCACAGCTTATCTGTGATGTCTTCAGCTTGAAAGTGTGAGTACTTTCTTTATTCTTTGATTTTTTTTAGTGCTGGCACAACATTTTGGGTGCCATTTTAAAGTTTCCCTTCAGGGGAAGACTTGATAAGTTTTCCCCCTATGTTTTACAAGGGAGACAACTTTTGTAGCTTCCTGTTTGCTTTTCTGTGCCCGAATCCCCTTCTGGGGTGCGTTGGATTTACCAGAATCAGAAACAGGATTCCTAATCATGATTTCGTAATTGTAAACATGTTTCTGCCACTTTACAAACTCGATATCATGATTCAAAATAAATGCCAGTAGTTGTGGTATACCCAGCTCTTGGGTTAATACAAGGAGTGCCAATAATGGCAGGATGTCTGCAATAGAATACATTCCAACTGGACTAAGGAAGTTTAAAACTCCCAAAATTTGAAGGTTTATTGTTATTTTGATCAGTGTTCCATTGTTTCTCACAATGCCGCCATCTTGGATGCTCTTGATTTACTTTGAAACATGAATGGGGCATGATTCACTTGATTCGGTATCATGTTTCTGTTTCGCACAAATAAAACGCTGAACAGAAAAATAATTTGAAATCCTGTTTCTGATTCTGGTAAATCTAACACGCCCCTGAAAAATGTTCTATTCTAAAACGAAAAAATTTGCTCCCAAGTGGCCTTTGCAGAGGGTAGTTTAAAACAATATTGACAGAGTTCTCTCTCCCTCAACCTATATCAATTTCCCTTAAATCTAAGCAAAACAATATGTTAACCATCATTTTTAAAATCAATGTACAGCATTAAGGTATTTTTGTGCATGTTAAATTTTTGGTAAAAACTTCTGTGCATGCATCAGTTCGAAAAAAAAAAACACCAGAAAAAACGGTCAACAAAATAAATAAATAAATAAAATAAAATATAGAATACATTAAAAAGCTAGTATAACACCTGGCTCTCCAGTTAAAAAAGTTTTGCTAAATACCAAGCAAAACAGAATAGTTACTTGGCATAGTTAAAAAAAAAAGAAAAAAAAAGAATAGTTAATGCATACTATTCAAATTTTGGTAAAATTGAAAGATGGAAAAAAAAAAAAAAGAAAAAAAAAAGACAAATTCTGGAAACCTCTCAGTTAGTTTTGTAATCACATGCAAAACAAACTTAATTAATTATAGCCCGTAAAAATCAGAGGTAAATGGCTTATCATGTAAAATAAAAAAAAACAAAGACAATAACTCCATACTGTTGAAAAATTGTGTATCATGCAACACAAAATGAGGCCTGACACTATGCAAAAACTATAATAACCCTAAGTACTGGGACAGACAGGCCTTTGCAAACAGTGTAGACCCTGATCAGACGCCACAGTATGTGGCATCTAATCAGGGTCTGCACTGTTTGCCATACATACAGCAATATTTTAGACACACCAAGAGGTAGCAGAATGGACTGTTTTAAATTTTAGGACCAGTATGGTAAGTGGATAAGGTGTCCCGATTCTTAGGGCAAATATGACAGCCAAGATCCAGATCAACCTGTACATCCTCAAAGTGATCAGGATCTTCCTTGTCTGCTAACACAGTCAATACACCACAACCTCTTTATAACACGACTGTCGGGGTCCATAGCATAAACCGTGTTAGTTAAACAACCGTGTTATATCCAAACAAAAATGTATAGATTATATTGAAAAATGACCATTTATGGTCATTTTTCAATATAATCTATGCATTTTTTGGGATCCACCTTTGAACAGTGTTATATCCAAAACCATGTTATAATGAACCGTGTTATAAAGAGGTTGAAGTGTAGTTTCTATGGACCACAAACTGATCAAACTGTGTGCCTGAATAGTTGATCTAGACATTAACTGTTTGACTGACTGAATATTAATGTGGTTCTTTATCATATTCAACTAGATCCATTTTACAGTAAAACTTCAATGAATCGAACACAGATGGCTTGTTTACCATGGAAGATTTGAACTTGTTTTGGAGTCCTTGGAAAATTCTCCAAATAGCTCAAGAAACAAATATTTAGGGATGTTTTCAGGGTAGCTTTTATTATTTTATGAATGTATTGTTGTGTGTGTACTCATTTTAATTGCCTCAATCAGTCAGTTCTAATGAGTACACTCAAAATAATATTATTTAATAGAAGTTTTGAAAAAAAAAATCCCTAAATTATCCCTATCTGCCTCCTGATCTGGTGCTATGATTAACCCTAAATGGCTAGAACTACCCATGTCTAGAACTTTCCATGGTCCCAAAGATATTCAAGCCATGTAAGTTTGACTAGATTTGTTTTTTTTTTTGTAGTTTTAGATCACTGTTATTTGCTACACATTATGTTTTGTAAGTTTATAACATTGTTTCAACCAGCTCACATACAACATAAGGGCCCGTTGATTACGTATTTTAACCCTTGTCCTGTTGAATAAATTAAGATGTCATGCCCATTTCTAATTTTCAGCCAATCTGATTACTAGATCCAGACTGTTGCAATAAATTCATATACATAATGGCAAACAGTGCACTTTCTTTAGAAGCCAACTGATCTGGATCTACACTGTTTGAAAAGGCAGTGTATATCCAGGTTCAGCAGGACAAGGGTTAAAAAAAGAAAAATCATCAGATATTTCTGCTTACTAACTGCCTGTAATATAAAAGATTACCACAGGAGATAAAATCAATGTTATGTTACTTGTAACCTGCATAAACCCATATCAGCCTGTGCATATACGCAGTCCAATCAGGGCATACATGAATTGTTTATTGAAACTTCCAAAGTCACATATCTTTGTGTAATGCTTACCATGCTGAGTAATAATTTCAGAAAACAACATTTTGAAACATTTTTCTTATTTTTCCCAGAAAATTGGATTTGACATTTCATGCAAATTGTCTCCTTATGTTAACCTAAAGAAATCTTCAGTCCAAGCATTATGTTAACATAAAAATTTTTTAGTCCACATGTTATGTTAACCTATAGAATCTTCAGTCCAAATATTATGTTAACCTAAAGAATCTTCAGTCCATATATCATGTTAACCTGTAGAATCTTCAGTCAACATTTTATGTTTACCTATAGAATCTTTAATCCATATATCATGTTAACCTAAAGAATCTTCAGTCCAAGTATTATGTTAACATATAGGATCTTCTGTCCAAATATTATGTTAACCTATAGAATCTTCAGTCAACATTTTATGTTAACCTGTAGAATCTTCAGTCAACATTTTATGTTTACCTATAGAATCTTTAATCCATATATCATGTTAACCTAAAGAATCTTCAGTCCAAGTATTATGTTAACATATAGGATCTTCTGTCCAAATATTATGTTAACCTATAGAATCTTCAGTCAACATTTTATGTTTACCTATAGAATCTTTAATCCATATATCATGTTAACCTAAAGAATCTTCAGTCCAAATATTATGTTAACCTGTAGAATCTTCAGTCAACATATTATGTTTACCTATATAATATTCTGTCAACATATTATGTTTACCCATAGAATCTTTAATCCATATATCATGTTAACCTAAAGAATCTTCAGTCCCTATTATTATGTTAACCTAAAAGTACTTCAGTCCCAATTACTATGTTAACCTAAAGAATCTTCAGTCCAAATATTATGTTAACATATAGGATCTTCTGTCCAAATATTAACCTGTAGAATTGTCAATCAACATTTTATGTTTACCTATAGAATCTTTGATCCATACACAATGTTTGCTTATAGAATATCCCATCCACATACCAGGTTTGCAAATAGCACATACCCTGATTAGACTGTATAAAATGCCAAGGTAATTCTGGGTAAATGCTGGTCACATGTCATATTCTATGAGAAGAACTTCATGTAATGTTTTACCCAACTGTACAATATACCTATAAACATGTTCTGTATGTACAAAAATAGTCTCCAACTTTCCCTGACAGTAAATTTCACACAAAATTATGACTGTTCATACATACTTCATATTTCTGACAGTTTTAAAATATGGCAACTCTTAGATTTATGTTACAACAGTTCATTTATTTGCACATGCAAGACAGAAAGCACACAGAATATATAAATATGATACACATGAATATATTACCGTATTTACCATATGTATTCGGACAGACAGGCCTGAGCAAACAGTTTAGACCCAGATGAGACCCCGCAGAATGCGGCGTCTCATCTGGGTCTATACTGTTTGCCACTCATCCAGCAATTTTTAGACACAACATCGGGTAGTGAATTGTACTGGTTCAAATTTTAGAACATATATGGTAAGGAGTTGAGATGTCTGAATACTTAGGGTAAATATGGTACCACTGTTTCTGTACCTACAATATTCAACCTAATTACCGCACATACCCCTATAAGTGCACAAACAAGCAATTTCCTAGTCTTCAGCTTACAACACATGTACTTTTATCTACTTCTTTATAAAAGCATATGTTGTTGGAACTCATTTGAATTGCCTCGATAAGTCGAGGCAATTCAAATGAGCATCCACAATATATGCATTTGTAAAGAAAATCAGAAAAAAAATATCACGTAAGCATCATCAAATATGCCCTAAAAGTCTTTTGCTGATTTTACTTTAAAGCGTGCCCTTATTAAGTGGATATTTTACTACAAATGTTTCTGGCAGTTTTGAAAAACCTAAGCCCAAAGTGTGGTAATTAGGTTGAATACAGTAATTCATTTTTTTTTACACAACATAAGAAAGAAGTTTTTTAACATTTAACATGGTCAAAGCGAAATAAGATGACGTGAAAAGGCGTCGCTGCCATAGCTCCAGGCAAACTTTTTTTTCTTCAACAAAAAAAAAAAAAAAAAATGAAATTTTTCTTATTTCTCCATGAAATCATATGATGTGGGCAGTCATCAGAAGTGCCTCACCGAGGCACTGCTAATGAGTACCCACAACATATGCTTCCGTGAAAAAACTAGAAAAATATCAGTACTTTTCTACTAAAAAAACTGCCTTATCTGGTGCTGTGTCAATTATAGAGAAAATCAGACTGAAACTGTTAACTCTGGTCCTGCTTGTAATGTAATGAACCCGGATATACCCTGTATATGTAAATAGTGTAGATCCAGATCAGTTGGCTTCTAAACAATGCAGATCCAGATCAGTTGGCTTCTGAAGAAGCCAACTGATCTGGATCTACACTGTTTGCCACTAAGTATGTGAATTTGATTCAACAACCAGGATCAAGTGATCTGATTGGTTCAAAATTAGAAGTGGGCAGGGCATCTTAATTTATTCAGCGTGGCAAGGGTTCATTCAATCAGATAAGGCTTCATTTTCATGTCTGAAATTAATGATTGAAATACAAATACTATGTTGTATACCTTGTGAATTTCATTCTTTTGTAAATTTCTTACCAAATGTTCCTTGTATTCAAGGAAACAAAGTAACAAAAAGTTAAAATAACTTATAACATTTAGAACATTTGACCAACATTTCAAATTGTGGACACATTGTATAGCACTGACATATTAATTTTAATATACTCAATCTTGATATTAGCAGACAACACTGGAATATTCTTAGGTTTTCATAGATATAGGGCTTGGCATTCCTGTCAATGTGTCTATAACTTTTAAGTCAAGCCGCATTTGACATTCACACTTTAAAAGATCAAAATATCTCCTTTAGAGAAAATCTGAATGTAATGTCAAGCCTCATTTTCTATGAAAAAAAAATGACTAATTCTGTCATCTGCTCATTTTGCCAAAAGAGTGCTAAAGTAATGAGATTTAAACAAAAAAATTACAGTTGCTGGCAACAGTTTGATTATGAGACACTTGAGGACAGAGACCTAAAAAATTTTTTTCTGAGTTTTCCATAAAAATGTATGCTCAGCAAAATATTCACTTGCAAAGTTAGCAAATTGCTCTTATTGTCTGCCTTTAATGTATTTACAAAATTGACGATTATCAGAACACTCAGTTAAAAAAATTCATGTAAACTTAAGTTTACTTCCTGTTTCTATGATGATTATAGCAATTATGATCAGATTAAACAATATAACACATTTTAACCTGCATATTAATCTACTTTACTGGACTGACTGGTACAAATTCTGCTTCCCACTAAATGACTCATGATCAAAATGCTTGTTTTTAATAAATACTTTCACTGTCAGCAGATGAAAGACAGAAAGATAAGACAGAATAGAAAGACGCAGAAATGCCATAAAGAAACATATAAGTTTTCACACGTCTTATTTACAAAAATGCATGCAAGCATGCAAAGAGACATTTAGTACTTCATTTTACCCTAATATTTGAGCAAATAGGCACCAGCAAACAGTGTAGACCCAGATCAAACTGCTTCAGCATTTGATCAGGGTCTATACTGTTTGCCATCCTACTGCAATAATTCACACTTATCAATGGCATATTTTAAGATAAATATAGTAAAGAATTAACACTGGTCTTGCTGAATCCAGATATGCTCTGCCTTTGCAAACAGTGTAGATCCAGACCAGCTTGCTTTTTCTCCACTTTTGTCGCTTTGTTTGTGTTGATTTGTGTTGAGGTTTTACGGCCCAGTCAACCCAAATGGGGTCATGTCGAGCATGGTCAGTTTACCTAACCACACATTTACTGGGCAGGCTTAGTCCTCTAAGCGGTTAACCAGTATTGTGCACATTCTTTCGCCGAAACTGACAACTGCCCTTCTTGAATCAGTGGAAGGGAGAGAATGACCATAGAAAATATTTCATGATCAATCTCCACTTTTATCACTTAGAATGTGAATCAACAACCTAGATCAGGCAATCTGATTGGCTGACAATTCAGAATCAGAATCAGAATATTTTACTTGTGACACATCAAAAGACATTCTTTCACCAGGGTCAATGATTGTGAAGACTAGATAATTGAAAATGGGCATGGCATCTTTATTTATTCAGCATGACAAGGGAATATTTTGGATATATACACTACAATCTATAACTGAGAAGCAGGGAGAACAAAGCCTGCTCTAACATGCTGAATAAATTAAAATGCCACACCCATTTCTTTGTTTGTGATGCAGTTTTACGGCCCAGTCAACCCAATAGGGTCATGTCGAGTGCAGTCAGTTTACCTAACCACACGTTTACTGGGCAGGCTTAGCCCTCTAAGCGGTTAACCAGTATTGTGCTCATTCTTTTGCCAGAATCTGACAACTGCCCTTCTTGAATTATTAGAAGGGAGAGAATGACCGTAGAAAATATTTCATGATCAATCTCTACGAAAGAATGTTGCCGGCCTTGGCTGGGGTTGAACCCGCGACCTTCTGGTCTCCAGTTGGACGGCCTATCCAACTGAGACACCGAGGCTGGCTAACACACCCATTTCTAATTGTCAGCCAATCAGATTACTTAATCTAGATTGTTGATATAAATACACGTACTGAATGATAAACAGTGCAGGTCCAGATTAGTTGGCTTCTATAAAACTCACCCTTAAAAACACCAAATACATAAATTAAAATGAAATATCAAGCCCTGTATTTTTTTCCAGGAAAATTTTGAAAAATTATTCTTTAAAAACAAGGCAGCATATTTCCTCTAACCTCTTCTTCTTCTGGAAACAATTTAAATCAGATATCAAGCTCTCCATTTTTGTGGAAAAAAAAACAAGAAAATCATTTGTCATGTGCTAGTTTTGGTTACAGCATTCTAACGGTTAAGTCACAGACAAAAAAAAAGAGAAAAAGATCCATAACAGCCTTTACATGGTGCAGTATACAAGAAAATGGATCTTATGCCATCTGCTGGCAATAAAGGCCATGATCAGGCTGCGCAAATGCACAGCCTGATCTGAGCCTTACTTGCCCTATTCCGGAATCAATAAAGGCTAGTGTGGAATATATCAACAAACAGAAAAAGTCCTGATCAGACTGTACAGATCAATCTGGGCCTTCATTGTTGATGTTGTTGTTCATCAGCCCTTGGCCGGGGTATCTCGCCAGTTTGCACTCCTGGTAAAGACTTGCCGGTATTTTAGATTTTTTTTTTATTATTTAAAAGAGTGACAGCTTGGGTTGTTTGTTAAAAATTGTCAAACCTTTTTTTCTCCCTTACAAAATCTTTAAATATTGAATTTATGAGGTCTCTGTCAGTATGATGTGTATTTTGTGTTGTCAATTCCAAGAAAACATTTTTTTTGAAAAATGGTACAACCCAAGCCCTGAAGAAGTCTAGTCCTTTCTCTGATATAAGGGTCCTTTTCCCATGCTGCATATCAATCACCTAATTCGTGCAGAAAAAGGGTTAAGATTAATTAATACTGTTTACAACAAGCAGATTTTCTACTTTTTACAAGGGGGACAACTTTTGTGACTTCCTGTTTACTTTCCTGCACATCAATCCCCTTCTGGAAATGGGTCTACCCTAAAAGGAAAGAATTTGCTTCCAGAGGGAGCAAATTCTTTCCTTTTAGGGTAGACCCTTTTCCACAGGGAGGTAAACAATTTTGACAAAGTTAACCCCCCTGAAAGTGTACTCATTCCTCTTAAGCTTGTATCTGTACAAAGTACCTGAACTTTGCAGCCCTGCAAATTACAATGCTGACATATGAAGAGTCTCAATGAAACCAAAACTCAGGGCCCAGCTGTTCAAAACTAACAATATCGTTAAAACTTACATCGAGTGATACACAAATATGCTGAAATTTTTTGCTGAAGAAATGTGAGTGGCTTTTGCAGTGCAAAAGCTACTCACATTTTTTCAGCAAAAAATATATCTGAATATTTTATATTGAATCTGCTAAAACAGTTAACGAAATGACCCTTAACAAGCTTGTTAAGCTAACAACGCTTTGAATAACCTGGCCTTGATTTTCATTCTCTATTGTCATGCACAGACATGCAGGCTGATCTGGACCTTTACTGCCTGTTTGTCTGTGTTGAGGTTTTACGGCCCAGTCAACCCATTAGGGTCATGTTGAGCGTGGTCATTTTACCGAACCACACTTTTTTCTGGACAGGCTTAGTCCTCTAAGCAGTTAACTAGTACTTGTGCAATTCTTTCACAAGAAACTGACAACTGCCCTTCTTGAATCAGCCAAAGGACGAGAATGACTGTAGAAAATATTTCATGATCAATCTCTATGAAAGAATGTTGCCGGACCCAGTATGGATCGAGCCCACAACGTCCTGATCACCAGTTGGCCACACATCCGACTGAGCCACAGAGGTCTTCCTTTACTGTCTACATATGACATGTCTATCCCAGGATAAGGTTCAATGGTAATCTCTAGCAGCTCCAGAAAGTAATCAAAATTGCAATCCTTCGTAAAAGATTTTGAGACATAACCTCCCACTAATTACCATCAAAGCTACCAATTTTGTACACTTGTTCATTTTATTTCTGTTCACATCATATGGGTGGCACAGTGCAAAAGTACATTGTTGGACCAAGATCAGCCCACATATCCCCACAGTCTGATCAGGAACTTCTTCGACTCTTTTTTTTTTTTTTTTTTAATTTCATTGAACATTGTAAAATGCATTAATACTTAGCATGCTGAATTAAAATTTTGGCAGACATTTTAAAATATTTTTATTTTTCACAGAAAACTGGATTTGACATTTCATGCAAATGGTCTTGTATGAAATGTCAAAGCCTTTTTCTGGGGAAATACAAAAAATATCATCAGTGCATCGTCAGCTGACTTAGTCCAGACAGTAGTAAGGGTTAAAACACATATTGTGGGTGCTCATTGGAATCATCTCGGCAAAGCAATTACAATGAGTATTCACGATATGTTTTCATCGAAAAATAAGAAAAATATTTGTCTGGATACTCCTCTTATCTAGAACGAAATATTCCCTGGAAGAACAGTGAGTAGCCCTGTGTAGATAGTCCTGAGTAGCCCTGTGTGGATAGGCACACTAGTCAGGGGCTTCTATGGTCACATCGTATGACATAGATTTTCTCATTCACTGGCCCATTTGAATAAATAACCAAATATATACAAATAAAACAATTGTCTAGAAGAATTTGACTGTTTTGGTCTTGTACCACTGGAAGCAACAGATGCCAAGCAAGACTGCAATAAATATATCCAAAAAGGAAAAAATAAGACAGGCTGGAAAAAAAGCCAAAAATAAATGTAGCCTCTTAATGCTTAGCATGCTGGGTAAAAATTTCAACAGACAACATTTTGAAATATTTTTTCTTATTTTTTACCACAAAAAAAGGATTTGACATTTTGTGCAAATTGTGTCCTCAGTATTTTTTACCACAAAAAAAGGATTTGACATTTTGTGCAAATTGTGTCCTCAGTATTTTTTACCACAAAAAAAGGATTTGACATTTTGTGCAAATTGTCTCGACATGAAATGTCAAATCATACTTTTTAAAAAAAAAAAAAAAAAAGTAAGAAAAATATCATTACTTGGCAATCTGCAGATTTTGCCCTTAGAATGGTAAAGGTTACTATGCAAACTGCAAAGAGTCAGACAAACCAACACATCTCTGCAAAGCAATGATATACATGTAGCTCAATGTTCAAATGAGCGCAAGGCATATGCAAACCCCAACCAGACTGAACATGTCTGCAATCTTATCAGTGTATGTACAGTTTACTTGAATATTATTCTGATCTTGCAGATTTTAGTCTTTAGTAATCTCTCAACAAAAATTGTTGATAATTTCCCAGAAAATAGGGTTTGACATTTCATGAAAATAGTCTCTTTAGCAGATAATCCGCTTGACATACCAAACCCTATTTCTGAGAAAAATAAAAAAAATACTTCAAAATGTCACCTACTGAAATTTTACCTAGAATGCTAAGTACTAAAATGGAAATGCCATATTTGATACTTTTTTTTATATATATTTTTTTTTTTTTTTTTTTTTTTTTTTTTCAGAAACATGGTTTTACATTCCAATGGAGAAAATCTGCATACAATGTCAAACTTGACTGGAGAAAATTTGCATACAATGTCAAACCTTATTTTCAAAGAAAAACAAGGAAAAAAATCAAATTGTCATCTGCTAAATTTTTACCTGTTAAGCTAAGCATAAATAAAAACGTTAACTATAATACCCCACCATTATCAGGTCGCCAGCAGATAACTCTGTCAAACATTCATGAAATTTGCCCATAAGCAATCCCAAACCAGATTTCCTTCATATCAATGCATTTACCAAGTGTGGTGAAAATCCCTTGACATTTACTTATTGTCTGGAAAACGAAAATATGGGCGTGTCTCGGGAAGATAACTCCGTCAAAATTTGACGAAATTTGCCCATTAGCAATCCCAAATCAGATCTCCACAATATCAGTGCACATACCAAGTTTGGTGAAAATCCATTGATGTTTACTAAAGTTATCATCCGGAAACGAAAATATGGGCGTCTCGGGCAGATAACTCCATAAAATTTGACGCAATTTGCCCATTAGCAATCCCAAACCAGACCTCCATAATATTAATGCACAAACCAAGTTTGGTGAAAATCCATTGATGTTTACTCAAGTTATCATCCGGAAACGAAAACGGATGGATTGACAGACGCACTACATACGACGGAGAGATGGACACAAGGACGTCCAACGTGAAATCATAATACCCCGCCACTATCGTGGGGCAGGGTATAAAAAGAAACTGTGCATGCCCTAACCAGACTATGCATGTGCAGTCTGGTACAGTCACATACAGTTCACAGGTTTTGTCACAATGTTGCACATATACAGAAGAGTTCATTTTCTCCCCGTAGGTAAGTCTACACAGAAAAGGAGCATGTCTGTGAAATTCTCTGAACTGGAATCATGCTGTTATGTTTGTTTGCTGCCATTTGAGTTCCACCATGGCACCAGCTTTACAGAAATGCTGTGAATTCATCTACTTGATTCAAATCATTCACACAGCATCATCACTTTGCATGCTGAGTTTCAGCAGATGACATTTCGGAATATTTTTCATAGTAAAAAGGACTTGACATTTCATGTAAATTGAGACAATTTACATGAAATGTCAAATCCTGTTTTTGGAAAATACGAAAAATATTTCAAAATGTCATCTGCTGAAAATTTTACCCAGAGTGCTAAGCGTTAATCAACCAGGTGAAATGTTTATAACATATGACTGAAATGCAGATCAATACATTCCCATTTTATGAATTTTCAAGATTTTCCCAAGTCTTTGTTTTGCTGTAGCGTGGCCTTTCTTTGGTTTCCGTGCTGTAAAAATAAAGGAAATCTATTATCACACAAATGGTATTGTTATCTTTAGTAACTGTCCAAAAATTTAGTACACCAACTTTTCTGACAAAATGGCAGTTGAAAACAGTGCAGACTCAGATCAGACTGATCAGGATCTGCACTGTTTGCTATTCCACCAAGTAATTTGTAAAGCAAATGCATATAACAAAAATTTAGGAAAATACATACGGAATATAAGTGTGCAAAATTTTAGGACATTTATGGTATGCATAGCCAAGAATTGTGTTTAATTAACATTGATTTCATAAAATTAAATGACGATAAACATTCAAAACAATCCTCTTACATACATTTTTTTTTAATCAAGATCAGCTAAAGAAACCAAACATAGAGAATTATTCATTTGTTAATTGTCTGAAAACTAGTACCACATTTTTTTCAAGTCAGGTCAAGCCTGTATTTTCTGGAAAATAAAAACTTGAAATTATAATACCCCACCATTATGATGTCTGATCAGAATCTTCACTGGGTGCATCAGCTAAATTTCTTCCTTCAGACAATTAATATTGATCAGATTGTGCAGAAGGATGGGCTGATTTGAGTCTTCCTTGAGCACATATGTCCAATGGTATGTTTTTTTTATGTTACTGCTCATTTAATACCATACAATATTATACTTAGACATGTGGCCAAAGTACACCACTGTCCCCCAACCTTTGGACCCCTAGCCCCACCATAGGGCATGACCCATGGGCAACTCTAGCATAGTTAAAAGATTTAGGTCTGGGTAAGTAGCAGACCAAATTTCAACCTCCTAGCATAAATGGTACCCAAGTAATGAGCTCCAAGAGAAACGTGGATGTAAATGTCAATGTAAATTTGAATGTAAACACGAACATTTGTTAAACTCTTGTTATTGATGTGACATAGGCAAATACTGACGTATGTACATACTGATGTAACATCACAGTGAAATGCTACACGCCCACAACCTTTGGCAGGTTGAGGCATAAATACTCATGCAGAGTATTACTGTGACAGTTCATGAAAATGTAACTAAAATTGTAGAAGTAGTCTGCATAACAGTTATGAAATGTCAAAGCCTATTTGCATGAAATGTCAAAGCCTATTTTCTGGGAAGAATATAAGTAATATCATCATTTCATCATCTGCTGAATTTGCTCAGAGAATGGAATGGTTAATCACCTTATTGCTTAAATCAATAAAGTGGAACCTCCGCACATGGTCACTTCCAAACAACAGGCATCTCCTCATAACAACACTTTTTTTAACTACCCAACATGCTCATTATTCGCAGGCAATAAAATGTATGAAGCTTTTATTTTTTAATATTGGCTCATGTTTAAATTTTTTTGTTACAATGTTTTAATTGTCATTTTTGTCTGAGGTCTGGCTTTGCAAAAGACAAAAGCTAATGTTGACTGAAATTTGACACTATGCTCCGTGATGCATTTGAAGGTGAAACATGTCCTTACAGCTTTTTTATCTTTTTTATCTACTGAATGCATCAAATGCATCAAATGCATAAATGTAATCTCCATTGTCCAAAATGCATGTTTAAACAGAAACTACTCAAGCACAAATATTGATTCAGCCCCCTGATTCATTTCAATCAATACCATTTCCTTGCTCTGATAGAATCTCTTGAAAAGTGATGCAAATTATTCATAAATGATTGTTCTTAACTATGACATAAATATAAAAAAAAACAACCTTATACAGATATTGCAAATCTGAAGACAAATTAAAAGCAAGTTAACTGTTTACTTACCACATGCGACCTTATTATCGCACTGTGGCTTAGGTTTATCAAAATTACTAGGAAAATTTGTGGTAAAATATGTGTCTACCTATGTTTATGTGATTTTTTCTGATTTTCTGGGCCGTTAGCATCGTTAGCTTAATGAGCTCATTAAGGGTCATTTCGTTAACTGTTTTTGCAGATTCAATATACAATATTCTAATATTTTTTGCTGGAAAAATGTGAGTAGCTATTGCACTGCAAAAGCTACTCACATTTTTTCAGCAAAAAATTTCAACATATTTGCATATCACTCGATGAAAATTGTAACGAATCGTTAACTAACGATGTCATTAGCTTTGAACAACTGGGCCCTGATTTTCTTCATAAAAGCATATGTTGCGGGTACCCATTTGAACTGCATCGACAAGTTGATGCACTGACAAGTCAATGCAATTCAAATGATTTTTATGCAATTTTTTTATTTTCTGTATAAAAACATATGTTGTGGTCCTCATTTTAATTGCATCAGCAAGTCAATGCAATTCAAATGGGTACCCACAACATATGCCTTTATAAAGAATAGACAAAAAGTACACTGGCTGTAATCAGAGACTACGGATTTGCTTCACTGTGCGCTTATAGGGGTATGTGCAGTACTTAGGTTGAATTCGGTATTTTAGCCTCTAAGTATGTTTAACCTCTTCATAACAGCCACCTCTCTACAACAGCCACTTTTGTACTTTCCCACCCAGTAACTCTTATTTTTAACAAAAATAAACTCACACTTAGAAGGACTGTCCATCACGGAGCCTCCTGGTAATTTAAGACCCGGTCGGAAGGCTGACCCTGAGTGTGTGGGTGAGAGACAGGAGGATGTGCCTGGCTGAGCATCATAGGTGTTCACTTCTAACTTGGGTTTCTTCTTGTAAGGTCGTTTCACTTTCTATTGAGCAATAAAACACAAAATAAACACAAAATATCAGCAACATTTTCTTTAGGAGAATGGTCAAATTTTCAGGGAGGAAGCTCTTTGAAAATTGTGTATGTGTGTGAAAAACAGTTCTTTTCATATGGCCCCGCTCTTATGTTCCATGATTTCTTACTGAAGGTAAATTATGCACTTTCACAGGGAGGTACCTCTGTCAGAAGTAATTAACCTCCCTTCTGAAAACTGTTCTACTCTAGAAGGAAAGAATATGCTCCCATTTTTTCCTTTAAGAGAAGACTTTCACAGGGAGGTACTTCTGTCAGAAGTAATTAACCTCCCTTCTGAAAATTGTGCTACTCTAAAAGAAAAGAATATGCTCCCATTTTTTTTCCTTTAAGAGTAGACCCTTTTCAAAAGGGGAGAAAAACCATTTTGACTGCTTCCCCTGAATGTGTATCTAACATTACACCTGTGAAAAATTTTCTGCAACCTAAAATTGCCAGATTAACAATAATTTCTGCATAGGACAGCAATGGGCCTGTCAGGCCTCTCAGTTTGCAGTCTGTCAGAAATGGAGCTAAATACTAGGACTGACATACATGTTCACATTGGTCTGGGCCATCCTTGCCTTCTTCGATGAGGTGCTTCTAATGAGTACCACAACATAGGGTTTCATGTAGAAATAGAAAAATATTACATGAATATCCCTTCATATCTGAAGCTATGTATTTGGTTGGCTCTTCCACTTGGTGTCATTGGTAGGCCAATTTCTATAATTGTGGTAGGCTATGTTTTGTGATCTTGCACATCTTTACTACCGGACACATAATGACCAATAAATACAAAATATTTTAGCACTAAGAAGTGACATTAACCCTTAACCCTTAAAGTGCCAAGAAAACCTGCACCTGAAAATGTCGTCTGTTTATGTTGTCTGCTGAATATTCTTGCAAACTTTTCAAACCTAGTTTTGCATACAGGCAAACAGTGTGGACCCTATGTTTGCAAAAAATGACTTTTAAAATTACAAAGCAGATGACAAAGCAGACGACAATTGTTGTGATTGGCAGTTTAAGGCTTAAAGCACTGATCACATCAGCAGACAACATTTATATTTTTCAGAGAAAATATGGTTTGATACTTGATGTGAATTGTCTGTAAAGGATTCATATGAAATATCATACCTTATTTTCTCTAAAAATAAATAAAACTAGAAATACATCCAAAGGACACGGATGCCACTGCCTGAAAAACTTGCACAAATTGCTAATGCCGGACATGGACATAGACGACCGACGGACAGGGGTAACACTATATGCCCTTTCCACCATTCTTCTAAGCAGGGACATAAAAATATCTGAGCATATCATCTGCTACAATTTTGTCTGATGCTGTAAGGGTTGAAAAGAGCTGTCATAAGACAGCATACCTCGCCTGCATTGTGCTTTGCCTCTAAAAACTTCAACAATTTTTTTCTAAGTCCATAAGCTTGACCGCAAGGTCACTCATGTGGGTCAGAATGATACAGCATAGAATTTCAGACCAGTATCTAACATCAGGGCAAGTATGAACTACTTCCATCCAGAGGTTCAGGAGATATAGCCTTTTAAAAGCTTTAACCAAAAACTTCAACCCATTCCTACGCCAATGCCACGGTGACTGCTAAAGCTTTACCTGTACTTTCGTACAGGCGAGCTCAAAAAAAGCTTTCTCACTCACCGGCTGACTAGTTATTTTTGCAGAAGATGCAGCGAGACTATTTTCCACAGATTCTCTCCTAGCTCCCTCCCTCTTCTGGCGTTCTCCTAATGGCACAGTTATATTCACTCGAGCTGAAATTGGGAAGAAGATACTGGCAAAGCTCTAAATATGAGGATATCCATGTACAGTCGACTCTCGTTATCTCGAATTCCAAGGGACTCTCTGAAATACTTCGAGATATCCGTACCTCGACATATCAGAATTGAGGAAAAAATAAATCGAACAACCACATTTAACAAATGTATATGTAATTGGACTCTTAAAATTCGAGATATATTGAAAATATTGTGGAAAAGAGGAGAAATTGCTCCTTTGGAGCAATTTCTCCTCTTTTCCACAATATTTTGTTACCTGTTGTTAGATTTTCATCTTTAGGCAGGGACCAGATTTTCACTTCGAGATAAGCGGTTATTTGAGATAAGCGAGGTCGAGATAACGAGAGTCAACTGTATTTATAACACAGAGGCAATATTGATGATTATCCACAACATCTGTTTTCCCTATTTTGTGGAGAAATTTAAAAAATATCCATACTGTAAATGTCCTAATATTTCAAACACCACAAAAGTTTCTGACAGAATGGCATATGCAAACAGTGCAGACCCAGATCAGACTGAGCAGTCTGATCAACATCTACACTTTTGCCATTCCACTAAATATTTTACAAAACAACTGCATAAAAAAGCAAAATTTAGGCCAAAGTAGTAAGGAATTAAGTGTTCGAAATTTTAGGACATTTACCATAATATACTTACTCAAAGTATTTGGACACCTTATCCCTTTACTAGATTTGTCCTAAAATTAGAATTCCTGTTGATGTATCTAAAATTTGCTGGATGAGTGGCAAATAGTACAGACCCTGATCAGATGCCATATTCAGCTCAGGCTTATCTGTCCCAATATTAGAGTAGATCCCTTTTCAGAAGGGGATTATAGTGTACAGGACAGCAATCAGGACATCAAAAAGTTGTCCCCCTTGTATGAAATGGCTGAAAATCTACCAAGGGTAATCTGACCCCTAAGTGAATTGATGGATATTCTAAAAAATGCACAGCAAATATCCTAATAGAATACACAGAAGCCAGGCTGATCTAGGCCTTTAATTTCTGCACTGGCCAAAATGGTGAATACAGAGCTCAAAATCTCCAACTTGGCTCAACACACATCTCTCTTTTTCAAAGAATATAGGGACCAAACATGGTTTTTCATGCATTAACATTTGTCAGGTCCCGAGGGAGGTGTTGAAAACCGAGGCCGGAGGCCGTGGTTTTCAGCACCTCCCTAGGGACCTGGTGAATGTTAATGCATTGAAAAACCATGTTCGATGGCTATTATTGCATAAAAAGTGAAAACATTTGCTACATTTCGTGTTCTTTCTTGCACTATTTTGTTTTGCCTTTTCCCTGATGTCTCGCGAACACAATTTCCATGGACTATGCTCGTTCCAGGGCCGGGCACTACACATCTCGTGGCAGCAATTCTGTGGCTCCAGTACAGGCATATTGAAAGTTGCATAGCCGTGCATTAACAGCGCGTGAATTGACTTGTAAATACACGGCTTTTCGCCGGGTTATGCATGCCTGTTTATAACGGGAGACATGGCTTTTTATGCAATGTCATATTAATATTACAGTGGGCTTAATCACTGAAAATATGTACGAAATGAAATATGTCATAGATTTCAGATTTACAACCTCTTTAACCTGTATGTTTCTTGACAGTTTGTTATGAGTGAGTAAATTAAGTGATGGAAGAAATATTTAATTATAAAATTTAAAAGTGACGATGAGAAAATGGTAAAGTGAAAGACGCAAAACAAGTAAAATTGAGCAAGCTATTTTTATTCATGGTAATAAGATCTGACTTGACAGCCACTTCATAGATTTATATTGTGGTATATCTAAATGACAGAGTGAAGAAAGGCACTTACAGCAGTAAAATCAGTGAACTTCATTTTAAGATTCCCTATTATAATACTGGAAAACTGCCAAAAAAATTATCTATCATTCTCTGTCGCTTATCTTCTTTTTTTGAAGATGCTTCTTATTTATCGATTTTTGTTTGTGTTGAGGTTTTACGGCCCAGTCAACCCAATGGGGTCATGTCGAGCGCGGTCAGTTTACCTAACCACACGTTTACTGGGCAGGCTTAGTCCTCTAAGCGGTTAACCAGTATTGTGCACATTCTTTCGCCAGAAACTGACAACTGCCCTTCTTGAATCAGCGGAAGGGAGAGAATGACCGTAGAAAATATTTCATGATCAATCTCCACGAAAGAATGTTGCCGACCTTGGCGGGGGTCGAACCCGCGACCTCCTGGTCTCCAGTCGGACGGCGCATCCAACTGAGCCACCGAGGCCGGCTCTTATTTATCGAATTACCTTTTGGATTCCAGGTTTCATCCTTAGCTGGTTTCCCATGGGCCTTTACCAGCTGTTCAGTTTCCTCATCATCCATCTCTAGAGTAGGATAGACTGAAAAAGAAATATGTACGAGCCATGAAAAAAGGTTTCTGGCATACCAGACTGGGTTTTCCACAATTTTCACTAGTGCTGATAAATCTGATTTTACCCCCATTTTAAGCCTTATCTGACCTGTGGGACAGATAAAAAAAAAAAAAAGAGATATTAACATGCATCCAATACATTGGTTGTACAGATGATTGATATCAAGAACATGACAAAAGAAGTCAGTTTATGTTATGTTGGATGTCAACAGGAAGAACTAACCACCAGTCATCAGTGTCTGCTTCTTTGAAAGGTAAAAAGAAATCCTTATAAATGCTATCAAATTTTACAATTAATCAGTTCTAAATACAATCTTAAGTTGTATTACCTCAAAAGATAAGAAAAGGAATCTATAATGGATGTTCTGTGCAGAGTAAAAAAAATTGGTTACTCAGGATAACTGTTCTGCATCACAAGGCAAGCCTTGTGATGCAGAACAGTTATCCCGAGTAACCATTTGTTTTTAGTTTGGCCTTGTGATGCCAAACTGTTACCTTCAAAACAGTGTTTTCAGTCTGCACCTCACATTCATGAAAGATTCTTATAGTCTTCAGGACATCTACTAACAGACCAGATCAAGATCAGCCAGTGAAACCACAAAACCTGACAAGGAACTTTGCTTTATATCATCTTAATGCAATTTTTCATTACTTTATGGATTTTGGTAAGTTAATGCTGCGCATGCTGGGTAAAAATTTCAGCAAATGACATTTGAAATATTTTTTCTTATTTTTTTTTCCAGAAAACAGGCTTTGGCATTTCATGTAAACTGGCTCCTTAGTGATTTCATGTAAATTATCTTTTCAGTATAAAATTTCTGCAAACAACATTCTGAAATATTTTTCTTATTTTTTCCAGGAAACAGGTTTTGGAAATAGGAAGATGGTTTAAAAGTAGATCCCCAAAAGTTTTGTATCAGAAAAATGACCATTAAAAATGTATAGATTATATAGATAAATGATCATTTATGGTCATTTTTCTATATAATATATACATTTTTGTTTGGATACAACACAGCTGCTTAGTTATCACCATTTTTAGACCCGAGCAATAGTGTTATAAAGAGGTTGTGGTGTAATACCCTTTGTGTCACAAACACAATAAATCTACAAAAGTTCAAGTCTAAATATTTAACATACCATACTCATCATCCTGGTAACATTTTGATAGTTGTTCTTCTTCATCCTCCATTGCTAGAGAGCTTTTCATCTTGATGGCCTGCCGCCGACTCTCCGCTCGTGAAAACAGCTGCATGCCACTCAAACCTCCCATACGACTCATAGACAACATACCCTGAATTGCTTCTCTCATGCTTGGAGATGGTGCACGTGGGCTAAAACAACAGATATACTAAGTACTTATCAGGCCTTAATGTGAATACAGAATCAATATTATATCATTTCGGATACAGACTTCGGGTAAATTTTGCTAAGATATCCCTTCCTGAGAATTATTTATGCACAAATATGAACCAAAAGTCTGCACAGAGATAATTTTCACATTTTCAAATTCACAAATGTTTTTGTCCTATGAAATTAAATATACTTTATTTTTCCCATGTGCAGAGGATACTCATTAACCCTTTTACTTCAAGGGGACTCTTCTAGCACAACCCTTTGGACCAGCCTATTTCCAATAGCAGGGTGTCTGGTTAGTTTTTATTATTACTATATTTTGTCGAAATTAATGCAAACAGTGCAGACCCTAATCAGATACGGCATTTTGCGACGTCTGATCTGAGTCTGCACTGTTTGCTAATTACCTGGGTACTTTGTGGGTTTGTCAACTAAAATGGGTTAAAAGTTAAAAGTGGGAGATAACTGTAATAAGTTCTGGTACCAACAAAATTAGTCCTCAGGAAAAAAATATCATATTTATTCTAAATATTCAGACACCTTAAGTCCTAATACCATACACGTCCTAAAATTTTAACAAGTCAATGTTACTACCACTTTATGTGTCTAAAAACAGCTGGACAAGTGGCAAAGAGTGTAGACCTGATTAGGCACCATCTGTGGCATCTGATCTGGGTCTACAATGTTTCCTCCTCAGGCGTGTCTGTCCCACTATTTAAGGAAAATAAGGCATTTACATATAGCTCAAGATAAGGCACTTTTTTCAGCCTAAAAGTTTTCTTATTTCGAAAACAAACGTGGGTATTTATAAGAAGTGTCTTTGCTATATTTTCATGCAGAAATAAGAAAAAAAATTTATCTGGATATTCCTTTTATCTGGAGCTGATTTCCTGTTTTACCTCTTGTCCAGCTTAACCCAGACATACCCTGCCTTTGCAAACAGAGTAGATCCAGATCAGTTGGCTTCTGAAGAAGCCAACTGATCTGGATCTGCACTGTTTGTCATTCAGTATGTGAATCTATATCAACAATCTTGATCAAGTAATCTGACTGGCTGAAAATTAGAGATGGGTGTGGCTTCTTAATTTATTTAGCAGGACAGGGGTTAATCTAGCTGCCCTATATGAAACATTAGTTCTTATTACTTCAATAATTCATGAAAAACAGTGCATAGCTCCTGATAAGTCACTTTTTCAACCAATAAGTACTCATATTTTTTTCTTATTTCTTCATGAAAACATTTATTGCGGGTACTTATTAGAAGTGTCTTGGCAAGGAGCTTCTAATGAGAACCCACAGCATATGTTTTCATGGAATATATTTTGGGTACAAAGTAGAAGCACCTTGCCGAGGCCCTTCTAACAAGTACCCACAATGTATGTTTTCATACAGAAATAAGAAAAATAATATGTGGCTAACCCCTCTTATCTGGAACTGTGCAGTGTCAACACAAGGGAGCGGAAACATGACCATAAGCCAATAACATATCTCCAGATAAGCCATTTTTTTTTTCAACTAAAAACTATCGATATTTTTCTTATAACTGCATAAAAACATATGTTGTGGGTGCTCATTAAAAGTGCCTTGGTGAGGCGCTTCTAATGAGTACCACAACATATGTTTTCTTGCAAAAATAATAAAAAAAAACATTGTGGACACCCTCTCTTATCTGGAGTTATGCAATAACACTTTGTTTACAGACTTTTGTATGACACTCTAAACAAATCACCAAGGTATACAGTTCTGCCTTCTGGCAACTCCCAAATGACATTAGAAAAGTACTCTTGTCATCTCAAACTACAAACTCCAAGGGACCGGTTGTTTTTTTGTTCTTTTTTTTTGAGACAACAATAGTTAGACACAGATGGAGTTGAAACATAGGGAATATGTAGAAAACTTAAAGTCTACTCTTCATTTAGTCCAACTTAAGCAACAGTTTTGAGTTATCAGTGTTTGAGACAACAGGAGTCAACAGTACCTTGGTTTAAGTTAAATACTAGTACATATTGGATAAATGAAATGAAACATAAATGGAATGACCTAAATGCTAGGGTTTGCATAAATTTTGACAAACAGACAAACAGGTGGATGATAATAATAATGGTTTGGTGTTTTACATCCCTTTCAATATTATTTAAGTCATATCAAGGTTATGGAAGGATGATAATGAAAGGCTCTGTGCAATGAAGCATGAGCTGAATCCTGCCTCTGGACCTCCTGATCTGAAGCCCAGGGCACTAATCACTCAGCCACCCAGACGCTTCACAGACAGGTGGAAAACAATTGACATCTATGTAGCATAGCTCTTCCTGAGGCAGATACATGTATAACATACTTTGAGTTAACAAGAATCCTGCCTTACCCTACTTTCTGGTAGAATTTTTTTTTTTTTTTTACCTTTTGATAGCTCCAGATAAGAGGGGGTATCCACATAATATTTACTCATTTCTCCACCAAAACATATGTTGTGGGTACTCATTAGAAGTGCCTTGACCCATTGTAGTCATGAGACTTGTAAAAAGGGTAATTGGCAAACAGTGCAGACCCAGGTCAGATGCTGCAGAATGCAGCATCTGATCAGGGTCTCCACTGTTTGCAAACAGTTTAACCATTTTTCTCTAGAAATATATAAATCTCATAGCAAGACATATCTAAAATTGAGATTGGACTTTTCCAATATATAGTGTGGGAGAGTCTATTCAGTCAACAATGGGTTAATGAGCGCTTCTAATTAGTACCCACAACATAAGTTTTTGTGGAGAAATAAGAAAAATATCAGGGCCGAGTGGTTCAAAAATAACAATGTCGATAGTTAACGTATCTTTAAAACTTTGATCATTAAAAATGGCAGATATGCTAATATTTTTGCTGAAAAAATGTGAGTAGCTTTTGCATTTGCAAAAGCTACTCACATTTTTTCAGCAAAAATAGCTGTGAATTAGATATTGTATTTACTAGAACAGGTAACATTTTGACCACTAACGAGCTCCTTCAGCTAAAGATGCTTTGAACAACTGGGCCCAGTACTTTTCAGCTGAAAAAAGTGTCTTATCTATAGCTATGCATTTTGTTGTGGGCTGTTCAAGGTCCATACTTACTTAATGTCATCATCAACAGTAAACGCTGTTTCTGTACCATAACCACTGGCCTCCAAAATATCTGCTATACTTCCATTTAATCCTCCACGAATTGTCGGAATGTTCATTCTTAATGCCTGCTCCATTGTCACAGATTCTCCTGAATCACTAACAGGTTCTAATTTACTACCCAGAGTAGAAACCCCCTGACTTAACGCTGACTGGCTTATAATATCACTGAGTGTTAATTCACTTTTTATGGCAGGGTGCTCTGACTTTAATGACAGTCTTTCTTTTGATTTGAGATCAGATTGCAGTTGCGATAACTTAGGTGACAACTTAGGTGACAACTTAGGTGATAACGGCGTTGGTGATGAAACTGCCGGTGATAATGATGGCTTTGATTTTGGTGCTGGAAATGAGACATGACTGCTGACTGGTTGGGGATGATGGCTCAGAAGTTCTGGTTGGCTGTTTGATGCTTCTTTCTTTGCTGGTAATAATGGTGCTGAGGACGGTTTGTTATGAACTGAAACAAGAAATGAGCCCCAACATCAGAAAACATACCTTTGGACATGTGTGCCCAGCAAATATTCAGGTCAGCACTCACATTTGCTCAGTCTGATCAGAATCTTCACTGAGCACATTTTGATAGCCAAGGAAACAAAGTTGATTTCATGTTAACAACAAAATCTGATCAGACTGCGCAGGTCGATTTGAATCTTCGTTGGGCACATGTCAGAAAGAATGTTTCCTCACTTTGTGGCACAAATAATGTGTTAATGTTCATTGTGCAATATGCAAATAAGGAAGGGCCAAATCAGCCCGTACAACCACTCAGTTGGATCAGGGCCTTCTTTTGTCAATAAGGATCTATCACTGGTGTGTGGGGTAGACAGAAAAATCCATCCTGAGTATCACTGTGCAGTGATATCAGACTTTGATCACAAGGGAAGGATTTTTCTATCAACCCCTCACACCCATGATAGATTCTTTTTCTTGCACACCTTTCATTTCTGACATAGATTTTTTAATAATGCAGTCACTTAATTCCTAACGTCTGCCATATTGTGATGACGTTACTGTGGCATTTAATTACTTCATTAGTCAGTGACTTAAATTTTAACAATGGCTTACATGACGTCCATTACAACCAGAGCAATTCAGACACAAGAATTATCAATTTTTATCTTACCCTGGGTAGGATAACCTAAGTCGGATAAGAATTCTATCCCAGGGTAAAATCCAGGATTTCCTTATCTGGGCCCAGTTGTTTAAAGTATCATTAGCTTAACGAGCTCGTTAGTGGTCAAAATGTTAACTGTTCTAGTAAGTACAAAGTCTAATTCACAGGTATTTTTGCTGAAAAAATGTGAGTACTTTTGGAAATGCAAAAGCTACTCACATTTTTCAGCAAAAATATTAGCATAAATGCCATATTTAATGATCAAAGTTTTAACAATATGTTAACTAACGACATTGTTAGTTTTGAACAACTGGGCCCTGGTGTGCAAGAAAATATATTCTACAGTATCCAATGATTCTGTAAATAAGTAACATAGGCCCTGATCAGGTTGGGCAAATACAAAGGCTAATCTGGGTCTTTGTTGCCCAAATGCCAAATGAAACATAAGGTCACTTAACACACATTGCCAATCAAATATCATTAGCTGTTATACACTACAACCTCCTTATAACACAGTTCACTATAACACAGTTTAGGATATAACATGGTTTATAGATGTATCCCAAAAATGTATAGATTATATTGAAAAATGACTATAAATATTTATTTTTGGGATACATCTATCACTGGTGTGCGGGGTATCCCAAAAATGTATAGATTATATCCCAAAAATGTATAGATTGTATCCCAAAAATGTATAGATTATATTGAAAAATGACCATAAATATTTATTTTTGGGATACATCTATCACTGGTGTGTGGGGTATCCCAAAAATGTATAGATTATATCCCAAAAACGTATAGATTGTATCCCAAAAATGTATAGATTATATTGAAAAATGACCATGGTCATTTTTCAATATAACCTATACATTTTTGTTTGGATATAACACAGTTGTTTAACTAACACGGTTTATGCTATGGACCCCAACAATAGTGTTATAAAGAGGTTGTGGTGTATAACACATTATGACATATAAAACAGCTACAACATGAACAAATGTATCTTCTGACATGTGTGCCTAATGACTGCTTAAATCAACCTGCACATCCGTGCAGTCTAATCAGAGGCTTCATTGTCCACATGAAGAAATTTTGCATCCTTGGGTATTCAAAATGCACCCAGTGAAGATTCTGATCAGAGGGCTCAAATGTGTAGGCTGATCTGAATCTTACCTGGTGCACGTCCGAAGTTACATTTTTCCATGTTGCGGCGCAAAATAATTTGTGCTAACAGTTTGGTGTCAAAATTTAAATTATTCCAGAGTCTGGCTGAGATGCTTTCCCCAATAATCTCCCACCCAAGAAAAAGAAAAAAGAAAATACTTTCCTTATTTTTCCATAAAAATATATGGTAAATGTCCTAAAATTTCGAACAAAATTCCTTACTATTTTGCTTTTTATGAAGCTGTTTCTTCAAATACTTAGTGGAATGGCAAACAGTGTAGACCCAGATCAGACGGCTCCTCCTTCAGGAGCAGTCTGATCTGGATCTACACTGTTGCATGTCATTTTGTCAGACACTTTGGTGTTTGAAATTTTAGGACATTTACCGATATGTGCTGCATCATGGGAAAAGAGCTGTTATATACAGCAAAGGTTCAGGCTAGCCTGTGCTTCCATGCAGTTTCCCCAGAACCTATGATGTTTGCAGTAGCCCATGAGGAAATTTCAGCCAAAGATTTAGACATACATGTATGCCCTCTCTAAGGGGCTGGGCGTGCACTGTGACATGACTCATATATATACTGAAAGGAAAAAGAAACGCAGGGTAGAGTTTTTTCCTTCTTATTTTAACCATTTTTTACGGTGTTTACTATAGCCATACACTTTTACAGATTGTCCTGTGAATGTGTGAACCACGGGTATATGAGTCTTTGGTCGATGTGCTATCTACCCAGTTTGTGAAATCATTCAACCGTGCACTACACAGTGCATTGCACGGACAATACAGAAAGCCAAAATTTCGTGCAAAACAAGCATGTTTAAACCTTCAGCACAAGATTTCCTCACACCATTTGGTACACTTCAACGATACACAACGCTCTTCGATTCTTTTACCGATGTTTCTTTTCATTTTTACGCTACTTTGAACTTTTTTTTCAATCATGGTACGACTGACTGATGTTCAGAGGGGTAGGGCAATTGCGTTGCTGATGCAGGGTCAGAGGCAACAGCAAGTTGCCAATCATTTTGGGGTTAACGTCTCAACAATTGAACGTCTTGTTAGACGTTTAAGGGAGACAGGGCATTTAGCAGACCGACCGCGGTCTGGGCGTCCACGCGTGACATCACAACGTCAAGACAGGACAATCAGTCTGGCACATTTGCGGAATCGTCATCTCACTGCTACCAAAACTGCCCTTAATACAGTAGGTACGCATAATCGACAAATTTCTCCGAAGACTGTTGGAAGTCGATTGCGTGTGATTGGTCTTCGAGTTCGTCGTCCATACGTTGGTCTGCCTCTGATCCAGGCACGTAGGTTGCGTCGTATGGCGTGGTTGATGGCGCATGCGCCCAGGCTATTTCCGATGAGGCAGTGGAGACAAGTTCTTTTTACGGACGAGTCTAGGTTCACGCTCTATCGCGCAGATGGTCGACGTCGTGTGTACCGACGCCGCGGAGAATGCTTTGCCGACGCCTGTGTTGTCGAACGGGATCGGTTTGGGGGTGGCTTCGTTATGGTCTGGGGAGGCATTGCTCACGGGATAAAATCACAGTTGATTATTGTTGCGGGCAATATGACCGCAGTAAGGTATAGGGATGAGATCTTGCGTCCTGTTGCAGTCCCGCTTGTGCAACAACGTAATCTGATTCTGCAGCAGGACAATGCCTGACCACATGTTGCCCGAGTTTGTCAGGATTTCCTGGCAAACAATAACATCGCACCACTAGCATGGCCACCGTACAGTCCAGATTTGACCCCAGTAGAGCACATGTGGGATGAGCTGGACAGAAGGGTTAGGAAGCGCCGAAATCCCCCCGCAACTCTCACACGACTAAGGAATGTGTTGATCGATGAATGGAATAACATCCCGATGCGAACTGCCAATGCTTTGGTTAACTCTATCCAAAGGAGAATTAGGGCATCAATGGCAGCAAGAGGGGGGCACACCCGATATTGATTTTCAGTTTGATTTTGATTTCAAGATTTGTGGGGTAGCTACCAATGAACTTCAATAACTCGAGACTTGTTGATCACAAACCAATGAAATTTGGAACTTTTGTTCCATACATGTACCGTTTTGTAATCATAGTAAAATATTTAACAAACTTTTTCAAACTTGAATGAAATTTAGGAATAAAATTTACCCTGCGTTTCTTTTTCCTTTCAGTATATTTATGTGGAATAAAGGATATTTTATGTGAATAACCTTAATATGGGGCCAAGAATACATGCTAAAAGACTGATTCGATGGAAAATCTATTTTCATAGGGATTAAAGGATATACACTTCAACCTCTTTATAACACGATTCATTATAACATGATTTTGGATATAACACGGTTCAAAGATGGATCCCAAAAATGTACAGATTATATTGAAAAATGACCATAAATGGTCATTTTTCAATATAATCTATACATTTTTGTTTGGACATAACACGGCTGTTTAACTAACACGGTTTATGCTATGGACCCCAACAATAGTGTTATAAAGAGGTTGTTGTGTACTTATGTGAATAACCTTAATATGGGGCCAGGCATGCATGCTGGATGGGAAGTCCAATCTTTTTCTTGCAACATGGCTCATATATTTTCATAGGGAATAAAGGATATACTTATGTGACTAACCTTAATATGGGGCCAGGTATGCATGCTGAAAGACTGATGGAAAGTCCAGCCTTTTTCTTGCGACATGGCTTATATATTTTCATGAGGAATAAAGGATATATTTATGTGAATAGCCTTAATATCCATAAAGCTGATTTTCAAAGCAGAATAGACTTCATGCCTTGATGGCAGGCTTAAACTACCCTCTCCATATGCTACTGATGTCCATAGACAGTAAAACTTTAATGACTCAAACACCAATGGCTCATTTACCATGGCTCATTTACCATGGTTAATTCAAACTTGTTTTTAAATCCCTAGGAAATTCTTTTGATAGCTCAAGAAAACAACTATTTAAGGACAATTTAATGAAATTTTCTTTTTGTATCATGAAAATGAATGTTGTGTGTACTTATTAGAATTGCCTCACTGAAGCAAATCAGAATCACCTCACTGATGTGATTCTATTGAGTACACTCAACACTTCTTATTTCACGGAAGCTCCAAAAGACATCCCTAATATATCATCATTTGCCTCCTGACCTGGTGCCATGATTAACCTTCAGTGGCTCAAACTACCCATGTCTAGAACAAACTTCCATGGTCCCAAAGTTGTTCAAGCCATTGCAGTTTGACTGTACATGTCCCTAACACTCATAATTTAGTTTTAAGAAACAGATCTGAATACATAGGATGATCAGAATTTAATTAGCCTATTCAACCTAATTACTTAGGGTTAGTTTATTTTTTTAAAAATTCACATTGTAAAATATCCACCTAAAAAGGACACACTTAAAGATCAGCAGAGGACTTCATAATAGGTGTATTCAACATGACATGTTGCAGGTCAGGGTAGCTTGCCTGCACTTGTCCATCACATAAAAAGTTTCTACATGTAAGGCATTGACCCATTTACACCAAATGGACTCTTCTACCTTCACTCTTTGGACAGATCCATTTCCAATAATAGGGTTATCAGGTTAGTTTTAGTATTACAATGCTTTATAGAAATTCCGGAATTTCATGCAAACAGTGTAGACCCTGTTCAGGAGCCCGTATTGCCACATTCTGCAGTGTCTGATCTGGGTCTACACAGTTTGCCAATGACAGTTTTATGGGACACTAGGCTTAAATGGGTTATAATGCTAAGCACTCTTGAGTAAAATTTTCAGCAGACGACATACTGAATTATTTTCTTATTTTCCCCAGAAAACAGGACTTGACATTTAATTTGCAAGAAATGTCAAACCTCTTTTTCTGGGAAAACTAAGAAAAATATTTAAATAAGCCATCTGCTGACAATTTTGCCCAGAGTGCTAAGCGTTAGTCTGATGGACTAAAACTGAACAAAAACTTTGCAACAATATCTAACATCAATCCAGGCAGCAACTAAATCCACCCAGCTAGGAGACAAAGATCTTCAAAAACTTAAATCTGAAATTTAAAATGTTGAGTGTAAAAAAATTCTAAGTTCATGAACTTGCCCCATAAGCCATATACAAAAAGCAAAGACTCCGATATCATATCATCATATCATAATCGGATTTTTGATTAACGTGCAGGTACAGGGGCAACATCCACATCAGTGGGCCCCCTTCCAGACAGCTGGCTTACTGCACCCATGGCAGATCTCACACCAGATCTCAAGGTATGTCTATCATGAAAGTTGATGGCCGAGAGCATACACTCTCTGCAATCCCTCTCTGTCAGCTGTTTCTATGTCATCTTGGGCCTCCCAGGCCCACATTTTCCATCAACCTGTATGTCAAAAGCTGTCTTGTCTGCACCATTGGAGTGTTCCACATGTCCATACCATCGGAGTCTTCTCTCCTTCAGAATGAGGTCCAGATCCTCAATGCCAAGCCGCACAAGTAGCTCATTGGACCTGGTGGTGACAATGTCTTGCGGTCTGACATAGCACATCTGTCTGATCATTGCCCTGTCGTTTCGCTGCAGACGCTGGAGGTTTGGCTTTGTCAATGGCCAAGTCTCGCTGGCATGGAGCATTGCGCTCCGCACACAAGAGCTGTACACATGGCCACGTTTTGTAAGAGAGGTGGCGTGAAGAGAGAACTGGTAGCAGATCCTTGAACTTCTTCCACGTGTTGTGGTTGAAAGCTCACAGCCACCTGCTGCTGAGAGCATGTCTCCTAAGTAGCAAAAGGAAGCTACCACCTCAAGCTTGTCAGGTCCGACCTGGACTTCCTTCTGTGGTCTGCCATCCAAGGGGTGTGCAGTTCCCTGGCACCATGTACATCTGTAGTCAGGGTCTTTTTTCAAGTGCTTGAGACCAATGCATTTCTTGTGCACCCAATGCTTGCAGCCATTGCAGAAGATGCTGTTGCTGCCCACTCCAGTGCGACAGACGGCGCATGGAAACTCGCCTGAACTCTGCAGAAGGTCCAGTCCCATACCACAAATCATAATCTTTGTCTTTCCTGCATTTACTCTCAGTCCTTTCTTCTCCATTGCTTCTTTCCATGTCAAGAGCCTCCTGACACATTCCTCAAACGATTCAGCAATGATAACAAGGTCATCAGCATAGAGGTCTTCCCAGGGGACCTCAGAGTGGAACTCTTGTGATAAGGCTTCAAGCACAATGATGAAGAGCAGTAGGCTGAGTACTGATCCTTGGTGAACACCAACCTTCACTTCAAACTCTTCACTGTACCCCTCACCAACACAGACACTGCTCCGCGCATTTGCATAGCACCAGTTGCACAATCCACTCCTCCACACCAAGTTTTCTCAGCGCCCACCAGATCAGCAAGCATATTCTGGGCCTTCTCTCTTTGTCCATCTAGTCTAAAGTAACCAATATTTTTTGTAAGATAACAAAGGCCCCACTTCGACTGGGTGAATGCACACAGCAGGAACTTTGTTGCCCATATCCTTAGAACAGCCGAGGGTTTTGAAAAATTCAGCCAAAATGAGGGTAGGGTTGAATATTTACCTCTGGAATCCAACATAAGCAACTGATTAAATATAGCTTACTTGAAAAGTAAAGTAGATATGTTGTTCTTCACAATCAAGCACTGCCAAAATTTTGCACTCACGAAATGTCATGGCACAGGGGTCAAGGTGGGAAAAGGTCTGCCTATGGAGATTTTTTTTTTTGCGATTTGATCCTGCATTTTTTCCTCCTTTCTCTCTCTCTTTCCCTCCCTTTTCTTTTGCCTTTTCTTGCCTATTTCATATACTGGGGTGTTTGGGACTCACTTGATTGGTGTTGATAGGGCTGCAGTATGAAGGTACAACGGTAAACCGAACATTTTCGGTCTGAAAATTTGACGTTTGTTTTTCTTACTTTGGAAGACTTTCAAGCCCTTTCTTTACATGCTAGAGAGCCCGTGTTCATGCTATTATTACCCTGCATACTACCGTATTAAGTGGTACTGGAACTGGAAGATTGGCTGTATTAATCTTGCCATGAGGGTTGTTCAAAAAGTGTTGGACAGCAATTACGCATAAATACGCTATCTACGTCGAAAGGATGTGTAAACCCACCAAATGTGGCAAAACACACCTTTTAAGCTATATTTTCTGTTTGTGTCGGTAGTTTGATTATAATATGGGAAAATTTTGGACCTAGGAACAAATTGATCATTTTTTACATAGCCTTAGAATGGCCAAGGGTTTTGAAAAATGCAGCCAAAATGAAGGTAGGGTTGAATATTTACCTCTGGAATCCAACATAAGCAACTAATTAAAATCAGCTTACTTGAAAATGAAAGTAGATTATGTTGTTCTTCATAATCAAGCACTGCCAAAATTTTGCACTCACAAAGGTCATGGCGCAGGGGTCAAGGTGGGAAAAGGTATGCACATGGAGATGTTTTTGTGGGTTTTTTTGTGATTTTATCCCACATTTTTTCCTCCTTTCTCTCTCTCCTTCCCTCCCTTTTCTTTTGCCTTTTCTTGTGCATTTTGTATGCTGGGACATTTGAGCTGCACTCGATTAGTGTTGATGGGGCTGCAGTACGAAGGTACAACGGTAAACCAAACACTTTTGGTCCAAACATTTGACCATTTTATCTTACTTTGGAAGCCTTTCGCACCCTTCCTTTACATGCTAGAGAGCTTGTGTTCATACTATTATGACCCTGCATACTACCATATTAAATGGTACTGGAATTGAAAGATTGCTTGTATTAATCTTGCCATGAGGTTCATTCAAAAAGTGTTGGACAGCAATTACACATAAATACGTTACTGCCGTCGAAAGGATATATGGAATGAGGACATTTTTCCTTGTGTGGTGGATCATTTGTGGAGCTCCAGCAGCTAAAGCACCGTTTTCAACAAAAAAGTAGTGATATTGCTTTATTTCTCCATGAAAACATATGTTGTGGGTACCCTTTAGAAGCACTTCTAATGTGTACCTACACAATATGTTTTTGCAGAGAAATAAGAATATTGAAGGTAAGGAATTTGATAAAAAATAGCCTAAAATAAGCATAGCTCCAAATAAGGCACTATTTCAATGGAAAAACACTGATTTTTTATTTTTTTGTGAAAACATGTTGCAGGTACTCATTAGAAGTGCCTAAATGAGGCCCTTCTAATGAGTACCCGATACATATGTGTTTGTGGCGAAATACAGAGATATTTATCTGAATACCCCTTTGGCCCTTTGAACTGTTTTCAAAGAGGACTACAACACCAACACTTTTGCCTGATATGGAAAAAAAAAAAATATCTTGGTGTTCTGCAAGGATAGTTCTTACTGGAGAGTTTGAGCTTGAGCGCTGGCTGAGTATCTGCCTTCTGTCTCCGAGATTTTGGATTTTCATCGACAACCAGACCATCGTTATCACTTTCATCATGATCACTGGCCACCAATGGCTGAAATTCTCCTTTATTGCTCGTTTTCTGCTTCTTCTCACTAGAAATATCACAAGAAAATGGGTCACATGACATATGCAGACAGCGAAGACCAAAGCTATGTCAATTGCTTCTTCTTTAAGAGAATTAAAATACCATTTAAATGCTAAATAAAACAGGATTTTAGGATACAAATGGCAATATATGTTTTAACCTTTACCACTCTCTGGGCATTTTCAGCAGACAACAAATTTATGATATTTTTCTTATTTTTCCCAGAAAACAGGATCTGATATTTTATGCAAATTGTTTCCTTTGGAGACAATTTGCATAAAATGTCGTATCCTGTTTTCTAAGAAAAATAAGAAAAAATATCTCAAAATGTTCTGCTGAAAAATTTACCCAGAGTGCTAAGCGTTAAAGCTGGAGGTCCTCACTTCCAAGCTTCCATATTTGGAAGTCCCAGAGCAATTTTTGGGAGTCTTCGTTTCCAGAACTTTCCTTAATGCAAGCACTGCATGATGTGACTTTTTCCAAGTTAAAACTGACATTATGATGCACAAGGCACCAAAAGGGCCCTAATGCAATTTGTGGACAATGTAGGCCCAGATCAGCATCGCATCCAGGCAGTCTGATCTGAGCATTTTCTGCTCATCGACATATATTACAGTTACAGTTGGTTCTGTAAGCAGACAATGAAGGCCCAGATTAGCCTGTGCAAATGCATTGTCTGCAAATTGCATAAGAGCCCTTTTTGTTAACTGTGCATTATATGAAATTTATGAATTTCTTGAATAACTGAGCTCTTTGCATGTTGGGTAAAAATTTCAGCAGACAACATTTTGAAACATTTTTTTTATTATTTTTCCTAGAAAATAGGATCTGACTCTGAAGTGTCAGATCCTATTTTCTAGGAAAAATAAGAAACATATAACCAATTTGTCGTCTGCTGAATCTGCCCACAGCGTGGTAAGTGTTAATGATATATCAACTCTTGTGGGTGATTTCGTGTCATCTCCCAAAGAATGGGAAAAAAAGGACAGGAGAGCTAGTTATTGAGAGGAAAGAGACAAATAGAGAGGAAAATGCAACTGAAAGTGACAAAGCAGAAACAGAAGGAATACAAACATTCCCTCCTTCTCAAAGTACAACAGGCCGTTACCACCAGCCTATCATTCCTACTGGGCAAACAGTGTAGACTCCTACTGGGCAAACAGTGTAGACCCAGATCAAACTGCTTGTTATTTTTCAGTGTCTTAGCAACAGACAAATTAACCATGACATTTCTTAACCCTTAAAGCGCTAAGCAAAATTTGCAGCAGATGACATTCTAAAGTTTTTATTTTTTATTTTCAGAGAAAACAAGTCTTGACATTTCATGTGAATCGTCTGCTTGGCAGACGATTCACATGAAATATCAAGACTTATTTTCATCTGAAAATAAAAAAAAATAATCAAAACTGTCGTCTGCTTTAGATGTGATTGGCGCTTTATGGGTTAATATACAGTTTTCTGACTGGAGCTCTTCTGTAGTATTTCACTGACAATATCACTATTTGAGCCAAAGGACAGCATTTCCTACAATTTTACACGTGCCCTGAGTGAAGACTCAGTCAGTCAGTAGACACATGGTGTAACTAGTAATAGATCACTGATACCCAGCTCACAAAGGAGCTTGGGCACAGCATTTCTTACAATATTGCATGAGCCTCCAGCAAACTCATATCAGCCTACACATATGCACAGTCTAATCAGAGTCTTTGCTGGCCACACAGAGATGCTTTGGGCCCTTAGCTACCCACAGAGTGCTTTGCAAAGACTCTGATCTGACTGGAGGATGCGCAGCTGATCTGAGTCTTCAGCTGGGCACAGAGACAATGTTGTAGAAAATACTGTGTCCCGGCTAATTTGTTAGTTGTGTATCAGTGATCATTTACTAACTACACCACTCTGTCTAATAACTGACTCTGAGGGTCAGTGATCATACAGCTAACAAACAATTTTATAGTTTGTCATTTAACACTTTTAGTCAATGAGCTTATATTTAAATTTTAAATATAAGCTCATTGACTAAAAGTGTTAAATGAAATAAATTCAGTTTTGTAATTTGGGACTGTCAGAGCTGGTAACCTTATCTTTAAGATATTTTTTTTTCCATCTACAACTTTGAGGGTATGTGACATTCTACTTGTCTCACAATTTTGTCACCTAAGCTTTTGTACTTAACGGATGTAGCATTATATTTAATTAGTACTAATATCAAAAATATATATAATATATACAAAATAAGAACTCTCACAGCCTGCCTTAATTGCACTTTGCTTCTAAAACTTTAACCAAGAATGTCACCTAATTTTTTTCTAAGTCCATGACCCTGACCTCAAGGTCACCCATATGGCTCGTGATGGTACAGCATAGAACTTCAAACCATTATCTAACAGCAGGGCAAGTATGAACCATCCAGAGGTTTAGGAGATATAGCCTTTTAAAAACTTTAACCAAATATTTTAACCAACTTTCGTACAGGCAAGCTAAAAATCAATGGTAGTCTCAATCCCTTTCGCCCATTCAGTCTGGAGATCCAAAAATAGGTAATTGGCAATTGATTGTGTTGGGGTTTAACGACACGTCAACCCTTGTGGGTCATTTTGTGTCATCTCCCAGAGAAAGGGAGAAAAGTGATAGAAGAGATAGTAGAAGAGATTAAAGAGAGGAACAGGGAAGAAAGGAACAGGAATGAAAGTGATAAAAACAGAAGAAATAAAAATATTCCCCATCTACCCTTACCTGCTACAAGGATAGCAGGCCTTGCCCAACTGTAAGCCAATATCAGTTGGACGCCCCGGTGACGTAAGATACACGACACCTTCGCACCACCCGACCACCCCAAGGTAATTGGCAAACAAAGCGGACTCTCATCAGATACCACAGAATGCAGTTTGATCAGCGTCTCCACTGTTTGCAAATACTTTAGCTACTTTTCTCTTGGCATATCTAAATCATATAGCCTGCCATATCTAAAATTGAAATTCAACTCTTCAAATATATAGTGTGGGTGAGTTTATTCAGTCTAAAATAGGTTAAAACTCGGAGGGTTAGGGGCCATTCTGCTTACCTGACAATTTTGCCATTAGAAACTTTAAGTGTCAAAGATCTTTTGCTTTTGTCTGGAGATTCTGGTTCGGAAGAGTCCTGACTGATAGATGAGTCAAAGAATGCCCCCGCCTTGGGTATTCTCATCTGAAGTGGACTGGTGGTGAGATCTTCATCATCTTCCTATTGCAATAAAAATGTAAGACGATAGTACCCTGCCACTTATGTGCGGCGGAAAGATAACTCTGCCAAAAATTGATGAGATTAGCCCATTAGCAATACCAAACCAATCTCCATAACATCAATGCACATAGCAAGTTTGGTGAAAATCCACTTGTTTTACATAGAGTAAAAAGCTGATTTACTTGTTATTGTCCAGAAACATAAATACAGAAGTGTGGCAGGCAGATAACATTGTCAAAAATTGATAAAATTAACCAATCACTAATTCCCAATCCTGATCTTAAAAATATCAATGCACATACCAAATTTGGTGAAAATCCATTGATATTTGCTCAAGTTATCATCCGGAAATAAAAATACTGACAGGTTGGGGCAGATAACTGTCAAAAATACATAAAATTTGCCCATTAGCAATTCCACACTAGATCTCCATAATAGCAATGCACATAGCAAGTTTTGTGAAAATCCATTGATATCTGCTCAAGATATCATCCAGAAATGAAAGACGGACAGACAGACACACACAGACAGACACACGGATGTCCAACATGAAACCATAATACCCCACCACTATTGTGTGGATATAAAAATGAGCCATATGGTGAAACAAGAGGGCCATGATGGCCCTATATTGCTCACCTGAATCATGTCATACATAGTACATGTATTGCTAACAGAGATGCGGTTCTAATGGTCACGGTGACCATGACCATGACCTTTGCCCTCAGGGTCATCTTTTTGTCATAAGAAACATCTCTACTATATTTGAGGGTCCAAGCCGAGTTATAAGCTTATTTTGTACTAGAGGTCACTGTGACCTTGACCTTTGCCAGTAGGGTCATCTACTGGTCAAGACCAACATCCCATCTAAGTTCAAAGGTTCTAGCCTCAAGCACTGCTGAATTATTAGCTTTTTAATACTAAAGATCATGGTGACCTTCACCATGACCTTTGCCCTTGGTGTCATCTAATGGTAAGGACCAACATCCCTTCTGAGGGTACTGGCCCCAAGCATTGCCAAGTTATCAAGCTTTTTAGTACTAAAGGTCCTAATGACCTTGACCTTTGCCCTCAGGATCATCTACTGGTGAAGACCAACATCTCTACTAAGTTTGAGAGTCCTAACCATAAGCATTGCAGAATTATAAGCCTTTCTTGGTACTAAAGGTCACGGTGACCTTGACCTTTGACTTAAAGGTCATCTACTCTTCAGGTCCATCCTCCCTATTAGTTTGATAGTCCTAGGCCTAAATATTGCCAATGGCTTTTTACTCTATGTAAAACAAGTGACTTCATCCCCCTTCTGAGCAGGGCCTCTTTTTACTCCACGGACATAATTTGAACAATCTTGTCAGAGGGCCTCTAGGCAATGCTACATACCAAGTATCAAAGGCCTAGGCCTTGCACTTTTAGACAAGAAATTTTTTTAAGTATTTTTTCATATATAATTCTATGTAAAACATGTCGGCCCCAGGGAGGGGCCATTTTTGGCTCCAGGGCTATAATCTGAACAATCTTGGCAGAGGTCCACTAGGTGAAGCTATGTACCAAATATCAAAGGCCAAAGGCCTTCTGGTTTCAGATAAGAAGATATTTGAAGGGTTTCTCTATATAATTCTATGTAAAACATGTCGGTCCCGAGGTGGGGCCATTCTTGGTAGAGATCCACTAGGTAAAGCTATGTATCAAATATCAAAGGCCTGGGCCTTCTGCTTTCAGACAAGAAGATTTTTAAAGTTTTTTCCAATATGGGTCTATGTAAAACAAGTGACCCCCAACGTGGGGATATTTTTGACCCTAGGGCTATTATATGAACAACTTTGGTAGAGGTCCACTAGATGACGTTACATACCAAGTATCAAGACCTGGGTCTTCTGGTTTCAGACAAGAAGATTTTTTAAGTTTTCAATTAAAAAATCTATTTTTAGCTCCTATGACCTAGATGTGTAATGGACCAGAATGATTTGAACAACTTTGAAAGAAGACCAACCAAGGATCATTCCTGTGGTCAAAATCCAGTCAGTAGTTTAGGAGATGTCGTTTGAAGAAACTGTTAATGGACTGACGGATGCATGCATAGATGCACGGCGGACGACGGACAAAATATGATCACAAAAGCTCACCTTGTCACTATGTGACAGATGAGCTAAAACGGTGTCTTTCAGCATATGTGGATAGCAATCAGGGCCTCTGCTATCTGCTTAAAAGGAATAGCTAGAAACTTTTGACAACTAAAGGTGTATTTCATTAACAGGTATATTTTTATACATATAACTTTCATAATCAACAATCTATATGTATGAAAATTTATTTTTGTAAATACAATTGAATCAAAACCATCCTATAATGAACTGTCTTACAAAGCGGTTCCAGTGTTCTTACTGACGATTACTGAAATTCTCATCTTGTCTTTACTTTCGTCATCATCATCATCATCATCATCATCTAATTTTTTAAGTCTCATTATCTTAATTACCACCATATTTTACCACTCAACATCATCACTGACATCAACAACATAATCAACCAGTTTTAACACTTACCATGCTATGGGAAAATTCAGCAGATGACAAATTGGTGATATTATTTTCTTATTTTTCCCAGAAAATAGGTTTTGACATTTCAACCTAGGAGACAATTTGCATGAAATGTCAAAGCCTATTTTCTGGGGAAAATGAGAAAAATATTTCAAAATGTCATCCGCTGAAATGTTATCCAGCAGCAAAGTGTTAATCTTCATTCCTTCTTATCATTATATTTTACCATAAATTCATAACATTCATCCTCACAACTGTTGTATCTTACCTCAAAGTTATAAATATTTTTCTTTTGTTCCATTTCCATCTCTTGTAGTTTATTCTGTGTGTGCATGTGGAGGACATCGATTTCTGCCATATTCTTTACTGGAGGTGCTTTCTTTTTCTTTCTCTTTCTTTCAGATTTCTGTTTTGTGCTGGTTGGTTTCTAAAATACACCACAACCTCTTTATAACACTATTGCTGAGATCCAAAACAAAAACAATATTAGCTTAACAACTGTGTAAAATTAATATAGAAAAACTAAAAAAGGTGTTTTAGAAAAAAAACACCAAATGTCCCCCCACCCCACCCCACCTCCAACTCCACCAGAGTTGTCATTTTTGTAAGCCACAGGTCGACTTGTCCTGTTCTACATCTCTACCAAGTATCATCAAAATATTGTGAAGGGTATTCCAGTTACAGAGCGGACACAAAATCAAATTCAAACACAAGAAGGGGAGATAACTCCAAAAGTAAGAAAGCAACTATTGTCATTCTTGTACATACATGTCACCTCATCCTGTTCTACATTTCTACCAAATAAAATTAAAATAATCTAAAGGGTATTGGAGTTAAAGAGCAGACACAAAATCAAATCCAAACACAAGAAGGGGAACTAACTCCAAAAGTAAGAAAGCCAGAGTTGTCATTCTTGTATGCAACATGTCATCTCTTCCTGTTCTACATTTCTACCAAGTATCATGAAAAAAATATTCCAAAGGGTATTTGTGTTACAGAGCGGACACAAAATCAAATTCAAACACAAGAAGGGGAGATAACTCCAAAAGTAAGAAAGCCAAAGTTGTTATTCTTGTATGCTCCACAACATCTCATCCTGTTTTACATTTCTACCAAGCAGTGCTTGCATTAAGGGAAGTCTGGGAGTCAGAGACTCCCAAAAATTGCCCTGGGACTTCCAAAAATCAATGCCAGGAAGTCTGGGACTCCCAACTTTTAAAGATATTTAGTTAATTATAACAAAAAGTTAGAATGAATTTATGTGTTAATTAGCTTAAGAATGGCGGTTTTACTCCATAAATGAGAGTTTAAGAATATTGAGGCTGAATTTCTGAAAGTGAATGGAAAAATTTGATCACCAGGACTTCCAGATATTAGAGTTAGGAAGTCCTGGGACTTCCTGATTTTGACAGTTGGTGTAAGCACTGACCAAGTACATTGTATCATAAAAATATTCCAAAGGGTATTTGACTTACAGAGTAGCCATGAAATCAATACATAATCACTGTCAAATATAACAAAGGGAAATAACAACAAAAGTAAAAAAGGCATTTCTTACTTTTGTTGTTTCTACCTAATACCATCAAAATGTTCTGAAGGTATTCGAGTTACAGAGCGGACACAAAATCAATTTAAAAAACAAAACAAAGGGAGATAAATCCAAAAATGAGAAAGCCAGAGTTGTCATTCTTCTACCAAACATGTTGTCTTGGCCTGTTCTACATTTTTACCAAGTTTCATAAAAATATTCCAAAGGGTATTCGACTTACAGAGCAGACATAAAATCAATGCATAATCATTGATAAATATAACAAAGGGTGCTGACGCCAAAAGTTAGAAAGGCAGAGTTGTCATTCCTGTATGTGACACGTCGTCTCATCCTGTTCTACATTTCTACAAAGTGCCATCAAAATATTCTGAAGGGTATTCGAGTTACAGAGCAGACAAGAAATCTACTTCAAACAAAACACAGGGAGAAAACTCAAAAAGTAAGAAAGCCTGAGTTGTCATTCTTGTATGCGACACGGTTTCTCATCCTGTTCTACATTTCTACCAAGTATCACAATAATATTACAAAGGGTATTCGACTTACAGAATGGAAAGTAAATCAATTCATAATCATTGTCAAATATACAAAGGGAGATAACACCAAAAGTAAGAAAAGCAGAATTGTCATTCTTGTACGTGACACGTCGTCTCATCCTGTTTTAAATTTCTACTAAGTACCATCAAAATATTCCAAAGGGTACTCGAGTTACAGAGCGGACACGAAATCTATTTCAAACAAAACAAAGGGTGATAACTCCAAAAGTAAGAAAGCCAGAGTTGTCATTCTTGTATGTGACATGTCGTCTCCTAATAACTGTTGAATAATTTAATTAGCCACACCCATTTCTCATTTCTACCAACTATCATCAAAATACTCCAAAGGGTATTCAAGTTACAGAATGCACAAGAAGTTTTATGCTTACGCTGACGCTGACGCCAAAGGGATCCGTCCCAAACACAATATGCCCCCCATTCCTTCAGTAGGTGGGGACACAATGATCATAAATGGTTATTTTTCTATATAATCTATATATTTTTGTTTGGATACATACTTTTGGGGTCCACTTTTAAACTATCTTATATCTGAAACCGTCTTATACTGAACCATCTTATTTAGAGGTCCCTGTATATGTTTTTTGTTTTGTTTTGTTTCTAGGCTTAAGTAAAAGGATACACCTGAACAGTTTTGTTGGCATTCTGCAATGTGGGACAACTTTTGAAGACAGGAAATAGCCTCCCCTTGTATTTGAGACCTTTAAACATTGGGGGCTACTATTCTAGAAGGAAGGAGTTCATTCCTTAAAAACAGCCCCAAGGAGAATGGAGGCCAATATTTTCATGTCAGCTATTTCCCTTAGCAGTGGATATATCCCCCTTTTCTAAAACAATGAAAAGAGCCGAGCCTTTGCGTAAAAACTTACACCCTATATGAACTCTATTTAAGGGGACTGAAAACAATACTGAGAGAAACACCTCTCATATGAATATATTTACTTCCTTCTCACTGTAGTGTATCTCTTAAAGGAAAGGATTTTTCTCCCTTCTTTAACTCCTTATTCTGCTGAATAATTTAATTAGCCACACCCATTTCTGACTATTAGCCAATCAGATTACATCATATAATGTTTTCGTTCAAATTCACAAACAGAATGACAAACAGTGTAGATCCTGATCAGATGCCTTCTTCAGAAGCCATCTGATCTGGATCTACACTGTTTGCAAAGGTAGGAGTTGTCGTGAACAGCAGGATAAGGGTTAAGAGCACACCCCATTTTTTAAACTATAAAAGAACTAGGGAACCAACTCCTGTCTGAAAAAATTGCCTCCTTTTTAAAACTGGCAGCAAAATTTATATCTGTATTCATTCTCCTGAAATCATTTCAACCATAGACTTTCATCACCTGCAAGCCAAGAGCCTTTATTGTGCAGTCCGATCAGCATGTGTGCTTGCTTGCGTGTGTGCATGAGCATGCGTGTGCAAAAAGCATTTAACGACGTGAGTATGTAAAGATGAGAGTATGGTGTTTATTATGTCTTTTATTACAAATGCAGATTTATTTTCTTTTCTCCCCAAAACAAGGTTTGCCATTTCAATTAAGTCATACTTTTTATCATCTACAATGAAATGATTCATTCAAATAAGAAAGCCTATTTCAGGACAGAGCAACAAACAAAAAGCAAACAAAGAAAGAAAACGAAAACATTTCTTATGGAATGGTATTTAGGTAAAAATTAAAATGTGCTTGATGAACATTCTAATATGCGATTCTGGCATTGCATTTTGCAGTATTAACGTTCCATTATGTAATGTACACTACGTAGCTTGTATGATGCACATTCTAATATGCGAGTCTGACATTGTATTTTGTAATTTTAACCTTTCATTATTTAGTGTCTAACTACAAATGTACACTATATAACTTGTATTTTGCATTTTGAACTATTCGACTATAAATATGCACTGCGTAGCCTTTTTTCTTTACCGTATTCCGGTTTGTATTTTGCTGTTTGAACCTTTCATTATGTAAGATTTAACTTGAACAGTATGTCCTGTGATACTTCTGACACGAATCGTGGTAAAGTCTCGAAGTCTGAATGCTATTTGCCCTGTTCCAGTGCTAAAAATGAAGACTCTCAAACCGGCATTCATTTAGAAAGTTTGGCTCTAACAGTTTACGCTATTTTCCCTCGACTGTACCAGATCTCGAGGAAAAGCCCGGTCATTTCCGTGAATGACAATGACTATGTACGGAATGTTTATATTTGCAAGCATCTTTTCAAGATAGCAGAAAAATATGAGCGCACGAAAGCAAAGGTAATGAAAATAGCCGGTGCACCTCCGGAGCATTGCTGCCATTAAAGTAGCCTAGGCCCCTACTTACGTATTATATCTTATACAGGAATGCTTTTACATGAGTAATTGATTCTGAACAACCACAGTTAAAAAGTATGTGCAATTTCTGTTTCTGGAGCAGAATTTGGCAGAAAGTCGCCATTATGAAACTGTTACACTCTATTAAATTGTCAAATAAAAAAAGTAATGCATTTGTAATAATGTCAGTCAAATACAGATATGGTCGAGGTACCGTCACAGCGAAGGCAACGTTAGCGACGTTGCATCAAAACCTGTATTATCACTTCCTTATGTAACCTAAGAAAATTCTGCTTTTTTTTTTTTTTTTTTTTGTTTTTTTTAATATATATATATATATATATATATATATATATATATATATATATATATATATATATATATGTATATATATATAAGTTGGGAAAAGGAGCATAACATCTAACAAAAAAATCTTTTTGGTAGCACTGGATCCAGAAAGTGGTGTTGATAGTAAAGATAAGCTTTATACGTTTTGAAGATAAACTTTCTACTTTTTGCACGTTGTGTTTACGCGTATTGTTTACATTTCACATATATCTAAACACGCTCAGTTATTAAGTCGCAGCGGGCTAGATAATATGGGCCCAGTGGTGTTGATAGTAAAGATAAGCTTTATACGTTTTGAAGATAAACTTTCTACTTTTTGCATGTTGTGTTTACGCGTATTGTTTACATTTCACATATATCTAAACACGCTCAGTTATTAAGTCGCAGCAGGCTAGATAACATGGGCCCGAAAAGGGCACAATCTTTTATTCGTAAATTTTACATTTTTATGTCTTTTGTTTAAAATAGAAAACCTCTGAAGAAGGCGAAAGCCGAAAAGCCTCAGGTAAACAAATTATTTGCACTGTTAATGATTAACTCTCAACATATATATATATATATATATATATATATATATATATATATATATATATATATATATTGGGGGCCCTTAATTTCAGAATATTTCCAACGACATTTCTCAGCAAATGATATTTCATTAGAATAGCTGAGCACCCTCGCATTGTCATGGATCCAGATAAGTGTGATATCCAGATAAAGATTTTCTACTTTCTGTCCGTATGGATTCCAAATACTAAGGGTAAAATTGCCTCGGTGAGGTGATTATGATAATTATTATATCTCGCCGAGGTAATTCATAAATGCACAACAGTAAATGTTTCGTGGAAAAGACAGATTTTGGTGAATAATCATTTTATCTGGAGCTACTACAGATGCGCTGTATACTGCCACATTTGACCTCGATTAACTATCTGATGACATACTATGCCTAATATGCTACGTCATACAATTTATGCTCGATTGTGTTATCGCTCGATTTTTATCACTCGACCATATCGGTGCTCAGTTATCTGACTTAGCTGCTGTGCTTCGGGAAAAAAAGCGATTATTAACGGAAAATTACGAGTGCGATACTAGCGCCACCGTACTTCAAAATTACAACTGCAAGTTGCACAATGGGATTTCGAACGTAATGATGAAACTTGCAACCAAAGCGAGATTATGACTTTTACTCATTTCGATGAAAAAGATAACTGTCAGCCAGAATACTGGATATTGCCTACTTAAAAGGGATTGTTATAAACTGAAAACCGTGTGACGATTTCCAAAAAGTCGAGCATTGAAGCTTCATAATGTAATGATAAGAACAGAGTCCTGAGTGTGCAATGCCAGGCAATAACTTGCACATAAGGCTATGCAGATTAAAATATTACAGAAAGAAAGGTTAAAACTGCATCATACAAGCTGCTTAGTGTACATTACATAATGGAACGTTAATATTGCAAAATGCAAGGCCAGATTTGCATATTAGAATGTGCATCAGTCACATCTTAATTTTTACCTTAATACCGTTCCATAATTTCTAATAAATAAAAATATATTACTAGCCATTAAAGCGACAATCACAGCTGCAGCAGATGACATTTTTCTTTTTTTTTTTTTTTTTTTTTTTGTTAATTTCAGAATATATTAAGTCTTGATAGGTCATGTGGATCATCTGCTTGGGAGATGATTCACATGAAATGTCAACTTATTTTTTTGAAAAATAAAGAAAAAATTTTGAACGTCATCCGCTACAAATTTTGCTTGCATTTTAAAGGTTGATGTTATCTACTGGCATTTAAATTCAAAATGCTAAATGTTAAGAAATAACAGACTGGTTACCGTAGTTTCCACACAATTCTTCACTTCTTTCCCTAGATCCTTCAGTAGGCGGCCATACTGGATGTGTTCAGGTACTTCATGTTTTGCGGTTTTGACAAACTGTAACACACAAAATAACAAATTTTGCAGAGTTCCATACAGAGGTAAAATATTTCTTACTTTTCCATAAAACTGATACTGCATTTAATGTATGTATTCAAACAGACGGGCTTCAGCAAACAGTGCAGATCAAGATGAGATGCCGCAAAATGCTGCATCTCATCAGGGTCTACATGGTTTGCCACTATCCAGCAATTTTTAGACACAACATCAGGTAGTAAATTGTACTTTGTTCAAATTTTAGAACAAGTATGGTAAGGAGTTGAGGTGTCTTAATACTTAGGGTAAATACAGTATCATGTCTTGCTAGAATCACTTTAAAGAAATATGTCTTGCTAGAATCACTTCAAAGAAATATTTGTAGGAAAAACCACAGCAAATGCCCATGTGGCAACTTTTGAAAGAAAATAATTCCATTTCTATCCAGACCCTGTAATACAGACTAGCTGAACTGTCAAAGCTTAACCTTTAAAGAGTTAATCACAACTGCAGCAGACGAAACTGCAACAGACGACAATCTTTTCATCAAAAATAAGGCTTGACATTTCATGTGAATCATCTGCCTATGCTAGGCAGATGATTCACATGAGATTTCAAGCTTTTTTTCTGAAAAATAACAAAAAAAAAATCAGAATGTCGTCTGCTACAATTTTGCTTAGGGCTTCACGGGTTAATCAGAGTCTGAAAATTTATTTATACACAAAAAATATCAATTTTGTCACAGTCTCAGCTCAAATATGAACTATATGTGTTAACTTTTCATGTATCTTAAATGGCAGACTATGGCCTCATTATGTTTCACTAGGAAACCTTCATAGAGAGAACATTTCATGTCTCACATACCTTTTGAGGTGAACTGTCTCCAAGTTTGTGAATATGTAACATATTTCAATACCAAATCATTGTTAAAAACAATAGAAGTAGTAAAACCTGCATACAAAAATTTCATTTAGTAAAACCTCAATATGTGATATATTTCAATACAGAAAGACTGTTACAAAAAAATCAATAAAATAAAATAAAAACTTCTATTAAGTCACTAACTCTTTCAATTTTTCTTTCATATATCATATCATAATCGGATTTTTGATTAACATGCAGGTACAGGGGCAACATCCACATCAGTCTAAAAAGTCTAATACACATTCACAGTTTTTAACCCTGTCCTGCTGAACCCAGACATGTCCCACCTTTGCAAACAGTGTAGAAGAAGCAAACTTATCTGGATCTGCACTGTTTGTCATTCAGTTTGTGAATTTGTATCAACAACCTGGATCAAGTAATCTGATTGGCTGAAAATTAGAAGTGAGCGTGGCATCTTAACCCTTGTCCTGCTGAACCCGTATATACCCTGCCTTTGCAAACAGTGTAGATCCAGACCAGTTGGCTTCTGAAGAAGCCAACTGATCTGGATCTGCACTGTTTGTCATTAAATATGTAAATTTCTATTAAAAATCCGGATCAAGTAATCTGATTGGCTGGAAATTAGAAGTGGGTGTGGCATCTTAATTTATTCAGCATGAGAAGGGTTAATTCATCCAGCATGACAAGGGTTGTTTTAATATCATGTTTGGAAACTTGAGAACCATGATACCAGTAGTCAAATAAAATTCTTCCATGGCTAATGATAAGAAAACTTTTATTTACTTACATTTAAATTAAATTTGAAAATAGTTTTTAAAATTACTTACGATAAGCTAAAGTATGTTTTATTTGCGTAAGACTGAACTTCCTTTTCTTTATTTAGTAAATTCTTATAAACTAGAATGTTACTGGATAAAATTTGAATAAAACAGCCTGAAAATAGGAATTTAACTTATTAAAAAATAAATAAAATAAAACAAATAATTTTTGTTCACAACATTTATCGAAACTAATTACTTAACAAACAAAATACTGACATTATTATCCAATTATATAGTATAGCACGAAACAAACTGCAGCTGTGAACATCATGGCTTTATTTTCAATTTAAATTACTTTAAAATTGTCCCTGCTTGTCATGCTGAATAAATTAAGATCCTGCACCCACTTCCAATTGTCAGCCAATCAGATTGCTTGATCTAGGTTGTTGACACAAATTCACACACTAAATGGCAAACAGTGCAGATCCAGATCAGTTGGCTTCTTCAGAAGCCAGATGATCTGGATCTACACTGTTTGCAAAGGCAGGGCATATCTGGGTTCAGCGGGATCTCTTTCTCTTTTAGTTCACTAATGAGATTAATGCAAAGAATGCTTTTATGAACTTAAAATTTACAGGTAGCATGATTGGTAAAAATGTCAGCAGATGCCTCCTTATAGGAGGTAATTTGCATGAACTTGCCATCTCGTATTTCCTTTGAAAAATTTGAAAAAAAATTTCATGTTTTCTACCAGATTTGCTCAGTTAAAAATCAGGGCCCAGTTGTTCAAAACTAACGACATCGTTAGTCAACCTAACATTAAAACTTTGATCATTTAAACATGGCACACGCTAATATTTTTGCTAAAAAATGTGAGTAGCTTTTGCATTTGCAAAAGCTACTCATATTTTTTCAGCAAAAATACCTGTGAATCAGATATTGTTAACATTTTGACCACTAACAATGCTTTGAACAACCAGGCCCTGAATATATATATTGTGTATATTTGTAACTCTATAAAACTCTATAAAACTTTTAATGCTGAATATATACATTGTGTATATTTGTAACTCTATAAAACTTTTAATGCTGATTTTAACATTTGTTTCAGTGTTCTGTTGAATCTACTGTCTCTGTATCTACTGTCTGTTTGGTCAGGCCTCTTTTTCAAAATTCTTAAAATTTACCATGCTATCCTCTTCGAAATTAACTAATATTTGTCCACTTCTTTCGCCATAAACTAACAACTGACCTTCTTGAATCAGCTGAAGGAAGAGAATGACCATAGAAAATATTTCCTGATCAATCTCTACAAAAGACTGTTGCCAGACCCAGTGGGGATCTAACCCGCGATCTCCTGATCACCAGTCAGGCATGCATCCGACTGAGCTTAAGGAGACAACTTGAATGAAATGTCAAATGTTATTTTGCAGGAAAACTATTTCATAATGTTTATTCTATGTGACTTTTGTCCTGTGCCTTACTATGACTTGCAATCAATACTAATGAAAATAAGAGTAATCACGTACTCTCTTCTGTGTTATCCTTGGTAAGCTCTGTGATTTTGTTTTATATGTATAATTTGTATGTATATTTAACAGAACATTGCTTTATCATGTATATCTGCTGATCTGTGATACCAAAATAAATCAGTTCTGCACATTCGCAAGAACAGATAATCAACTCTTAGCACTCTGGGTAAAATTTTCATCCGACAACATATTAAAATATTTTTTTCTTATTTTTCTCAGAAAGCAGGGAAAAATAAGTAAAATATTTTAATCTGTTGTCTGATGAAAATTTTACGCAGAGTGCTAAGCATTAAAAAAAGAAGCAACAGATGAATCCACTTGGAAAGTCAGCAGAAAAATCTACTGGGTACTACAAAATTCATATAAAATTACCATTAACACTTGTCCTGCTGAACCCAGATACTCCATGCATTTGCAAACTGTATATTCAGATCAGTTCACTTCTGAAGAAGCCAACTGACCTGGATCTGCACTGTTTGCCATTAAGAATGTGGATTTATAACAACAATCTGGATCAAGTAATCTGACTGGCTAAAAATTATAAGTGGGCATGGCATCTTAATGTATTCAGCATGACAAGTGTTAATGCTTAGCATGCCAGGTTAAAATTTCAGCAGACATTTTGAAATAGTTTTCGCAGTTTTCCAAGATACTTGGCTTTGACATTTCATGCAAACTGTCTCCAAAGGAGACAATTTGGAGACAATTGCATGAAATATCAAAACATATTTTCTGGAAAAAATAAGAAAAAATATCAATTTGTTGTCTGCTGAATTTGCCCAGAGGGTGGCAATGTCATGGAACTGTGGTTCATTTGGCTCCAAAGACAATGTACTATTTGCTAAACTGATCTCCAGTTTCAATTTAAACTCTACCATAAGAAATATCTGAAAAAAAAAATGTGGGTTTCTATATGTGTTGCCCCCTGAAATAACATAAGACAATAAACCAGGGAAAAAGACTGACAACTGATTAATGAAGAAATTATCAATCATACAAAATGATAAAACATTTACATTTAGAACGCTGTATTCTTTTAACATACAAAACTGCTAATGTGCCGATGAAATGGAATTCCCTTTTATAGCTTTAACCCTTTTGTCTCTATTCCTGAAGTGGACTCTTCCATCCTTGAGTTTGGACATGTCCACTGATGCAAATAGGAGTTTCAGTCTAAAACCAAAAACTGAATGGCAAACAGTGTACATCCTTGTTACAAGCCCTCTCATCTGGATCTACACTGTTTGCACATGTACAGTAAACTCTTGTTATCTCGACCTCGCTATCTCGAATAACCGCTTATCTCAAAGTGAAAATCTTGTCCCTGCTTAAACATGAAAATCTAACAACAGGTAAAAAATATTGTGGAAAACACAATATTTTCCACAATATTTTCAATATATCTCTAACTTCAAGAGTCCAATTACATATATATTTGTTAAATGTGTTTTTTCGAATTATTTTTTTCTCAATTCTGCAAATGTGATATGTCGAGGTACGGATATCAAGTATTTCAGAGAGTCCCTTAGAATTCGAGATAACGAGAGTTGACTGTATCTGTTTTGGTCTGCCAGGCTGAAAGGATTAAAGCTGGCATGCAAATCTACATGTAGTTTTAGGCATTTGTGGACACAAACAGGTACATTTTAGTGATACCACAGAGGAAATGTTGCATGCATACAGTATCATGTAAGTGAACATACTAATACAGCTATTTATTAATTAATTACCTTAATATAGTATCTATATCGCCAAATCAGCCCACATCATAGGAATGACAAACTCGGCCAATATAGAAAATTGGGCCTATACAAGTTGTGTTGGCCCAGTTTTTCTGTATTGGCCTAGTTTTTTCTGTACTGGCAGACTTTTTCCATATTGGCTGACTTTCTTCATATTGGCCGAGTTTGTTATTGAGATGGATGGTATGCACTTTACCTGGTTTTATGTCATTTTCAACAAATTTCAGTTATATTAAGAAAACGGAAGGCATGGTATGGACTTGGCCATATAGCTGCTTTGAAAATCTTATTTATTATGATGATTTTTGCTAAGCAAGCTGTTTAAAAAGTAAATTGATAAAAAATTTTTTCTTTAATCAAGAAATTTTGTATCACCCAGTTACAGGTCCTTGGACTGCTGTACTGACCCTTAGCCTTCGGCCTCAGGCCAATACAGCAGACCTTGGACCTGTGACTGAGCCGCTACAAAATGTCTTGATTAAAAACATTATATTATTTAACAGACATTTTAGGTATTTACATCAATATTATATGAGCCACAATATCAGGGCCCAGTTGCTCAAAGCGTCGTTAGCTTAACGAGCTCGCTAAGGGTCATTTCGTTAACTGTTTTAGCGGATTCAATATACATATTCTGATATTTTTTGCTGAAAAAATGTGAGTAGCTTTTGCACTGCAAAAGCTACTCACATTTTTTCAGCAAAAAATTTCAGCATATTTGCGTATCACTCGATGTAAATTTTAACGAATCATTAACTAACGACGTCGTTAGCTTTGAACAACTGGGCCCAGAAAACAAACTTTAGACATATGCACCCAGGAAAGATACAGATCAGCCTGCATATTTACTGAGTGATCAAAATCCTCACTGAGTGCATTATGGATTGCCACAGATGCAAAGTTTTTTTTTCATACTGTGATCAGACTGCATGGATGTGCAGCCTGATTTGAGTCTTCATTTGCCACACATGTCAGAAGGTCCATTTTCTCTCATTGCAGCACATATAGTATTCAACCTAATTAATGTACTGTGCACTTAGGTGTTTCAAAATTACTTTTAAAAACTTGTGGTAAAATATTCATACTAAATACTAAGAGTATGCTTTAGAAAGATCAGCAAAGGACCTGGTTGATGATGTTTATATGATTTTTTTCTGATTTTCTTTATAAAAGCTTATGATGCGGGTACTCATTTGAACTGCATTGACAAGTCGATGCAATTCAAATAAGTACCCACAACAAATGCCTTTATAAAGAATAGACAAAAAGTACACTGGGTGTAATCTGAAGACTACGGAATTGGCTGACTGTGCACTTATAGGGGTATGTGAGGTAATTAGGTCGAGTATGGTATGTATATTTTCATAGGTTATCTTTCTACCTACTAAGAAAGACAGGAGGACCTCTGAAAGGCTTCCAGCCTTTATCTGACTGTGACCAAACCACCTATTTACATGCTATGCAATGCGAATATTCATTAGATGTTAAATAAGAAGCCTTGCTCAGTGTTTGTTTTATACCTATCCATTTGACGGAGGATGTAAGGTTATTTTATCATGCTTAAAACTGATATTGCTCATTAAGCAATGGTATCCATCAGTTCACAGTGTGAGAAAGCTTTCCAAATACAATGGCAAATAAGTTTAATGCTTTCATTTCTTATACCTGTACATGTAATAGGACACTTACTTGGAAATCTGTCTTTAATTCAAAAATATTTTACTCATGTATTTCTTTTAATGTATACTAATAATAACAATTGTACTCAATGAATCACTGAAGAACAGAGGTTGCAGTAAACAGACCAAACAGAATTGCAGCAAATTCCAAACGCAATCCATGATTTGAATTTTAGCAATGGAAAGCACTCTAAAATAATATATAAAAGAAAGTTGCAGTTGTATACAAACCACCAACATATTTAACCCATTTTAGACTGAGTAAATTCCCCGAACACTAAATATTGGAAGAGTCGAATTTCAATTTTAGGTATGTCAGGCTATGTGATTTTGATATTCCTAGAGAAAAATGGCTAAACATTTGCAAACATCAGAGACTCTGATCAGACACCACATTCTGCAGTGTCTGATCTGGGTTTGCACTGTTTGCCATTTACCCTTTTAGGGGTCTCCAACTATAATGGGTCAAAACATTAAAATTTAATAAGTGACCTTTGAGGCAAAAAAAATAAATAAATAACATGCAAACACAAACAAGTGACAAATGGGCTCCTATGCTCCATCAGCTTGTAAACTTCAACACACTGAATATAAATGCAATTCTTCAGAAGATTTGGACACCACAAAGAAATCTTAAACATCTTCTGATCAGATCCAGGCTGTCTTCATGGGGGTTGAGGTATTTCGAGGTTTTAAGGCTTAAATCCTAACAATTGTTAAGTGATGTCCAGCTAAACCTAAGCTCTGCAGCAATTGCTGAAGCCAAATCTCAGGATTATGTTTTCACTCACTACAGTAAGCAAGCCAGAGTCAGTGTGCCAACAGATATTTGGCTGGAAAATTACAAGCATGAAGTAATCATATACAGTCGAACTCCAATGAATTGAACATCTTTGAGACCCTGGAAATTTGTTCTAGAAAAAACTAAGGCCACTGAGGTTTAATCATAGCAAAGGTCCCAAGGTTATAAAACTTTTTTCATGTTCAACTCAGCTGAGCATGAAATTTGTCTGTTAATAAATCTCAAATTACAAACAAATGCAAATTATTTCTTGCTAAACATAGCTGAGCATGAAAATTTCTCTGCTAATAAATATGAAAATGCCAACTATTGTTAGCATTTTCATAGCTATTAGCAGAGAAAATTTCAAGCTCAGCATGAAAATTTCTCTGCTAATAAATACAAAAATGCCAACTATTGTTGGCATTTTCATATCTATTAGCAGAGAAAATTTTATGCTCAGCTGAGTTGAGCATGAACAGTTTTATAACCATGGGGCCAGGTCTGGAGTCAAATGGAGATAATTAATATATGTCTTTTTGATCTTCTACAACAGAATGGTATGTTATGTGTACTCCTTAGAATTGCCTCCATGAGGCGACTCTGATGAGTACACTCAACTTACATTTCCATGATAAAAAAAGAAAATTTCTGTAACTTATCCCTAAATAATTATTTTCTTGAGCTGCCAGAAGAATGTCCTAGGAACTCAAAAGCGAGTTCAAATCAGCCACAATAAACCAGTCATCTGTGTTCAAGTCTTTGAAGTTTTACTCAGAATACAGACAATTTTTATCACAAACTAACAATCTATACCACAAAAATTTTCATATTACTACATGAATGTCAAATACACAGCTTGTTTCAGTAAATATTTAGCAAGCTATGAGCTTCCGCAATGCATTTCTAAACAGCTTGCTAGTTGCAGCACTAGGGTTAAGATTTGTGTCAAGGCATTAAGTGTGGCTCTATCAGCTAAGAAGTAGAAGTTTTTAATAGGGTAAAGAAATATAGACGCATACTTGTAACAAAAAGCAGCAAAAATACAAGACAAAAATTAACCCATCCACTCTAGAATAGTATAGCTGAACTGGACTATACCTTCATGTTTATAGCACCGGTTGATTAAAAAATACAACAAACAGGAATGGATACTTTCAAGGGAAGCAACTCTGTTAAAACTGTTTTTGTCCCTTTCTGAAAAGGAAAGAATTTGCTCCCCTTGGGAGAAATGTCATTTAGCCATTTTCCTGTTGTAAGTTTATGGGAACTTTCCATGAAAAACCAAACAAAATGGCCAACTTGAATGATTTTCCAAACATCATTTTTTAAAAAAGTTAGGTTCAAACCACAAAAGTAGTTTTGGTGGAATTGTCATGTGTGAAATGTGTTGACAGGCAGAAAGGATGAAGGATGAAAAGTGATCAAGATGAAATAAAACTTTTTAAAAAGTTTACTGCTGGTTAACTGCTAATGCTTAGATAACTGCTAAAGCATAAAGTGGAATGCATTGTTGATCACAAGTGAAGTTTATTCTTAAGAACAAAAAGAAAAACATTAAAAAATCATGACTCAGATCAACCATCCAATTTTTAAGAAAAATCTGTATTGCATTGCAAACAATCAGATTTCAAATAAAGAAAATGTTTAGATTTCACAACTGCAAAATAAGATTTTAACAGGCAGCCACTTTAATACTTAGCATGCTGGGTAAAAAAATTTCAGACACCATTTTGAAATATTTTTCTTATTTTTTCCACAAAAACAGTTTTTGATATTTCATGCCAACTGTCTCCTAAGGAGATAATTTGCATGAAATGTCAAGGCCTATTTTCTGGAAAAAAATGGAAAATTATCATCAGTTTGTCATCTGCTGAATTACCCAGAGAGTGGTAATGGCTAAAATACAGGCTTCAGTGGTTACTGAAAAAAAAGCAACCTGAAAAAAAAAATGAATAAAATAAAATTTCTGCAGCAAAGCAAACATAAAATCAAATTTTAAGAAAATAATAATAAAAGAGCTCTAAAAATATAATATGCCAAAATGTATATATGATTTCAACTTTATTATGTGTAATTCATGCAGACTGATTTATCTATTTTTTATGACCACTGACTTCCCGCAACAGCGCGGTCCCTATATATTGTCCTCCATTTTTCATCTGTTGAAATCATTTGTTCTTTTTTTTTACATATCTTACTGTTTCAAAGTCAAATTTCACTGAATAATACTTGCAATATTTGCTACTAAACTTGATGTTAAGCTTGCAGTTTTTCAAATCTGTTGACAGAAAAAAAAGAGAAAAAGAATTAGCAAATGACAAATGATGACATTTCACCAAAAATACTGTACTGAAATCCACAGAACCTGATCAATTATTTCACTATGAACCTTTACCACACTCTGAGCTAATTCAGCAGATAACAAATTGACAACATTTTTTTTCTTATTTTCCCCAGAAAACAGACTGACACGTCATGCAAACTGTCTCCTTAGGGGACAATATTTCAAATTGACTACTGATTATTTTCAAATTGTCATCATTGCTTTTACCAAAAATAGCTTAATCATAAACATCACGAAAACACACCTATATAATATTGATCCCCTTAAACCCCACTTTTATATAGTAAAACTGGGGTTTACAGGGGTATACATTATTTTTCTTATTTCTGCTCAAAACATAGATTGTGGGTACTCGTTAGAACCGTCTCATATGTTTTGAGCAGAAATATGAAAAATATCAGAATTTTTCATCTGAAATTTTCATGTTTTTTTGGTGGTAAAATTTTCAGTATATTTGAATAGGCATGTTTTCGTAATGGGTACTCATGAAAAGTATATAATACTGCACTGATGCTGCTTAATAAATGTTGTCAATTAAATGAAAAAAATAAAGGTCATTAGCCAAAACCAAAGCTCTTGATAAGATGCTTTTTTTTCAATTCAAATGTATTGATATTTTTCTTATTCCTCCAAGAAAACATACATGTATGTTGTGGCTACTCATTTGATGTGCCTTGGCAAGATGCATCTAATGAATACCAGCAACATATGTTTTCATGGAAAAATAAGAAAAATATTTACCTGATACTCACTCTTACCTAAACCTATGAAATTTAACAACCTGATAATCAAATAGTGACTTAAACTGAAAGGAATCTGTTGAAGCCCTGCCAATTAAATATATGCCATATTTACCCTAAGTACATGTAGTGGGATAGAAAGGCTAAGCTAATGGTGTACAGCCTAGTCAGACGCTGCAGAAGAGTGTGTCTTATAAGGGTCTACACTGCCACCAATCCAGCAGTCTTTAGACACATCATTATGTAGTCAAATGGTCATGCTTATATGTCAGGACAAATAAGATAAAATATTTATAGTCTAACTCAGAAACATTATTATTAACACAAACTAGAGGTGGCGCAGTTATATTTTAAAATAATTGTTTTCTCTATTTGTTATTGAATTATTATACTTATCAACTTTTAAAAGTAAATGAAAAACTTTACTGCTCACTTATATCATCAGCGTTAGGCTTACCTGACATCATTTACAAATAACAATAAAAATGTAAAACGATAACACCTTGCCATTATCATGTCATGGGCAGATAAATCTGTCAAAAATTGACAAAATTTGTCCATTAGCAATTCCAAGCCAGATCTCCTTAATATCAATGCATGTATCAAATTTGGTTAAAATCCCTTGACATTTACTCAAGTGATCATCCAGAAACGAAAATATGGGCATGTTTCGGGCAGATAACTCCGTCAAAATTTGAAGAAATTAGTCTATTAGCAATCCCAAACAAGATCTCCACAATATCAATTTCGTGAAAATCCACTGATGTTTATTCAAGTTATCATCCGGAAATAAAATATATGGACGGATGGACGTACGACTGACGGAAAGACAGACAGATGGACAGACACATGGACGTCCAACATGAAACCATGATACCCTGCCACTATCGTAAGGCAGAGTATAAAAATGGCATCCAACAATAGTACAACTTTGAAAAGATGCCATTCAAAAATAGTTTGGTGAATATCTGACTGTTGTCAGGAAAGTGTAAAGGAATAGAGGTAAATTCATAAAATTATTCTTTTTCTTTTGTTTTTAAGATTTAAATTTATTACTGAGAACCACATACTTTTTTGCACGAGATGCTGAAATGCATGACCACAAAAAATGGTAAAATAGACTATAGAAATCTGAATGTTTTGAGTAAAAAGTGTACTCTACAGATTTTAAAACTTGCCATCATGAATAAATTAAGATGCCACGCCAACTTCTAATTTTCAGCCAATCAGATAACTTGATCCAGCTTGTTGGTACAAATTCACATACTTAATGATAAACAGTGCAGATCCAGATCAGCTGACTTCTGAAGAAGCCAACTTACCTGGTTTGCAAAGGCAGGGCATATCCAGATTTAGCAGGACCAGGACTAAATCTGCGAAGCACTATAAACATGAAGGTATTATGCCAGCACATATAGGAAACACTCACTAGTAAGTTGTTCAGCTGTTCATCAAAATAAGAAGTACGAAAGAGACATATATTAAGAATAACTATCAGACTTTATTTTTCTTTTCTTAACTACATTGTAACTATATTTATTATTTTTAACTACCTAGATAGTATTACAACTGACACTTAGCATGCTGGGTAAAATTTTCAGCAGACACAATTTTAAAATCATTTTTCTTAATTTTCCCAGAAAATCGGCTTTGTGGTTTCATGCAAATTGTCAATTTTCATGTAATCTCTCTCAAAGCCTATTTTCTGCAAAAAAAAAAAAAAAAAAAGAAAAATAACATCAATTTGTCATCTGCTGAATTTGGTCATA